>JACEEZ010018313.1:110000-126628 GCA_016584305.1 Chionoecetes opilio
TTTGGATATTTATAGTGCGGATTAATGTTCATATTTTTTTTTTTTTTACAAAAAAAGCCCTTAAAAAAGGAAATTTTTTTCAAAACATACTACATAATACAAATGCATGCATACAACATACATACATACATACACACACCACAATGAGGAAAAGCAGAAAAAGAAACACATGTACGGGGAAAAAGTGGAAAAAAAGGATTCCCCCGTAGATAAAGAAGTGTTTAATTAAAAAAAACTTTTTTTTGGTTGTGTGCGTCGTGCCCCTCATATTGGTTTGCACAATTATAAATTTACAATGTTTTGATTTTCTTATTAAATCCCCTTTTGTGTGTCAATAAAAAACATTCAGTCGCGCGGGCCCCACACCACACCCCCCACACACACACACACACACACACACACACACCCCAACACACCCCAAAAACACACACAACACACACCCCAAAAACACACGCACGCACGCAGAAACGCCGCACCCCACACCCCACACACCACACACACACACACACACACACACACACACACACCACAAACACACACCACACACAAAACAAAAAACAAACAAAAAAAAAGAAACAAACAAAAAAACAAACAAACAAACAAAAAAAACAAAAAAACAAACAAAAAACAAAAAAACACACCACAGACACATCACAGACACCCAACAACACACCACACACACACACACACACACACACAACACACCACACCCCCAAACACAGACAGACAGACAGACAGAAAAACACACACTCACAGACAAAACACACACAACCCAACCACACAACACACACACCACACACACCCCACACACACACACCACACACACACACACACAACACACACACAACCAAAACCACACACACACACACAACGAGACCCCTTCATGAGTAAGTGTGTTGCGATAAAGGGGGGACTTTCGCAAGGAATCTACATATTTTGTTATTGTAAACCTAACAAAGTAGTTTTTGGTCTCCGCCGGGCGCGAATAAGTGTAAGGGGAGAAAGGTTAAAAATTTAGTGGACTGATTGCATTAGAATATTTATATACATTTATATTTTTATTTTTTAGGATTTTTAAGTTTGTTTTGTTAAGATCTGTCTTATTTACGCCCCGTTACAATTTTTATTGTGTGGGTGTTTATGAAAAAATGGTGAGTCGCTTTTCCTTAACGATGAGGGGCAGGGGGATAAATTGGCATGAGACGCACATACAGACATGCTTACTGACAGAAAAGGGGCAGCTTTATAGGTGGAGACAGGCGGACTAGAGTTATAATAATATAAGCGAAAGTGTGTGTGTTGTTGTTGTGTGTCCCCGTAGGTGCCGCCCCCGTGGGAATCCATATATGGCACAGTTTTGAAAACCCGGGGCGACCAGGGGGAAAATTTTTAAAACCCACAAGGGTGATCCGATCACTTTTTTTTTTTTTTTTTTTTTTTTTTAAAAGCCATTAGCGAGAATTGTGAAAAAAAAAGTGGGTTTCAAGAATGGGGGAAACCTTTATGTTTGGGGATGGGTAAGGGGTGGTGAATGGGTGGGGGATGGGTAATGGTTGTGGGGGGGGGTGAGTGAAAGGGTGGTGGGTGATGGGGGATGGGGAGGGAATAGGTGCGGGGGTGATGGGTAAGGTAATAAGGTGTTGGGTGTGGGTGAGGGGAATGGTGAGGGGAATGGGTAGGGGGGGGATGGGTAATGGGGAGGGGGAAAAGGTGGGGTGAGGGTAATGGGGGGAAGGGTGTTGGTAATGGGGAGTGAAATGGGGTGGGGGGGGTGATGGGTAATGGGTGAGGGAAAGCGTTTGGGGGGGGGATGTGATTCAGGGGAAAATTTGAAGGGGGGTATATGGGAGCGGGTTTGGTGGGGCCCAAGGCCCCCCCCCCCCAAAAAGTTTTCCCCCAGGAGTAGCCAAAAAAATCCCCCCCCGGAGGGCGGCTTTTTCGGTAGTAGGGGAATAAAAAGACATACTAAAGACATTTTTTTCGAACTACATTCCCTTTGTAAATTTTATTCAAAGTATTTTTTAACTGCTCACAAAGTTACGTTTATGTATAGGAAGCTAAAACATTTATAATTATTTAGGACCCAAAAAAGTACAGGTAAATAGCTGGACTACCATTTGTAGCCAGAATTTGTAGATTAAGAGAATTTATGCGCGTAAAAAAGTAAGGTGTTTTATCATAAGAAAATAATGAAAAGATTTTCTTTTTGGGACGTCTGGTCTGAGCAGCCATAACCATTTTGAACAGTAATTCCAACAAACCCACACCACAACACCACACACACACAACACACACACCCCCCACACAGGGGGACTCCGTATGTATTGGGAGCACGCTCGGTTCTCAACCGAGAAAATCCGGGGTTTGTCCCGGGCGGAGCGAAACAGTTGGGCTGTTTTCCTTTTAAAACCGGCCCCTGCCACCCAGCAGTGAAAAGGGTACAGGGTGTTAACCCGGGGGTTTGTGACCCCCTCCCGGGGGTGGGTTCAGCCAAAACTAAACATAAGGATGAATGATAAAAAAAGTTTATAGGAGGGGCGGGCCATACGAGCGTTGCACAGGGCCCTTAAAAAACAACTAGTGAATACAAAAGATGAATAACCACACACACACCACCCCACACACACACACAACACACAACAAACACACACACAAACACACACCACACACACACACAACACACACACACCACACACAACACACACACATTGTTTAGTCGCTCGGTTCACAACCCAAAGATTTAATCCCCGGGGGGGAGCGGAAAAGTGGGCCCGGTCTCCTTAAAAACCCAAAACCCCTGTCCCCCCAGCAGTGAATGGGAACCGGGTGTTAGCCGGGGATTGTGCCCCCCCTCCGGGGGGGTGGTTCGGCCAAAACTAAGCATAAGGAACAAATTGAAAAGTAGACAGGAGACGGGGCCCCTAAGGTGGAGCTCAGGGCCTGTAAAATACAATTTGAAGAAACTTTTCCCTTTTCCCCTTGCCCTTTTGTTCTTTTTTTTTTTCCCCCTTTCCCTCCCTCCTTTTTAAGAGGTTCGTTTTTTTCCGCCCCTTTTTGTCCCCTTTCCCCTTTCCCCTCTTCGATTCCCTGTTGGGTTCCTTGTACTGTCTCCTCCTTGATCTCCTGCTGCCTCTGTTCTCCTTTAGGGGAACATTACGTGACTCGATCTGCCTTGTTCCTGCCATTACTTTTTCAATCCCTGCAACGATTTGCCCCCTTCTCCTCATTCCTCTCTCTCTCTCTCCTCTCTCCTCTCTTCTCTCTCTCTCTCTCTTCTCTCTCTTCCCTTTCTCTCTCCCCTCCTCTCTTCTCCCCCTCTCTCTCTCTCTCCCCTCTCCTCCTCTCTCTTCTCTCTCTCTCTCCCCTTTCTTTCTTGTTTTCTTTCTTCTTCTCAAAATACAGTTGGATAGTAAGTGCGGATTAATGTTCATATTTTTTTTTTTTAAAAATAAAGCCCTTAAAGGATATTTTTAAAAACATACTACATACAAATACATGCATGCTACACACATACTACATACTACACACCCCCCCAATGAGGAAAACCAACAAGAAACACATGTACGGGGAATGTGGAAAAAGGATTAACCGTAGAAAAAGAAGTTTTTTTAATTTAAACAAACTTTTTTTTTGGTTTGTGTGCGTACGTGTCCTCAATTGTTTTTCAAAATTATCAATTAAATGTTTGATTTCTTATTAAATCCCCTGTGTTCATAAAAAACATTCCGTCGCGGGGCGGAAAACACACACAAACCCCCCCAAACACACCACCAACACACACCCACACACACACACCCAAAAACACACCACACAACACAACCCCACCACCACCACGCAGAAACGCACCCCACACCACCAACACACACACACACACACACACACACACACACCACACACCACACACACACACCCACACACACAAACAAACAAACAAAAAAACAAAAAACAACAAAAAAACAACAAACAAACAAACAAAACAAACAAAAAAAACAAAACAAACAAACACACTCACAGACCACTCACAGGCACACCCAACACACACACACACACACCACCACCCACACCACACACACACACCCACACAGACAACAGACGACAGCAACACACACTCACAGACCACACACACACCCACCACACACACACACAACACACACACAACACCCCACACACACACACAACACCCACACACCACACCCACACCACACCAACACACCACACGAGACACCTTCTGAGTAAGTGTGTCTGCGATATAAGGAGGGACTTTCGACAAAAACTACATATTTGTTTTTGTAAACCCTAACAAGTATTTTTTTGCGTCCCCCCGGGGCCGGGGGGAAAATAAGTGAAATGGGGAGAAGGGTTTAAAACTTTTAGCGGGACTGTTGCTTTGTAGAATTTATTTATATCTTTTCATATTTTTATTTTTGAGGATTTGTAAGTTTTTTTTTGTTAAGATCTGTCTTATTTTACGCCTCGTTAAAAATTTGTTACTTGTGTGGGTTTTTATGAAAAAGTGGTGATCGCTTTCCTTAACGAGAGGACAGGAGGATATTGGGGCTGTAGACCACATACAGACTGCTTACTGACAGACAGACGCTTGTAGGGGGAGACAGGGGGACTAGAGTTATAATAATATAAGCGAAAGTGTGTGTGTTGTTGCTGTTTTCCCGGGATAGTGCCGCCCCGGGGCGGAATCCCCTCATATGGCACGTTTTGAAAAGGGTCGACCGGGGAAAATTTTAAAAAACCCCCATGGATGATCCACCTTTTTTTTTTTTTTTTTTTTTTTTTTTAAAAGCCTTTAGCGAGAATTGTGAAAAAAAGAATGGGTTGCGGAATGGGGGAAACCTTGATGTGGGGGGATGGGTAAGGGTTGAAAAGGGGGGGGGTGTGGGGAAGGTTTGGGGGGGGTGATGGGGTGAGTGAATGGGTGGTGGGGGTGGGTATTTGGGGGGAATAGGTGGGGGGTATGGGGAAAGGGTGAGGAATGGGTGTGGGTGATGGGGAATGGTTAGTGAATGGGTAGGGGGTGATGGGGAATGGGTGAGGGAATAGGGGGGGTGATGGGTAATGGGGGGGTGATTGGGGTTTGGAATGGGGGTGAAAAGGGTGGGGGGGTGTGGGTATGGGTGAGGGAATGCGTTGGGGGGGGTGTGATTTAGGAAAGTTTTAAGGGGCTTTGGGAGTCTGTGTTTGGTGGGCCAAAGGGCCCCCCCAAATTTCTCCGCAGGAGGCCAAAAATCCGCCCCGGGGGGGCGGCTTTGCGGGTAGTAGGCAATAAAACGACATCTAAAGACTTTTTTTCGATACTACTTCCCTTTAGAATATTTTATTTAAAGTATTTTTTAACTGCATCACAAAGTTTTCGTTTTTGTATAGGAAGCTAAACATTTTATAATTATTTGGGGCCCAAAAAAAATACAGCGTAAATAGCTGGACTACCATTTGTAGCCAGAATTAGTATGATTAAGAGAATTTATGCGCTAAAATGTAAGCGTGTTTTACATAAGAAATAAAGAAAAGATTTTTTTTTTTGGGGACGTCTGGTCTGAGCAGCCTATAAAACCATTTTGAACGAAATTTCCCCACAAAACACACACACACAACACACACACAACACACACACACCCACACACAGGGGTACTCCTATTTAGTGGTAGCACCTCGGGTTTTCAAACCAGAAGTCCCGGGTTTGATCCCCCGGGGGGAGCGGAAACAGTTTTGGGGCTTTTTTCCTTAAAACCCCCAGCCCCGGCCACCCACAGTGAAAGGGGCAGGGGGTTTAACCGGGGGTTTGTGACCCCCCCTTTCCCGGGTGCTGGTTCACCAAAACTAGCATTAGGGATGAATGATAAAAAAGTTGATAGGGAAACGGGCCATACGAGCGTTGCACAGGCCCTGTAAATACAACTAGATGAATACAAAAAGATGAATACACCCCACCACAACAAACACACACCCACAACAACACACACCACACACACCACACACACACACACACACACCCACATTGTGGGTTGTCGCTCGGTTCACAACCGAAAAAATTTAATCCCCGGCGGAGCGGAAAAGTGGGGGGGGTCTCCCTTAAAAACCAAACCCCCGTCCCCCCCATGAATGGGAAAAACCGGTGTTTGCCGGGGATTTTCCGCCTCCGGGGTGGTGGCTTCGGCCAAAACTACGCCCTAAGGAACAAAATTTAAAATGTAGACAGGGGGACGGGGCCCATAAGATGGGGCTCAGGACCTGTAAATACAACTTAAAAAATACAACACCCCCACCACACCCCACACACACACACACACACACACACACACCACACACCACCCACCCCACCACAACAACCCACCCCACACCACAACCACACACACACACACACACACAACAACAAGATAATAGTTTTTATTGACCAAAACAAACATAATACACATATACATACTTTTTAACATGTATTTTTAAATGTAGGTCCAAAAAGTAAAATTAACTCAACGCTGGCAATTAGTAAGACTAACAATATAATGCTGTCCGCATTAAAATATCATTACTATTGTATCATTACTATTAAAACAATAATCGCGTCCATTAATATTGAATAGAATATGCACGGGCCATCAGAAATCCCACACTCAAGATACAGTGTACATTTTACAGGTTACATCTAGGGTAATCTATTTGAAAACACCTGTTTCCATAAGAGTGGAACTGGTATATGTCCCTGACATGTTGGGTCAGTGTACACTGTTCCACCACATGTCTTTCAGTCTGCACTTGGCCACTACACACAGTCGCTCATCCAAGGGGAAAGCGACCGCGACCTCTCCTATTCCACCTTCCAGTCTCACATATTAGCCAATTTGCCCACCTGTCCTAAACTGTTTAAACGACAGGCGATGCTTTTCATCAACTAAGTGTCTATCAGTGAAATTATTATGCACATTCAAAGTAGGGTTCATCTTTTTAAATTGTCACTCTTCTCGTAGAATTACTGTCTGAAATTCTCGATCTTACACATTGCATTCTACAGTACAATCTTTGACTTCATTTCCCCAAAAATCCCTTATTAACTACCGGTGACATTTTCCATATTCAGTTTAATTTAAAGTAATATAATTGTCGCTTTTTCCCCATTTCACTTACACAACAACAACACACACAATACAACACACCACCCCCACACACAAGAACAAAACCTTCAAAAAAAAAAATTTTTAAATTCCCCAAAAGAAATAGAATAAAAATTAAGAAAAAAGAGTAAAAAGAGAAGAAGAAGAGAAGAAAGAAAAGGGGAGAGAGAGAGAAGAGAAGAGAGAGAAAAGAGGAGAGGAGAGAGAGATTAAAAGAGGAAAAAAAGAAGAAAAGGAGAGAGAGAGAGAAGAGAGGGAGAAGGGAAGAAGAAGAGAGAAGAAGAAAAGAGATAAAAGAGAGAAAAAGGGGGAAAGAGGAGGAGAGAGAGGAGAGAGAGAGAGAGGAGAGAGAGAGAGAGAGAGAAAGAAGAGAGAGAGAGATGGGGAGAAGAGAGAGGAGATGGATGAGAAGAGAGAGAGGGGAAAGCAAAAATACTATACCAAAAAACAGTCACTATTACCACGTGTTCGTATAGCGTGGAGGCAAAGAAGCCACATTGGTTTCCTGGTTTGCTGTAACCCACACACCACCACTAGTAAGGCGAGGGTTAAGATTTTCTTGCTGTAACCCACACACTACCACTAGTAAGGCGAGGGTTAAGATTTTCTTGCTGTAACCCACACACCACCACTAGTAAGGCGAGGGTTAAGATTTTCTTGCTGTAACCCACACACTACCACTAGTAAGGCGAGGGTTAAGATTTTCTTGCTGTAACCCACACACCATCACTAGTAAGGCGAGGGTTAAGCTTTTCTTGATGAAGCCCACACACCACCACTATTAAGCCGAGGGTTAAGCTTTTCTTGTTGTAGCCCACACACACCCACTAGTATGGCGAGGGTTAAGCTTTTCTTGATGTAACCCACACACCACCACTAGTAAGGCGAGGGTTAAGCTTTTCTTAGACAGCTGCGGTAGACTCGATATTATGAGGGTGTAGATTTATGCAAGGTCTATAGAGTATTAGACCTTGGATCGGTACTCGAGGTGGTGGTAAAGACAAAAACATGATGAATTAGAACGGTTACAGGGAGTTTCGTACCCAGGTTTTGTTAGTTGTTTCTTACACTGATTTTGAGTTTTTTCGTACATACCTGGTGTCGTTTCGTAACTCTAGTAGAAAGTTCAACTCTGAGCTGAGTGTACGAAACGATGGTTTCGTAATAGACTACGAAGCAACTTTTTGGTGAATCTAATAGTGTACGAAACAACTTGTGTACGAACTGACTGCATCCCATTAGAACAGACTCAGAAAAAACTCAACACACCAGACCATCACCTTGTTTTGCTTATCCAACTAACCGCAGTATTTCCTTTTCCCACAAGACTTGAATTATACATTACTTACTGATCTCCTGGACATGACGTGCTAATAGACTGGTGAATGGAATACTCTACTCTCTTGATGTCTTTTAGAACACGTTGTTAAGAAGCCAGTTTCGACTCTTTCATGCGACATGCCATTATATTTATATTTTGGCTATTTCTATTTTTATTAGTTTTATTTCTTTCTTAGTGTATTGTGATAATTTCGACCTGCCAAACACGGGACATGTTTACTGTTGTCAGGGTTAAATATGTTTTTATTCAACTGTTCAATCGCGGGTTCCCATTATTGCAAATCGTGAAGCTCAGAAAAAGTACATGAATGTAGTTGTGTTTTGTGATCAAGGGAATAAAATAAAATTGTTTGTGCAATTGAGTAAATTTCTCAGGAATAATTCAGGTTGTTGAAAGTTACATGACCGCGGCATCTGTTATGTCATGGTGAATAAGTCATGTGTGCTTTTGATGAGCGTGTGTCTGTCTGTCTTCTGTCTGTCTGTCTTGTCTCCTATTTTGTCTCCTGTCCATCTCTCTCTCTCTCTCGCTCTCGCTCTCGCTCTCGCTCTCGCTCTCTCTCTCTCTCTCTCTCTCTCTCTCTCTCTCTCTCTCTCTCTCTCTCTCTCTCTCTCTCTCTCTCTCTCTCTCTCTCTCTCTCTCTCTCTCTCTCTCTCTCTCTCTCTCTCGTGCTTTAGGGAAGCTGCCATCGTGGGTTTGCTGGTGTTCTGTAAAAAAAATGTATTAGCTACGGATGATTTTATCAATTGTTTGTTTATGTTGCTGTTTTGTGACTCCAGCACACCTACATGTGAGAGACTTGTGTGGGACAGAGGCAGTTGGAAGAATGTGCTCTGTATGGGTTGACGCAATAAGCATTGGCTGATTTTCTCAGTTCAGTGAAGTTGGAGAAATAGAAGCCCTCCTATTATTTTTTTTCTTTCACCCGGAAGGCTGCTTTATGGTTTAGAACATTTTGGCTAGTACTAGTAGTTCAAATACTAATGAAACCACATTTGATTTGCAAGTGAAAAGTTTATAACATAAATATCCTTCCATTTTTTTGGTGATGCAGTACAGTATATGAAATTGTTTTTACAGTAGCTTTTTGATACAATCTGATATAAATTAATCCAGTGTCACAATACTGGAATTATAGGAGTGACTCGCAAAGGGTGCGGCGCAGGACCTTTCCCCAAACACCTGGTTAGTGAGGACATGATTGTGTTGTGTTCCTGAAGACTTGAGTCGCGTGTTGTTCAGACACCACCACCACCACCACCACCCTGCAGGCCAGATCTACGACCACAAGTAAATTAAAAGCGCTCTAACCCACTTCTTTTTAATCAGCTTTTGTGAGATTAAAGAGAAGTTTTACGAAGTTTGCGTTTCCAATGCAATTACTGCAAGGTCATCAACTTAAACCTGAGAAATACGAGCCTGTACTTTACCCCGAATCTCCATTAATCTGACACGCCTCACTGACGCATTTAAGGCAACCTTCATGTTGTGGCGTTTATCTTTATTGAAGCAAATCGTCCCATTCAACCGTGCCCTCACACCGTTATTATCGTGGCTGCAAATTATAGTAATTCCTCGAGGGTTGCGACAGCTTAATATAATACTTGGCAAATCGTATAGCGTAGTAGAATTTCAGTGTATTTAGTGTGCGATGTATTTTTGGCTCATAGATTCTGTGGTTGAGATTGATGACTTTAGTGTCTCACCCAACCCCTTCTGGTGACACGAAAACCACCTTGATCCTTTAATCTCTTAACACTTGAACACCCTAGAACCAGGACGCCTAACCATACCTTTAAGGGTGATATATTCACAAATATTTGCACATTTGGCCACTTTCAAGAGTTACCGTGATGAGGCGCAACTAAGAACTATATGCAGACGTTTCCATCATGATTCGCTTGTCACTTGTTTACAGATGGTGTACGGTTTGAAATTGAAGTCAAGCTGGCAAAAATCAGGAGAAGTCAACTCAAGATAACTAACATATTTTTTTATAATTCCTCAAAGCCTCACCGTCAGCAGTGTGTATGAGTAAAAGTGACGTTGTGTTGATTTTTAAGATCCACGTTGGCTCTTTCCCTCCGGTTTTCTCGTTGGCCTCGAATGTGTGGTGGACTAGAATGCCATAAACAATGCCATAGCCAGCGCCACTTGTCTGGCCGTGACATGCAGATTACGACAATCTATCTTCCCTAGATTTCCCCAGGTGGCCATTGATCGACCAGCACGGAATGGAATAGAAAAGCTGGGAAGACTGTTGTAGCGAGTGCCTTGGCTTCGAGGACGCTGAAGCGAAAGATAATGATTGAATGAAAAAAATACAAAGAAAAACAACAATAATGAGAAGCACTTTAATACAACATTTTCGGCGTAGTGTGTTTTATATGAGAAGTGTTATGAAGACCAGCCTAGTCAGTGTATATCAATCTTAAGGTGGTGCTATACATAATCCATGCACCGTAATACGATTGCATTGTAATGAAAAGATGTTAATACCAAAATAGAATAATTATGTGTAAAACTGCTAATATGAATAGCTAATGAAAAATTAGTACTGCTGCTTCTACTACTACTATACTACTACTACTACTACTACTACTACTACTCCTCCTCCTCCTCCTCCTCCTCCTCCTCCTCCTCTCCTCCGCTCTCCTCCTGCCTCCTCCTCCTCCTGCCTCCTCCTTCCTCCTACTCTCCTCCATATTATATCATATAATACTATAGACATATAATAATATATATCTAAGGTACTATACTATATATATATATATAATATATATATATAATAATAATATATAGATATATATATATAATATATATATATATAATATAATATATATATATAATATATAATACTATATATAAATATATATATATATATAGATATATATATATATATATATATAGATATATATATATAGATAGTATATATATATATATTAATTATATATGATATATATATATATTATATATATATAATATATTATAGTATATATATATTATATATATATATAGATACATAATATATATATATAATATATATATAATATATNGCAACTAAGAACTATATGCGACGTTTTCCCCAAGTCGCTTCACTTGTTTTCAAAGGGGTTCGGTTTGAAATTGAAGTCAAGTTGGCAAAAATCAAGAGAAGTCAACTCAAGATAACTAACATATTTGTTTCTAATTCCTCAAAGCCTCACCGTCAGCAGTGTGTATGAGTAAAAGTGACGTTGTGTTGATTTTTAAGATCCACGTTGGCTCTTTCCCTCCGGTTTTCTCGTTGGCCTCGAATGTGTGGTGGACTAGAATGCCATAAACAATGCCATAGCCAGCGCCACTTGTCTGGCCGTGACATGCAGATTACGACAATCTATCTTCCCTAGATTTCCCCAGGTGGCCATTGATCGACCAGCACGGAATGGAATAGAAAAGCTGGGAAGACTGTTGTAGCGAGTGCCTTGGCTTCGAGGACGCTGAAGCGAAAGATAATGATTGAATGAAAAAAATACAAAGAAAAACAACAATAATGAGAAGCACTTTAATACAACATTTTCGGCGTAGTGTGTTTTATATGAGAAGTGTTATGAAGACCAGCCTAGTCAGTGTATATCAATCTTAAGGTGGTGCTATACATAATCCATGCACCGTAATACGATTGCATTGTAAATTGAAAAGATGTTAATACCAAAATAGAATAATTTATGTGTAAAACTGCTAACTATGAATAGCTAATGAAAATATTAGTACTGCTGCTTCTACTACTACTACTACTACTACTACTACTACTACTACTACTACTACTCCTCCTCCTCCTCCTCCTCCTCCTCCTCCTCCTCCTCCTCCTCCTCCTCCTCCTCCTCCTCCTCCTCTCTCCTCGATATATATATATATATATATACATATATATATATCTATACGTACATATATATATATATATATATATATATATATATGATATATATATAATATATATATATACATATATAATATATATATACTATATATATATATATATATATATATATACATATAATATATATATATATATATATATATATATATATATATATATATAATATATTTATTATAATATATATATATAATATATATATATTATATATTAATATATATATATATATATATATATATATATATATATATATATATATATATTATATATATATATATATATATATATACATATATATATATATATATATAGATATATATATATATATATAATATATATTATATATATATATATATATATATATAATATATATATATATATATATTATACATTATATATACATATATATATCATATATATATATATAGTATCTATATTATATCTATATATATATATATATATATAGCCTATATATATATTATATCTATATCTATAATATATATATATATATATATATATTATATATATAATATCTATAATGATGCCAAGTGCCTTGGCGAAACGTTGCGCATAAACAACCCCAAGTATGACGAGTGTCTTTGTCACCCTGAAACATCAAGATGTACCAAATAAGAAAATCAATATATATATATATATATATATATTATAATATATATATATATATATATATATATATATATATATATATATACTATAATATATAATATATATTATATATATATATATATATATATATTATATAATATATATATATATATATATATATATATATATATATATATATACATATAAATATATATATATATACTATATATATATATATATATATATGGTATTATTTTCAGAGCTGGGCGCGCAAATTTTTTCCTTAGTCCGCAAAGCGCAAAGCACAAATTTTCGCAATCGAGTCCGCAGAGCGCAAAAACGCAAAATTCTCGAAAAAAGGCGGAGCGCAGGCGCAAAAGCGCAAATTTCTAGCGCAAAAAAAAAACTAGACCGCAAATAAAAAAAATTAAAGCGCAAACATAAAAGTTAAAGCGCAAACCTCATTTTTTAGTCTGCAAACTGAAAAAGTCTATGTTAAATAAATATAAAGTGTATAAATGATTAAAAGATTGAATGTTTACAGTATTTGAAGCATTTATTGAACACAAGTTTATATAAAAAATAAGATAATACTGTCAAAACAACACAAAATAGTTGAAAAATTTAAATACACAATACTAATACTAGTCCTACTCGTCACTGTCCTCCAGCTCCCACCGACCCTTGAGGAGGTTCATGTTACCCTTGAGGAACACCAGCTTCTCCAAGTTCTTGGCCGTCAGACTCGATCGCTTCGACCTCATGACGTCTGAGCCCATGCTGAACAGCCATCAGCCATCAGTTTTTGTGCTAAGTTTGTGCATTTGCGGACTTATAAAATATCGAGAGCGCAAACTCCAGAAGCGAAAATTTTCGGCGTTTTGCGCAAAGCGCAAAGCGCAAATATTTTATATGGAGCGCAGATTGCGCTTTTGCGCATTTGCGCTTTCGTTTGCGCTTCGCCCAGCTCTGATTATTTTACACCAGGACCGAAATTCCCTACACAATTGGGAGTGTGGTTTCTGTTTACCTTATTGGATTCTAGGTAGCATTCTCTATGAGCTTCCGTCGCAAATCATTACTTATGGAGATATTGAAATGTTGTTCAATAGGGAGGCGAGAGACAAGTGTTTACGTCCGCCACAATCTTCTTCCTCCTATGATCTGCATCGCCTCTGTTCTTCCCTTGTCTCGGACACTTTTAATGCAGATTTGGCTTTAGTTAGGAGGTTAAAGCGTGGGAATAGGTTAGGTTTAGGTTAGATTAGTGAGTCTAAAAGTGGGGTTAGGTTAGTTTAATTTTCATATCTCATATACAACTCCTTCCTATTAAAAACATCTTGTATCTTCTTAAGTAGTGATTTGCGAGGGAAATTTCATAAAGAGAATGTTTCTTAGAATTATTAAGGTGAACAGAAACCATACTCCCAATGTGTAGGGGAATTCTATGTAGTGTAAAAATTTACCATTTATATAAATAATAAATAAATAAATAAATAAAACATATATAATATTTTTTAAAATATTAATATAATATATATATATATTTTATATATATATAGTTATGTATATGTATATATATATATGTATATGTATATGTATATGTATATATATATATGTATATATGTTATATATATTTATTTATTTATATATATGTATATATATATAATATATATAATTATTTATTTATAAAATTGTTATATATATATAATAAATAAATTTATTTAATATTATTATTATTTGCAATAGGGGGGGGCAGGGGCCGCATGCCCCCCCCCCCCCCCCTACTTATTAGCATGACCTGCTAAACCTCTGCTGGCGTGTGGACGTTCTTGGAAAATTTCCAGATGAAGCCAAACTTCCTTTGGTGGACGAAACTATTTTTTTCTGGTGAGTTTTGATGTGTTTTAAATGAATCTGCTAACCATTGCGGGCGCAAATTATTTTTTTTGTTTTCCTAGGTAAAGGTTAGGTTATATTAGAAAGGTTAGGTATGGGTTTAAATGTTAGGTAAAGGTTAGGTTTTTTATAGGTTCAATTTTTTTGTCAATTTGTTGCAAATCACACAAAAAAAAAAAATAGTGATTATCGACAGAAATGGTTAGCGATTAATCAAACACATAAACACCACCAAACAAAAATAGTTTCGTTCACCAACAGAACTTCGGTGTTCATCTGAAATTTTACCCGTTTAATTTGACCAAGAAAGACCCGTTTTAGCCTGTTTTTATCTCGTTATGTTGGGTTCAAATTAGAAATGGGGTTAAAACTACTTAGAATGCAGAAATCTACCCGATGCTGTAGGTAAGAAGGTTAACCCCTTGAGACCTAAAACGTAATTCCATTGTAATTTGGGTACATTAGACGTTTTTTAGTGAATATAAGAAATATTTTATAGCTATGACCTGTCTATTATCCTTGTCACAAAAATAATTTGGTATATTCAGTGACTTTTCATTCGTAGTTTTATGGCTAACAACAGATGATTTTATATAGCAAAGGAAAGACCCTGGTGTGGAGGGGTTAAGCTTCGTTGTTTCGCCCCTGCCATATCTCGCTTACTATCTTATGATGGACTAATCTTTTGTCATGCACGTCTTCTACTAACCTTCAAACCTCTTGACAAGCTGTTAATTTGGTCAAAATCACGGACAAAAATGATCTAATAAGAATAATAGGGGCAACTCCACCGTCCCCCATCGGCACAGGAATCCTAGGACTTTTGAAAGCCCACTACGAAAAAAATCCGGGTGGGTAGGGGCACTGTGTGTGTATGTGGCTGGCCGCCGACCTGCCTGACCTGGGTTCGAACCCTGGCCAGCGGATTCGTAGGTAGACGCGCGAGCCACTACACCACGGAGACGATTCCGTGAGGCGAGACTTAGGGGAGGGAAGGGAACAAATGATGGTTAATTTCCAGTTTGACACCGAATTCACTTTGGTTGACAAAACAGTTTTTTTCTGATGAGTTTTAATGTGTTTTGAATTAATTTGCTAACCGTTTCTGTCGCAAATCATTTATAATAAAAAAAAATTGGCGACAAACATGATTGAAAAAGAAATTGCACCTAACCGAACCTATATATACCTTACCTAACTTAACCTTTACCTGACACAAAAAAAAAATTGCGGCAGAAATGGTTAGCAGATTCATTCAAAACACTTCAAAACTCACCAGAAAAAAAAAATTCGTCCACCAAAATGAATATGTCGTCAAAATGGAATATTATTACTAAAATTACCTTTTTCCGACTCTCTCAACACTCTTATTTCTTTTTCTTTCTTCTTTCTTGAAATAGGTTCTTTCGTGCTGTTTCGTTTATTTTCTCTTCTTTTTCCTGTTTACTCTCTTCCCTCTTTACTTTCTGTCCTATCTTTCCTCCCTCCCTACCCTCCTTCCTTTTTTCCTTTCCTTTCCTTTTCTTCTCCCTTGCATTCCTTCCTTCTACATTTCCTTCCTTCTTCTTCTTCTTTCTTCTTTCTTGAAATAGGTGCGTAGTAATCTTAAGACTCTTCTTTCTTGAAAAAGGTTTACTGTTTTATCCTTACCCCTTCACGCCAGATATTTCCTTTCATAAAAATCATGTTGGGCCAAAATTTAGAAAATCACGAAAATTTCCAATTGTTAAAAAATGGGGGAAAA
>JACEEZ010018314.1:0-27479 GCA_016584305.1 Chionoecetes opilio
AAATGAGCATCCCCTTATCCACATTTTGATATGGATTGCCTTAAGAGAGCCAGATCGTCCTCGTACAGGGGTTTGCCGTGATTAAACAAACTTGAATTTCCCCGCGATTTCAACGCCATTTCGCAGAGTCGAGCGGAATAGGAGAAGGTTAGCGCTGGCAAACACCACGCCCGCCAACCTGGCGTTCGCAGGGTTGGCGTAAGCCAGGTTTAAAAGAAAGGGTTTTCCGAGGCTGGCTTTCGCCGGCGGAGCATCGGGGGGGCCCCAGCCCGGGCGGAATTTTAATAGTAGGGCCCCTAAGAAAAAAACCCGACCCCCGCCCTAGCCGCAACTCCGCCAGCCTGGACAGCCAGCCACCGCCCCCCTTCCCCGCGACATGCCGCGCGTCCCCCGCCGCCCCTTTGGTCGCCTCGACCCCCGCGCCCTTAGAGCATACCGCGCCCTCGTCCCAAAGCTCCCTAAAACTCCGCCACCCTTCATGCCTAGCCGCCACGTCGTCAGCTATCCCGGGCCCCCTTCACGCCATAGCCCCCGTAGCCGCCGCCCTAGCCGCTGCAGCCCGCGCCTGCCGCCACACCACCCACACGCCTCCAAAAAAACCCCATGTCAAAGAGAGTCGTGAAGCCTCGGGGGGGGGGAAGTCTGGACCCCCTCGTTACCCGTCCCCGAATGATGCGCTGAAAAACAGGCCCCAAAAAAACCTTAATAATGCCCGTGCAGGGAATAAAGGGGCGTCTGAACTCCCGTCCGCCGCCCCCCGTGTCCTGAAACAACCAAAGAAAAACAGGGGTGACCCAAACACTACGGAGAGGGAGGAACGCGAACCGGCTCAGGAATGGACAACTCTTAGCTTCCAAGAACCTACAGGAGTTCCCAAAAACTTGTAAAAGAGCTGAAGGCCATCAAGAGTCCCCGGGCGTCAACAAGACCATGATGTCACCCATCAACAAAAGAGGAAAATTTTCGGTACCCAAAGTGTTAAATTAGAAAATAAGGAAGAATTATTTGAACAAAACATTTGAAAATTTATTTTAAATTAAAAGTTTAATCCCTACTCTGGTTGGGTATTTGAGCGTCCCGGTTATTCTTTTTTTGTGGAAATCAAATAAAAAAAGTTTTTAAAGGGAAACATTGACCAGGATTAAAAAAAAATTTGGGGGTTCAGTATTTTCTTAGTTTCCAGGTAAGGGGGTTGTTTTGGGATACCAGTCTCATTTGTTTTTCATAAAGTCGCGGTTTCGGTGGTCTTCAAGGTATTTTAATTCAAGTTACAATCAACACGCCAGGTATTTCGGAGATTAAAAAGCGAAAAGTGTTAAGAAAACTTAGTGAGTCAAGGTGAGGTATGCAGACAATAAACAATTTGGTCTAGGGATTTCTCATTCAAAGTCGGAGCGCTGATTCTCACGGGCGAACCCTTTTCAGTGGGGGAGTTTTTAATTCGGATAGATACAGCTTTCCCCTTAATAAACCATTTTGCGGTGTGGCGGGTTTTTTCAGGATTTGTTGGGCTTTATCTTTTCCCAGAGGCAAGCCGGCGTGCGCCTCTGGGATAATCTCTGCCCCGAAATACGGCTAAGTCAAGGTTTTACGGTCAGTCATTACCAGGTATCAGGGACTGGAACTTCCTTTCATGGTTTTTCGTGTAATCAAAACAAAAAACAGACCCCTTTTTTAAAAAGAACAGAAGAATTTCCTTAAAAATTCACTCTAAATTCGTCCCTTTACACACCCCCTCTTAGCTTTTTAAAAAGGGAAAACCTATCCGAAAGTATTACTTTGTATCATAAAATTTTAATTTTCCGGAGAATAGACGGTGTAATCCCCATTATTGGGGAAAATGGGAAAAATTATTTTTAGAAATTCCCGAGCATGTCTTGTCAGATTTAATTTTTTTCTTTGTTTCAGGGGTGAGTCATCACCTTTTCCCAAAAACCACCTTTTTTGTTTCATTCTTTTTTCCCTTTTTTTCGCCTTTTCTCCTTCATTTTTTCACTCCCTTTCCCTCACAGCCGTATGCGAGTCAAAAATTCGGGGGATAATTATTGCGATCAGTGATAACTAATGATGCCAGATCTTTTTGTCTTTCCCATTTTATCTGGGCAGACCAAGAAATCCCCCAGAGTTTTAAACGTCTTACAAAACAATCCCTATCTTATCGGTTATGGTCATTTAGGGGGCGGTGTAAAAATGATACACGCTAAAAAAAACCTACTAAATTTCTAAACACGATTTCCATACTACCCCACTCTAAAAAGGGTTCGGATTGTGATTTCAATAAAAACCAAACCCTTTCGTGAACTTAGCCAACATTAAATTCTCTTTTATAAAAGTAGCCAGTTTGATGGGGACGGCCTTTTGGGGGGATAGCGGTTTTCATTATTTAAATATTTGGGTTTGGGGTTATAGTTGTCATTTTAAGGTCCGGTGAGATTTTCCAAAACAAGTTCCTTTTTTTTTTTTGGTGGGGGAAAGCCCGGGGCACGAGTGAGTGTTTCTCCCCGCGTCCCAAGGGTTTGGGCGCAAAAACCCCCTAAAAGGGCCCAAAATGGTTCACAGTACAAAATCACTGTTCGCCATTTTTTTTTCTCCCTGATACCTATTTCCATTGTGATTTATAAAATTAAGTAATATGTTCCCTAGGGGGCCATGCACTGAGTAGAAATTAAGTGGAAGATTTATGCTAAAAGGGTTTTTATCTAAACGGGGAAAATTCCTACTCAGGAGGGGAAGTAAAGCTTCGTATTTCGAGTAAGTTTTCCGGTATAGTGTTAACCCT
This sequence comes from Chionoecetes opilio, assembly GCA_016584305.1. Lineage (NCBI taxonomy): Eukaryota > Metazoa > Arthropoda > Malacostraca > Decapoda > Majidae > Chionoecetes > Chionoecetes opilio. The sequence goes on from JACEEZ010018314.1 coordinate 2,780, forward strand.
TATATGCTGAAGATGATCTCAAGGAGAGACTACCTGTTTCCAAAAAAAATAGGATATATTTACAAATATAGTTTTTGTTTTATTATAAAAAACCCAGGTGATTATTTGAGTTAGGACAAAAATTTCCCCCACACTTCCAAGAGAGTCCAAACTTGTTTCGGGATAAGCCCTCGTACCCCAAACCCCGACTAACCAAGATCAATCTAATTTAAAATAAAAAAACGTGCCCCGGAGTAATCATAAAAGAAAACCATCGGCTGGTGGCAGCAAATCCCCATAACTAAACCTTTTACTTTTCCCCAAGTATACCCCCTTTTCAGTACTCTCCTAGTGAGAAAATGGGCAAACTATAATCATATAGTGAAGTCGAAGGGGCTAATTAAAACCTCCATTCAAGTTTAATCTTTATCAAAAATCCCCCAAAAAATATCCTTTAAGTAACGTTACCATTTTTTTAAAAAACCCCTACCAGGGCCCCCCAATTTTTTTCACCCCACTAAGGAACGTGGTTTTTGTGGGAAGGGAGAAAGCAGGTAATTTAAGGACATGAAAGAGTCCGAAAGCTAAGGGTGGGGAATGGGTGAGGGTAGGGAAATAAACAGGCAAGGGGGAATGAAGGAGGGAAAGGGGTGGATACAAGTCCCGGCGGGGGATTATAAAAGCCTTGCAAGTAAAGTTAAGAAAATGGAGGCAGAAAAGGGCGGAAAGGGTAATGAGCAGGGGTTGGGGGGCCCGACCCACCACGGACACTGGGGATGAGGGTGCTTGACGTTAGGACTCACTAAAGCAGCATGCCCGAAGGAGAGGGGGGGGGGGGGGGACTGCAGCGGGGAAGATGTCGTAGCAGGTGGTCTAGGGGTGTTGAGGGTGTGGGTGAGACTAGGGGAGCCCAGGGTGGAAGATGTAGCAGGGCGGTTAGGGATGTTGGGGGGGGTGGGGGGGGGAGGCTAGGGAGGCAGCGGTGGAAGCTGCGAAGTAGGGGGGCCCAGGGGGGCTGTTTAGGGTTGGGTGAGACTGGGGGGACCGCCCCCTCCTCATCCCTCGCAGTAAGGCATTGAGGACAATGAAGCCTGGGTGGGCTGGCCCCCATCGCCTTTGCGTAGCGGCAGCTAAGGCTGCTGAGGGCGTGGGTGAGGGTAGGGGACCCGATGCCCAGGCCCGGGGGGGCTGGGCCGCTAAGGCCCCGGTGGGGGGGAGAGAGGTATGGAGATTACCAACCCAGGGAGGGTCAGGACTGATAGAGCAACGGGGGACAACCCCCGGGCAAAGAAGGGCCCATACGTGTATAGGGGATATATGGTGAAGAATTTAGGCGACACGTGGCATGGAGACCGAAGATGTGTGGTTTGCCTAGTGGCAAGGGTATGGGGATGTTGTAAGGAGGTAGGGAGCAGGGAATGGGGTAAGAAGGAATGGTGATAATGCAGGGAGGGGGGAAAAGCCTTGGAGATTAGGCCCCGAGCACGGTGGGCAAGGTGATGGAGGCCTTAGGTATAAAAAGGACAGGAAGAAAGTACGAGTGGCTTTGGTGGGAATATAGGGGACCCCGGGAAAAAGCAGGGGATGGGAAAAAAGACCGACACAAAACAAAACGACTCCAAAGGGGGTTGTAAGAATGAAGCGGAGTGCCCTTAAGGATCCAGGGGACTATGGGTAAGCTTCATAGCCTGGACGGTGCACCCCACAGGAGGGCTTTGAGGGAGACAAAGTGCACCTAAACTGGGAAGGAGAGAGGCGGGTGTGCGGGGAAGCTTGAGTGGATACGCGCGATGGAGATCTGCAAGTTTAGGAAAAGAGGGTGACAAATGCGAATGAGTGACTGTTGACAACAAAAGGGAATGTGAGGTTGGGGTGTGTGAATGTTAGGGATGGAATGTTGAAAAAAAAGGGAAAACCCCGCGGGGAAAAAATGAAGGAAATTGACGTAGTTTGGGTGACAGAAACACAAAGAGAGAGAGATTGGAACTTAGATCGAGATTACATATGATCGGCAAGGGCAAAATAACCAGCAGAAAAAAAAGGGTGGCGGAGGGGAGTACTTGTGAGGCGGGAAGAAAGGGGGCCCGATGCTGGAAACGAGTAGGGGCGCCCTATCCACTAGGGGGCCCCCGGGAAAGGGAAACGCCCCCCACGCCCATGCTCAGTCGAGATTGCTGCCCTTTGGGCACGCTAAAGGCGCTGAAACTAAGCATGGGCAGACCTATTGTGGCTTGTTGGCCTTTGACAGACATTATCTTCTTTTAAAGGCAAATATACCTTGTTTTTGTTCCTAATCGTAACAATTGGGGTTTAGTAATAATAGTGTTTCAAGGTGATATGAATTTATCGTGAAAAATAAACGCGGGAATAAGGTGTTTTATAAGCTTTATGCTGGATAAAAAATTTTTGGTGTGTGTGGGTTGGGCGGGCGGGCGGAGGGCGAAGCGACTAGACAAGGTCACCAAGGGTGCTCCGCCCGCACTAAAATGTTGCTACTAATTATACGGATGATCCATATTACCAGATGATATAGGACAACTGATACATACCATCATCTCACGAGACAGTAGTGCATATCATGACTGTATAAAAAATTACAGTAAACTGACCCTATAATAAGATAAATGAGCTAGCAAAATGAGATAGTGTATAAAATTTATTTCTTTCACATTTTTTTATTTAAACTCTTCTTACTCTGTACTTTTGCTTGCATAATTTTCAATCACAAGTCTCGAATCACCACAGTTTTCGATTATATGTATGTGCACCGTCCCAATGCAAAATATATAAGTGGTCAAACTGTGTACGAAGTATACCTTGTGACAAACAGTTTTCGGCGCGGCCGCAGGGGCGAGGCGTTGCCTTATTGCAGAGGTGAGGGGGGGGAGGGACCTAAAATTCTTTGTTTTTGGTGTTGAAGTGTTCAAGCCTTGTGGACTTGGCGAAGCTGCCAAACAGCGCTCAGGGACAAGGCAGCGTGTTGGCTATGTAGGATCTCGGACACACCCACGCATGGGCTGTTTTAAGAGGTGTATGGCAGGGCAAAAGCGCCTGAAATTCTCGACTTTACATAGCCTTGAAGCCCGTGCCTTAGGCCGGTGCCTGTACAAAAGGCCTGAAGACGGTTTAAAGCGCTCTTTTCGCCTTAACTCTATGGACTTCTCAGCATCTTTCCCCAGGTATAGATGTAGAGGAGCTAGATGTAGAAGGGTGTGAAAGGGGTGAGGATATTATGGCAGTACGTTGGAATATTTCAGGTGCGAAAAGGAAGAGAAAGATTCTTGGTGATAGTGTGTTACATGACAGTGGAAGGAACAAGGAGCGAGAGCCGAGAATTGAAAGGAAGTATAGAAATTATGCAAAGGGCTGTAAGAACAGAATAGAAGTGAAATGTGATTGTGATGGGAGACATGAATGCGTCACATGGTGTGTTCTAGGAGAGGAAGTAAAGGAAATGGGCCAATTGGCTGCTTGACTTTGCCGAGGAGAATGAAATTAGAACATTTTTGGAATGTGACCCTGGCGATAGGAAGAGTGACCTGAGTGGAAGGGAGAATGAATTCTGCCAGACTTAGTTAGTGAAAGGGAAGGCTAGAGAACGGGTGAGAAGTATGAGGGTGGATGTTGGAACAGAACGACGTTAGCGATGTGAGCCATAAACGTCCATGGGAATTGGAGTATGAGTTTGAAGGAAAAAAGAGTGAAGTGAAAGAAGAGAGGAATGGACGTTCGGAAATTAGAGAGCAGACTGGGATTATTTCACGAGAAGTGGTGATTAATGAGGACTGGAAGCTGGGAGAGAATGACGTTTGAGGGCTGAGAGAAGAGGTGTGGATGTGGAGGTGAATGAGAGATTGTTAAGGAAGCTAACAAAGTGGCCGACGCAGAGAATAGGCAGAACAAGAAGAGAGCAAATGGCAGGACAAGAAAGAGTTGTGGAAACAATGAGATCGACAAGGGCCAGGAAGAAAGGAATAACAGTCCAAATAGGAAAGGTAGGAGTCTGAGAAAGAATAGGTCAAACAGTGAAGCTGAAAGAATAGAGTATGAAAAGGGCATGGGAAGAGTATAAGAGTAAGCAACAAGGAGGTGAAATGCTTGGGGAGGAAGGCAAGGTTGAATGAAGAGAGAAAACGTGACAGAGAAAACTTAGGGAAAAGGTCGAGGAAAGGAGGTAGCGAATGGTATAAGTTCTTGGAGGGAAGGAGTAAGCATACAGGAAATGTAGAAGAACTAGTGTGTTGGTGAATGGCAGGTCACTTTAAGGAGAAAAAATGAAAAGGTTCAGAGCTGTAGAAGACTCGGAAACGATATTGGAGATGTGAATGAGGCCGGCGTAGTGACTAGGGAACGTTCACCTTAGGGAGGCAAATAGAGGAAATGATGGATGAAGACTTAGAATGGATGAGATTGGCAAGGGTTATGTAAGAAAAATGATAAAGGAAAGGCCCCTGGAATGGACTGTATCCCGAAGAATTCTATAGCGCGGGAAGTGAGAGACTTAATTGAGGGAAGCATGAGTTGTTTGCGACTATATGGAGAGAGGAAAAGGGGCCTGGTGCCTGGAAATGACAGTTTAGAGTGACCCTCATACATAAGGGAGGACACAAGAGTAGGAAGGAGATTAAAAAATTACAGGTCAATAGCGGTATGTGGCAGGTATGTAAGATTTTTTACTGTGGGTACTGAACGAAAGATAGTGGAAGTTGTGCGGAAAGAAATAAGGTGATGGGGAAGAGCGAATGGATTCGAAAAGACAGAAGAGCGGTGAGGACAATATGTTTGTAATGAATGTAGTGATATGAGAGGAGAACAAGGGAAGGAGGAAGAAAAAAAATATTAGCCTTTCTAGCTATTGAGAAAGCGTTTATGACAGAGTGGATAGGAGAATGCTATGTAAGGATTGGAGGACGATTGCAATGAGTGAGAAGGTTGTACAAATAATAAGCAGTTTGTATGAGAACACCACAGGCCAAGTCAGTATGGGTGACCCTCGAGTACTGGATGGGTGAATAGTAGGAGAGGAGTAAGACAGGGCTTGTGTTCTTTCTCTATACTTTTTGGATATATGTTGAGGAAAAATGGAGTGAAGAGTGAAGCGATAAAGGGTCTGGTGTGAAAATGGAGATGAAGGTGAGTGTACTGCTGTATGCATTTCTTATGATGTGGTGATCTTAGTGAAAACCACAATGAGAACAAGAGATGCTGAATGACTGTGGAACTGAGTATGAGAAGCGATTCAACGTAGGCTCAGTAAGGAGAAGAGTCAAGTGTTGGTGGTGAATGGGATGACTCTGATGATGACAGTATTTGGATGGGGGGTGGGAATGAAATAAAGAGAACGAAAGAGTACAAGTTATCTGGGATTTGGTTGGATTAAAGGCTTGATGAGGAAAAACTAAACATGAGAGGATAGCTAGAGCACTAGTGGGTCTGGAAGGCTAGGCAGGGTGGCAAGATGTCGGGCCAACATAGTATGACGGAATGGTGAGAGGACTATGGAAGGGTGTGGCAGTCCCTAGCATTATGTTAGGCCGGGAAAATATGGTGTGTCTCGGAAGGAGTTGGACAGATTGGAAGTAACACAGAACAAAGGCAGGCAGAATAGCATTAGGAGCCAAGAGTATGTGCAGTGGAAGCGATTAGAGGAGGACATGGGATGGAGCACGTTCAGAGAGAGGATAGCAAAGGCAGAACTGAGGTACAGAGTAGACTGCAACGAATGGATGAACACAAATGGGCAAGCAAGGTTGGGAATGGAAATGTATGGGAATGTGGATGAAAGATCAAGTAAAAGTGGAAAAAGAATGGACAGGTGAACTGGGAAGTTTGTTGGACAGACCCAGCAACCATCCCGGCGGGCGATCGTTAGGCCGTATAGAGCGGCGAACGGCGGCGCCGGCGGCAAATTTACCTCCGTCAGCCCTCGACGGCCCGCTGGTGTATTTCAGACGGGATAATTTACTATGTTGAAAATTAATGTACAAATTCAAGAATTTGATATTTCTATGTGTAAAACATTTGAAACAACAGTTATATGATGATCTTGATGTAGTCGACATCAGTAGTTGACAAGCAGCGGCAACTTGACGCAAATATTCGGAGCCCGCCTGGGCCTGGTACTATTGTAAGTGCCGGAAAATCATTTCATCTTATATATATTAAATACAGTGAAGATAAATAGTATCTCAATATCGCGCACATCACTATATTTAGGCCTGTTAAAGCTATTAGAAATTGCTATAAAAGTTTTATAACAATTTTATAACAATGTTTATCAGAAATGATATATTCAGTTTATTTAAAATATTCCCAGTCTTTATTAGTAACACCCAGAGATACAGAGAAATAAAGATGTGAGACGTACATAGGAAGGAGTTACATGGAAAAAAGGTTATAAGTTAGTCTGGTGTGTTAGATAGTATCATATAAAAATAACACTTGATTAACCGCGGGCGAAGAATTATTACGGAATAACACCAAGTCATATTCCCTTATTTCAAATAATTTCCAACATATATCAACACATACTAATACTCAACGGTTACACCTTAATAAGGAATATGTAGATGATGGAGTTAACATATGAATAAATCATGATTTAGAATAGAATATATTGAAATATTTTTCCAGCTACAATTGGTACTAAATGCCAGACGTACGATATCCAGTACAAGGTTAAAAACCCACAAAAGCGCCTAAATTGTCAACCTTAACCAGGTCGATAACATAATGAGAACTTAGTTATACATGTGTTCGCTCTCAGTATATCGAAATAGCCTGAATAATCATAAAAATTGCAGTACGACACGTTTTTTAGGAATTCCTTGACCCCGGGCCTGGCGCTGTGTCTGAGTGAAAAATAATCAGTTACTTGGAAAACGCACGAGTGGGGGTGTGTTATGTTGTTCGTCGCAACTATATCCTTCTACATGGCTGTCACGCCGTTCAGTTTGTTCCAACGTACACCAGCATGTAAACTCAATAACGAAAATGTTGTTGTACTTTATGAAAATAAACAATGGTCAGTAGCAAATTATGATCCTAGCAATTCCTGTCATGTATTACTGGATAACGACACAGAATTATTTCTGGTTAAATTCTAAGAATTGCATTAATAGTAATGTTTGTATAAGTGTTTGAACAGCCCATTAGTTATAATCAGGATAATGGACGTGTTGCAAACCCCTTAAAACATTACTTATATTGCCAATATACTTAGAAAGTTATAACATAAATATTCAGCAATTCAGTTAATTATCACAGCGGCAAATGGTATTGCCCTACGGAGGGCCGCTTGGGAGCGGCCCCGGTGAGCCTCTGAGCAAATTTTCCCAAGCGGCCTAAGGTCGTACACTCCGTCGGGCCGCGATAAGACATACGGAGGGCCTCGGAGGCCCCTCCGTCTTGTGTTGTGATGAGACGGTGGAGTACATGGCCTGTATGCAAAAAAGGAAGATAAATAGGAGAGTGGAAGAGAAAGGGAAAGGACAAGAAGAATGGCTGAGGGGAAGGAGTGAGAAACAACACTGGAATGGACAGGAGAAAGACCAGTCCACGGTATGCAAGGGTCTATGATGGTGGCTATGGAGGGGACCTAATCTTCAGAGCCAGGACAAAGTCGCTGGAGGTAAATAGTCGTATGTACAGATGGAAGAATGATGGCAGCAAGGTGTGTGTGATGTGTGTGACAGGAGTGGATGAAACCGTGGAGCACTGATGCGGAATGTGAACGTATGAGTATGCTAGAACAAAGATGTTGGAGGTAGTGGTAGGAGAGGTCGAAGGGAAGAATGGCGAGAGATGAGATGACAGGAGAGTGGAGATGGGAGTACATGCTGGGGTTGTCGTGCTGAGTGGAGGAGTGACATTCGTTGTGATTAGAGAGTGTAAAAGAATTATTGGAGAAATTCTGGCGAGCACGTAGTGAGGAGAGCATGAAGGCAGGGGGCCACTCAGAGATGGGGACCCCGTATGAATGTGATGCAGAGAGAGGAAGGAGGGGAAAAAGAAAGAAATCCCTAGTTTTGCTCCCCTTTTGCTTTCTCCCAAACAGATACCTGCTAGTGTGTGGGAGAACGCCGGACCAAAAGGATTCATGAACGGCATCCGCGTGGTGACCCCAAATCAAGATCCAAGAATCAAGATCAAGACAAGCACCTTTTACCAGAGTTACTGCCATAATATCCTCACCCATTTCACACCCTCCTAATTCTAGCTCCTCTACATCCATACCTGCTTTCCCGCCTCACAAGTACTCCCACTCCGCACCCTTTTATGGCTCGGTACTTCTGCCCTTGCCGATCATATGTAAGTCTCCGATCTAAGTTCAATTTTCTCTCTCATTTGGTTTCGTCACTCGAAACTAAGTCAATGTTCCATCATTCATTGCCTGCTGAGGTATTTCCCATTTTTTTTTCAACATTCCATCCTCAACATTAACACAGCCCCACCTCACATTCCCGATTGTTGTCAACAGTCACTCAGTCGCATTGTTCCACCGCTTTTCCCTCAACCTGCAGAGTCTCTTCAGTCGCGCGTATCAAATCAAGCATTCTCCCGAACATCTCGCCTCTCTCCTTCCCAGTTTAGGTGCACTTGTCTCCTCAAAGACCTCCTGTGGAGAGCACGTCAGGTCTATTGAAAGCTTACTCCATAGTCCTCGGATCCTTACTGCACCCGCCATTTCATTTTATAAACTCTATTGAGTCGCGGTTGTGTCGCGTCTTAATTTCCTCATAACTGACATTTTTCCGCTATCGACCACTCTAGATGATCTTAGAGGCGGAAAAGTACGAACGGTCGAACCGCCAGCCCCTGGTTCCTGGGACACAAAGGAAGAGGGCCTTAGATTGAAATATATTGAGACTGTCCTCAGTTCAACTATGGGAGGTAATCGTTTGATAAAATAATCGTTACTGAGAAATTTCACGATGTAATCGATTACGCCCACCACTATCGGCCAGGTCGGCACCACCACACAACACACTCACAGACACCGCACCGCCTGCAGCTCACGTACTGAACCGCACTCCCTTGCAGCAGGAAAACGTACCGGAGTCCCATTGCCCACTTCCTGCGCATGTCCTCGCTTTTTTTCCACGTCCCGCCGACACTTCTACGTGGTCACCTCATCGCCGAAGGTCACCACTTTGACTGACCACCCGCTGGACGCCGCTGCCGTCTCCACCAATCACGACGCCCCGACGGCATCCGCCTCAACTGTGCCTTCACCAGCAAGACTAACAACTGTCACGACTGTGATTATTTCACGGCTGCTAACCAGGGCGAATATCCTCCATTCGGACACACTGCCCCTTAAACAACAAACAACAACAACATGGCTGACGGGGTTTGCCTACACCCTCCAGGCCGCCTCACGCCCCACGGCACAACCCAAAAGCGCTGCCGCACTGAGGTAAGTCGTAACAAGACTGTCATGTGTGAGGGCCAATAAAGGCAGGGACGGCCAGGCTCTGGGGGCACCCCAAGCACAATTTCTTTGTGAATTTCGCTTTCGAAAAACAACCTTCGGTAATTGCAGAAAGAGTTCACAAAGCTGATCAGCAGAATCTGGGTTAAGATCGTGTTTCAAGCCTGCTCCCCTCGATGACTACTCTTAGCAACGATATCCTGGGTATTTTGGTACTTGCCACAGTAATTGAGTACAAGGTTTAAAAGGATACAGAAGTTTCGACGGTAGGAAAATGGAGTGTTTTCGACGGTACGGTCGAACTCCGTTCGAAGCTTCCATATGTCTGTAGGATGTCTATCATAGAGTAAAACCTAAAGGTAGTTGTCATTGAAGGGGGTTAATATAAAATACAAGTCATTGTGCCACCAAAATTAAAGTGACAAGCCTCTACAGCCAAGATCCCCGATCTATATCTTCCTTGTTTCCCAGCATAACGTGGTAAAACACCGTATCAACCTTAGCTCTGTCATTAATATTGTATTAAGCAATCAATTAGCGATAAAGACTATAAACAATGAAACACAGCACTGTTGTGCAGCTTCAATTCCTCAGGCTAAAGTAGTTCCCTTGATGGTCACAGTTTTTTAGACAACAGAAAAACGCACCTCAGGTTGTGGGAAGGTTTTAACAAAATTCAATTTACACAATTATAATATCAAATTAACAAACAATTGGAATTTATTATCAGCATATGTTAAATGCGCATGATAGAAAGATCTTAAAAATATTACGACACTAAGGGAATGAATAGAGTTTCGACGGCAATTGATCTAGGAAGGTGCCAAGATGCATGATGGTTTGGAAAGTTTCGACGTAGTCGTCGAAAACGCATTCGTCTGCGAACCTTCCTGTTACGGTTAAAGTACTCTTCCCGTGATTGGGATGGTTACGGAATGATGGTCACATAAAAATCGTCGGAAAATGCATCATTTTGAATTATCAGCCTGTAGGTTAGGCTTCTAACCTTCACGTACGAAAAGTTTAATAAGTTTTTCCGTCACTGCGACATCAGTCGCTATGCCTCCCTAAGCGGGCCCCGCGAAATGGCTGACTGCGGCCGAATTATTTTTTTATGTTATCAATTCACCACGTAGTATTCTATTTTGTTCCTGGCATTAGTATATATCATGTGTTTGCAAGAGATTCATTCTGCTTAATGAAAGAAAAAAATACAAGAAATGCAAATAAATAGCGGAATTTACCGACCTCCGAAAAAATTATTGAGTAAAGAGAAATAAGAATACTTACGTTCACCACTCATAGCTCGAAAACTTCCTGAGTCAACTTTTTATGGTTTATATTGCCCAATAAAAGCGGATTTTATGAGGATTCCAACGCTACCATTATTAATTTTCATATGGCCATTATGACCACTCGGGACACGTTTTAAAGGGACGGACAATCTGCGCGCACAGGCTGACTGCTAAGTGGAAAACTGACACACAATCCTTATCATTTCACATCCACTCACACGAGAGAGGTGACAATTACGTTATTTGTATAGTCTAGGTTGATCTTTGACGCCAGAAATTTGACGCAATTTGATAAATACTTTATTTTCGGCGAATTTTTAACTGTTTTTTGACGCAATTCGCGTCAAAAGTACTCCAGATTGCAGAGGGCCCGTTTTTGACGCGATCGCGTCACCGTCTGCGTGAAAAGGGGTAACCAACGTTCAGGTAGTAGATACTAGTCGAGTGTCTGAGGGGAGCGCTGCCCCAATTATGTTAGCAGTTAGGTAACCATATGGGTAATATTCCATATGAACAAGAAACACTTTGGTGCGATGAAAGGAGTTAAAATTTTGAGGTTTAAAAAAAAAAAAAAAAAAAAAAAAAAATTTCTAGTGTTGGCTATACTCTTTCCCCCTCCCCCCAAACAGTTTGGGGACCTGTGGGAATGCGGGGTTTTAGGGTGGTAGCAAATAATGAGCCGGAAACACGCAATTTAAGGATTTGGTAGGTAAAATTCACTAGATTTAGGTGTTTATTCCTTAGTCTTGAGAGAAATTTTGCTTAACCAAACCTAGCCAAATTTAACCTAACTTAGCAGTTAAGGTTAGGTTAGGTTAGGTTTAAAACCTAACATTGCGGGGGCTCTGCCCCACTCGACCCCCCGTAACATCATAAACACTTAACCTTAACCTCTTGATCTAGCCCAAGTAACCTTAACCTTCTAGCAATTAATCACCAATATATAACCTAACCTTTAACGGCGGACTCTGCCCCCCTGAGTCACTCCGGCCTAGTTCGTTCCGGCCCTGGTCACTCCGGCCCCTCGTTTCCTAGAAATAATAGCAATTTCGGTAGTGGCGGGATTTCACGATTCGAGACCGAACTTAATTTTCCTGAATTGTTTTGATGTGTATTGAATGAATCTGACACTCGTTTGTGTGGAAATAAATTTGTGTTACAGGTGTGGGGGGTGCGCCCCTCCGGCCGCCCCGACAACCTGCACCACTTAGCACTGCCATAGTATTGATTTTTTCTTCTCCACCTCTAGCCTAACCTAACCTAATCGATTTTAACCTAACTTAACCGTTTCTGGCTGAAAGACTTGATTTTCATACTACATGTAACGCCATATTATCAATGTGCCGTGGGAAATGGGGTGCAAAATACTCCGAATGAAAGAAAGAAATGACCAGCATGATGGTAGGTGGGAAATCGTAGGACTTTTGAAAGCCCACTGCCCGAAATAATACAACGAAACTATATTTTTCTGGGAGTGTTTTATGTGGTATGTGTTTTGAAAATAATCTGATATCTAATTAATAATAATATATTTTTTTTTTAATTAGAATAAAGGTTAGGCTAGTAGGTAAGCGTGTAGTATAGTACAGGCGAGGTCCAGGTATATGAACATTCATATACGAAGAAATCAATGAATACGAACTTAGTCAATTAGGTTCTATTTCAAATACGAGATCGAAAAATACAAGCCACGACATTCAAAACTGGGGTGAGTAAAATTACCAAGTTTCAAAATGCACGCCTTACCACGTATGCATCTGGGCTGTATGATGATGTACAATGAGTCAGTTGCTCAGAGACGAGAGTTTGTGGGCAGTGGAAGAGGCGGTCTGCGCACCCTCCCTTGTCCCTTACTACCTAAAAACAGCGTTCACACACAAGTTTATACGGTGGGAATGTAGGTAATTTACAGGGAGCTGATGCCACGAGGAACACAGGGTGAGAGTGAGTGTTGCCTCATATGGTAGGTAGGTAACCGCCGAATATAGGACTCCCGGGCTGGCCAAAGGGGGATTTGGTTGACACCAGTCAGTCACCCTAGCAAGGCTGACCTGAAGGGTAATTAAGATCATTGGCACGGCCTGACCTTTTAGTGGTGAGTATATAGGCCCGGTGTGCTGCCAAAAATTGTGAAAAACAGCCTTTGTGAAAACATGTCTTTGATGTGGTCCTGGAACCCAAACCTATATTTACCATTCGTTATATATTTCCCTATACGAGATAGCTTACGAGTATGTCAGGTGGAACTAAACTATGTATCTTGGGACTCCTGATATTAGGTTCGGTTAGGTTCAATTTGTGTTGCATCAAATTTGTGCAAATCACACAACACACAGCACACACACACTCACACAAACAGTGATTTGCGATGAAACGGTTAGCAGAGTAATTCAAAACATCAAAAAACCACCAGAACAAAATAGTATAGTCCACAAAAGGAAGTTTGGTGTCATCTGTAAGTTACCAACAAATGTCCATTGTATTAAACTGCAGTTTTACCGTTGTTAGTTAAAAATTTAACGAGAGTTCTCAGGGATAGGTAAGTATTCCAGTAGACTTCATAGGTAAATATTTTATGTATTTTCGGCCTTAAGTATCCATAGGTGGTTACCGGTATATTTTACGTATCAATCCACATAATATACCATCAGTACAAAAATCTTTTCCAATGACCGCCCAAAACCCCACATTCCGACGGGCCACAGGTAGTTTATGGAGGGGGAATAAACTGCAAAATGAGGCCTATTTCCAATGATTTTTAATGTCGGCTGTTATTCTTAAACCGCGGTGCTACGGGCAAGCTTCCTGAAGTCGCTGAGCGAACTGTGGCATGCCTTCGGAAGCGCAATTCTAAAATGCACACAAAAACGCGCCCAAACATTTCATAAAGGCTACAAACTGTCACATAAGCCTTTGATGTCAGCCCTCGGGACACCACCACCATCACTGCCTACCTATGCTCATGCAGGGATCACCAACTCCTGGGTTTTTTTCCAAGATCTTGGGATTTAGAGTCCTGGCGTTGGGATATTTTTTGCTATAGTTGGGACTTTTGGAGGATGATTCAAGATTTCTCCATTAGTTTATCTCAGGTACAGTACACGTACCTATGCTACCTCGAGATAAACTACTGGAGAAATACTTGAATAATGCCCTCAAAATCTTGGAAAATCCCAAGTAGTGGCATCCATGACCCCACTTCAGTAGGCCTCTCACTAGCGGTTTGTGCCATTCGCGACAGATATTTTAAAATCTCACGACCACAACCACACCACAACTCCTATACGTTTGGGTTAACAATTAGATTATTGGGCCGTATGCGGGTTTTTATAACGACGGTGATTTTCATCCAATTGTAATCGTGGTTCACTGTGTCACTCACATTCCCACACTGGCGGCACTAAAACAAATCTTGCTCCGCAGTTCCTGCGGGGGTAAACACATCAAAATACATGTGAAAAAAAGAAACTTTTGACCTCGTATTCAATTACTGGTTGGGAAAGTACCAATTTACCTAACTTTTGTCACACATTCTTCTAACCTTCAAACCTTCTTGGCAGGCTGTTACTGTGGTCAAATAAGCACAGTCCAGCCGAGGGACAGGCGCCTCTCCCAGCCCTCCTTACGGACAGCAGCTTGGCTAGGTCAGGTTAAGGTTAGGTTTTTTTGATTTAGTTATAAATAAAGCTAAACTAATAAGCTTAACTAGACCTAACCTTAATTTTTAACCTAACCTAGCCAAGCTGCGTCATAAGGAGGGCTGGGAGGGCGCCCGTGCCATGGTCTGGACTGTGCTGATGGCGACAGCGGAGTTTATTCTTATCAGATCATTCCGGTCCGGGGATTTTGACCAAAGTAACAGCTTGCCAAGAAGTTTGAAGGTTAGTGGAAGACGTGTATGATAAAAGATTAGTCCCCTCCCTTACATGAGGTACACACAACCTCGATTTCCCGGATATTGGTTTTGCCGGACAAAATCCGAGGTCCGGGGATATGTCCGAGTCTCGGCAATTATTATTATTATTATTATTATTATTTTTTTTTTTTTTTTTTTTTTTTTTTTTTTTTATACGTTGAAATGCCTGCTCTGTTCGAAAATTGACCACGTTGTCCGACGGTCTGAGCGTCTCCTGTCACCCCTGGTCAGTGTCCGCGCCTCCCGCCAGGTGGCAGCATGCTCAGCAGTCGTATTGTTTAAATTTTGGGCACACAACATTCCGGTTCACCTGCACAGCCCCCCCGTCAGTCACCTGTCTCCACTCCCCCTGGTCCCAAAAAACATTTTGAGCCCTATTGAACACTTTCTTGCCTCCCCCCCAGGTGGCTGATGCTCACCCGGACGTAAAAGTCCGCGGCGGGGTATTTGATTTTGTCGGTTGCCGGACAGTAAATACTAATTTAGGAAAAAAAGCCCCAGGGGGGGGTAAGGGCTTTTGGACTTTTAATATAAATATATCTTTTAAATATATATTTATATATATATATATATATATATTAATATTATATATTATATATATATTATAATATAATATATTATTATATATTTTTTTTTTTATTTTTTTTTATTTTGCGTTTCCCCGGGAAATTTTGGGCGGTTCCCGGACCATGTTTCCCCCCTTTACCCGGGAAATTGGGGTTTGTGGTAGTAAGAGTTTTGGCCCCGGAGATATGGCAGAATTGAAAAGGAGATAGGGCCAGGGTTGATAAAAACAAATTTGTGTGAAATCTCTCTCTCCCCTTTTTACCCCCTCTCTTTTCTCTCTCTCTCTTTTCTCCCCTCTCTTTTCTCTCTCTCTCTCTTTTTAATTTTTTTACACCCTACATGCCCTTCCCCCTTTTTTTTATCTTTTTCTTTGCGGGTTTTTTTTCTTGCTTTGTTTTTTAAACCTACCTGTATTTCTTTCCTTTTTTACAAACCCTTTCCCCCTTGCTAAAAAAAGTTGTGATTTTCAAGGAAAAATGAGGGCCCAAATTTTAATACCAAGCCCCCGCCCAAAAACTCTCCCAAATAATAACGGGGCCCTTGAATGGGCACCAGCGATGTTGTTATGGGCCCCAAAAGGCCCTTGCCGGGCCCACCACCCGCGGCCGCCAAAAATCGCCGCTAATTTCTAACTGTTTTTAAGTGTCCGTCCACCTCCCTATCCTGGTGGTGAGGCAATGCATCTCAACCCCTCAATTTATGTCCCCTTATCTCACATCTTTTCCTCCATAATTAGGGGACAGGTCAACTCCCCCATTCAAAATTGGCTTTTGAAAAATTTAAAATTTTTCCTGGTGGAGGGTTTTGGGAAAATAATGTAGATAAATTAAAAGCTGAAGGACCCCACATAAAGGGCTTTTGATATTTTTACGGGTCAGATCTTCCTTTTTGAGAGCCGAAATCACTGCACTCTTCACAAGCCATTCGCCCCCCTGAGTTCAAGCCACTGGGCCCTTCCCCACTCTCTCCTCAAATCAAGGAGCCCGTGAAAAGTATTCTGCAAAAACTAACAAAAAACTTTTTCATCCCCATGATATAAATCAGACTGGGTTATTTTCCCCCTAGCCTATTTCGGGTTTGGGTTTTTGGTCCAGCCTGTAGGGAGTTTACTATTACTTTCAGGAAACCTTCAGAAAATTTATTCTTCACCAAAAACCGTGAAAAAAGGGCTCTGCATGCCCGTGAGGCAGCGAGCGTGCGCCGCCCCCGGCTGGCTGGGTGCCGCCGCCCCCACCCTTGGCTTTGCTTATTTGACCTAAAAGCCCTAATTGCCCTAACTTTAACTTCATCTAAACCAGCCCCAAATCTGCCCCCACCCCAAAATGTAACCTAACCTAATTTGATCTGACCCATTATTTTATGCAAGAAAAGGTTTTTATTTTTGGGTAGCCAGAAGTTTTTTATATAGTGGCCCCAGTAAATGCTGCAGCAAACATTTACAAAAAAGCGTGAACCCTTAAAGGCCCGGGAGAGAGCGCCCAGTTCTTTTAAAAACTCTCCAGACCAGGGTGTGTTGGGGTTTAAAGGGTTAGGGTGATCATTAGGGTGCCAATAAAAATCAAAAGTTTGAATTTTTTTTTCCCAAATTTTAATTTTTCTTATAATTTTTTTTTTTCCTTTGTAATGGTGCATCTTTTAAAGAAACCATGGAATGAAAAAGTTTGACCTCAATGGGTTTAAATATTTAGGATGGCGGATTACAACTTTGTTATTTACCCTTATGCACGGGCCCCTTTTTTAAGGAGGGGGATGTCATCCTTAAAAGCGGACAAGCCGGACACCCCTTTCCCCCAGCGGGCTGTTTGGTTTCCCCCTTTTGGTGAGTATTAGCCCCCTCGGGGGGGGGGCCTACATGGGGACCACCCCACTCATTGGGGGCCCTTGGCCGGGGGGGAAGGGGAGCCTTCGAGGTCCCGGGCTGTTGATGGGGGGGGCCTCCACAATTTGGAGGAGGAACTGGCGCTGTTCCTCGCTTTGGTCACCCGGGGGTTTTTGAAGGACGGATGAGCCCCCAACCCCTTTCGCTCGGCTGTGTCGTTGACAACGTGAAAGTCCCTCGATTGGGCGGCGGGCCCCTCGACGTACGATTCCTTTCCTGCCATTTTCCGAGGGTTGGCGGACGGAAAGGGCGGCCCTTAAATATCAAGAGTTTTCAAAAGAGGCGGGGGGAAAAATTTTTCGGGGCCCCGAAGGAGGGCAGTGTTGCCGCAGGAACTTGTGATGATGGGGGGTTTTAAAAATTTTCCGCTTGGGGGGTTTTCCTCGGTTCCTTCATCGTAGAGAAGGGGCCTGTACATTTGAAACAATTGTTTGGGTTTGCCCGGAGACAGGGAGACGTGATTTCGAACAGTGACAGGCCAATGAGATCTTCGCCCAAGTACCAAAAAGGGGGTTTAAAGAGGGGTTTGAAGCGGGCCCTTTCCAAAAATATTTTCCGTCGTGGTACTGAAGGATGCCCCTTAGCGAATCCAAGATCGTTGGCGGGAGCTTAGGATGGAACCGTCAAATTCAAACCCACCGCAGGCCCGTAGATTGGGTTTGGGGCAAAACAATAGAACCGCTGGGGGGCCCTTGCCCATTTCCAAAAGGTGTGCGACTCCATTTCCGGGCTGCTCCCAAACAAGATCATCTTCAGAGCGAAAAGGGATACCCCGCCACCCAAACGCCCCTCGATAACCCCTCCGGGGTTTACGGACCCCGAGGTCTTCGGAAGAGCGCCGCCGAGGAAAAGGATGCTCAGCCCCAGCGAGTTCCTTATTTTCGTCACAGGGGCTGCTTTGCCCTGAAGCAGACGTTTAAACCTTAAATGAGATTGCCCCTCTTGGGAGACCAGAGCCCTCCGGCAGATCTTCTTTTGGGGGGAGGGTTTATTGCCGACTGGGTTGATCCCAAGACCAGTAGTCCTTGAAGCGAGAGAAAAATGGTGTGCCCAGGACCAGAAGATGCCCCCCAAACACTTTAAAAAAGGGCCCTTTCTCAAGGAAATTTTCGGGGACGTATGACGGCAAGCAAGTAAAACCCGGGGGGTGGGCCGCCGTTCTGTTCCCAAAGAGGTGCATGAAACCATTGATGGCTCCAATTTTGGGGGCACTGGGTTGTTCGAAGCACTCGCCACGACTGTTCCGGGACCCCCCTTCTTCTAGACCTCGAACACAGCTTTTTTTTTAGGGGCCCGGCATCACCAGTTCCGGAGGGCATTTTCGGGACTCCTGGGAGTTCTCCACCCCTTTCTCCTGTGACATGGATGGCGAGTCTTTCGGCGCGAGTGCCATCGTCCTGGGGAAAAGGATCTTCCCTTTCCCAATAAAACTTTTAAGGGGGGGGTTAAAAAAAAACTGAAAGCTCTTTGATTTCCTTCCCCAAAAGTGGACCGTACTTCGTTTCTTGCCGTCGAAGGCCCTCGGGTTTTCACCCCACAACCCTTTTGTGGATCGGGGCCCCAAAGTTTCTTCCCCGTAGCCCCACAATTCGAAGGGTTTTGGCGGCTTTTACCCCAGTTCTGTAAAGGGCTCCGACGAAAATTTCGGGGGATAGGACGGACTTCGTGCCCCGTTGTCCTCAATCCCCCTTTGGTGGAGAAGGGGCCCCCCGGCGTCGGAAGAAAAATTTTTGATTTTTTGGGCCCAGCGTTGGCTGGACTTGATGACTCAACGATGACACTCCAAACTCCAACCCTCTCTTCTCCTTTTGGCGTCCGGGTTTACGGCTACGTGAGAGAGAGCTTTACCCTCGGCCCAAAACCCATTCTTTCGCCCCTTTTTTCCAGACCAAACCATCGAACCCCCCCCTCCCCTTCTCCGCTGGGCAAGAAGGAAAATTTCCTTTTCTTCGGAATGGCCAGAGTGAGGGCGTCGGAGTGGGGAGTCCAAAAGGTTTTGGGGGGACTTTCTTCGGGAAAGGGTTTTTTTGTTTTCGGCAAAGGGGTGACCCCCAGAGGTTTTTTCCCCTTTCTTTTGCCCCAGGATCTTCCACTCGTCGAAAAACCAGTAATCTTCCTCCCACGCCCAGTTTTTTGCGATGGTGGGGACCTAGCCCCGTGTCCAGAATTTGAGGGCCCCCCCTTTGCCCCGGCCCCAGCTGCACTCTGCGCCCCCGTTTTTTCTTCTTTCCTTGTGTGCGTAGAAAAATTGTCGTAAAAGTCTCCACGGCTGGGATTTTTTCCTTTCCCGTGATAGTTTTGGAACACTATTGGGCCCAAAAAGCCAAACTTCAAATTTGGGTTTCCGTGGTCATGACCCCGAGGGCGAAAAGAGGAAATGGGTTTAAGTCGTCCGCCACCTTAAATTCAACCGATTGCCTTAAACTTTGGGACACGACAGTTTTTTAATTTCAAGGCAGAATACCACAAAATTAAAGTGAAAAAATATTGACTTTTTTAAAAATTACCCCTATGCGCTATTGGGAACCCCAGTGGAAACATGTTAGGTTGGTGGGGAGTAACGCCCACTGACACTTCTCCCTTTTCTAGGAAAAACCACTTTTTTGCCCGGTTGGCCGGAAAATAAAGTGGGCCCTTTTTTTTTTTTTAGAATTGACTATTTTCCCCCCCTACATATATGGCGCAGAAAATTTCACAGAAAACGTGAGTAATAACCGGCGGGAGAGTTCAGTTTTGGGGAAATTAATTTTCCGCAGGAGGAAGTTTGGCCCGTATTTGTGGGGGTTGGGTGGGTGTGGCTGGGGCCAAACGGTGAGTATTTTTTGGGGGCATTTCACCGTAACCTTTAAAACAAAAGGGAATTGCTCAAAGGGGGTTTCCCTGTGGCATTTATGTACAAAGGGAGTTGGGCCTTTCATTGAAGGTTGCCTCTGTTCAGGGGTTTTGGGTGTTCAAATGTTGCCTTAAACATCACCTCTGATCTTTCTTTTCCCCCCAAACCCTTGGGTTTTCACTTACTTTTTTCCCTTTTTAAAAGGGCTGTCAGTTTTCATTTTTAGATTTTGGGGTTTTTGTTTCAGCGTAGATCCCCTGGGCTGGCACATTTTTCCCGTTTGCCCCTTGCCCCTACATTATGTTTGAGCTGGATTTTTTACCATAAAGTGGTAGTGACTTTCCCCCCCTTCAAAGGGAGGCGGTAGCAGAGGGGTTAGCGTCTCCATGGCCCTGCTCGGTGACCCGAGTTTTGATCCCGATGAGGGTTAAATTTTCCCCCTTAAAAAAACTTTCTTTCCCAAACCCTTTGATGGCCTAAAAAAACCCACATGTGCCCATTAACTCTCCTTTGATTAAAGTGATCGGAGGACAAAAGGGGGGCCCCATGGCCCCTGTCCCCAGGGGTCAATTAGAGGCATGCACTGACGTCACGAAGCTCCCCCCCCCAAACCCCCACGCTGGCCGTGGGGTTTTATGTAAAAAAAAGGCATTACTTCCCCTGTAAAAAAAATATGGGTAATGATTTTAATACCGTAAAACCCCCACTATAAAAAGGAAAACTGTGTAAAATATACTGTAATATAACTGTTTTAAATTTCACATTACCTGTTGGGGTTTAACCCCCACACGTCTTTTAAGGGGACTGTTGTGTGTGTTTCTTGTGCCCCACAGGGGAACTGCCCCCGGGCTTTTGACGGGAAAATCCTTGGGTGCCCCTTTCCCCCTCCTGATCCCTTCGTCCTCAAAGGGCAGTGCTGGTGTATCCTTGGGAAAACCCCGCCTGGGGCCCAGCTTCCCCGAGGGCCTCTACAAAGCACGGGGCCTGTATACGTCGTGTTGGGAGAGATGGCTTTCAAAAACAGGCAGCCAGCAGGAGGTGGCCCCCGCACCAGGAAACAGGGGTGCCTCTGGGGGTGGGCAGGGTGGGGGTGTTGATCTTCCGAAGGCCCCCGGTGATAAAGGGGCCAAAGAATGCCAAGAGGGTGGGAAAAAAATTTACCCCAAAAGTGTCACCTCACCAGGGGCACACCCTGACACAAAACTGGTGATAAGGGCCCCTGAATGCCCCCGGGTGTGGGGAAAAAATTCACTCAAAAAAATCGACCAAACCCCACACAAAACCCCGACAACACTGGTTAAAGGAAAAAAAGAATGTGAAAAGTGTGGGAAAAAAATTCACCGAGAGTCTTAAAACCCCACAGACACACCCTGACACCCAAAATGGTGATAAGGGCCTGAATCCCAAGAGTGTGGGAAAAGATTCACTCAAAATTTTGACCTCATCACACCACCCTGACACCCACTGGTGATAAGGGGCCCTGAATGCCAAATGTGGGAAAAGATTCACTCAAAAGTGCCCCCTCACCAGACACACCCTGACACACAAATGGGGATAAGGGGCCCTGAATGCCAAGAGTGTGGGAAAAGATTCACTCAAAAACGGGCCTCACCAACACAAACCCCGAAAACACAATGGTAAAAAGGGCCATGAATGCCAAATGTGGGAAAAAATTCACTCAAAAGTCCCGACCTCAACAGAAAACACCCGACACACACGGTGAAAGGAATTATGAATGGGGAAAAGTGTTTTGGGAAAAGATTCCCTCGAAAGTCTCACCTCCCCCAACACACACCCTGACAAAACACTGGTTTAAAAGAATTATGAAAAGTGAAAAGTGTCGAAAAAAAAATTTACTCAAAAATTTTTTATCTCACCAGAAAACACCCTGGGCACCCCCCTGGTGAAAAGGAAATTTTGAATTTTGAAAAGGGGTGGTTTAAAAAATTCATGAGAGTCTACCCTCACCAAAAACACAAACCCTTTAACCCCACACTGGTGAAAGGGAATTTGAATGTGAAGAGTGTGGGAAAAAATTTTTTTTTTGAATTTGATCTCAACAACCCTACTTCAGACATTCTGGCCTGAGGGAATTTAATGTGATGTCTGTGGGAAAACATTTCAAGACAGGGGGGGATATTTTTCAGCCCCATGGGGAATCCACTTTTGAAAGGGGGTGTGATGTGGTATTGGGCAAGTGTGGTCCCAGTATGTGCCCAAGCATTGTGGGTGGTGGCGTGTCCGTGTGGGGAGTGAGTGGTGGGGGACGTGTTTTCCTCCTGCCCCCCCCCCCTGGGGCCCGGGAAATTGGGCCCCCGCCCCCTGGTCTGGTGGGCAGTGCTGTAAATGGATCTAGATTGTTCTTTTTATTTTGAGATATAAATTATACATGGACGCCCAAAGGGAGGATTTTTTTTTGGGAAAATTTATTGAAAAACCCCTTTATAATTAAAAAAGTTGTCAGCCCCAATCTTTTGGGGAAATGTTTTTAAAAAAAAAAATGAATGAAAAAAACAGGGAAAAGGCCCCAAAAAAACCTAAAAAACATGAGCAGGGATAAGAAAAGGATGCATAGGATGGGGCCAAAACTCTGAAATGCCAGCTTATGCCACACTACTTTCCGCCCCATTTAACGCAGAGTTTTCGGTACTGGAAAAATTAAACCCTATTTTTCAGCTTTTAAGGGCACTTTTTTCCCCAAAAAATACCCTGAAAAAACCCTAAAGCGTCTTCCAAACTAATGTTTTTAGGAAAGGGTTTGCCCCTTTGGTGCTATTCAATTCATCCTTTTTATATGATTTTTTTAACCTTCCCGTACTACATGTGAAGGGGGGTTTTTAAAAAAAAAAAAAAAAAAGAATAAAAGACATTCAAATCAAAACCAATCTGGGCCTCCCTCTGTGATGTTAAAACGATACTGGGGAAGCCTTTTCCCCCCCTTTGGCAGATTGGGGCCCCGGGAACAGCCATTTTTCCCTGTATAAGGAACTTTGTTTAAAATTATTATGAAAATTTGGGATATTGTTTTACATGCAGCCATCACAAATACTACAGTTTTAGTTTAGTTTATTGACTACAAGAAAACAGAATCACATTTATAATTTAACATTACAGTAAAATATACAATGGTACCTATCATTATACATATACCAACTAGTTGTAGTCCAAGAAGGTTAATCTTATTCCGAAACAAACCCTAACAACTATAATATCATGAACAAACCATTACATTATTGGCTACCATTACAAGACACATAATATACTCCAAAAACACACCTTAACAACTACACAACTAATCATACGCCCGCAATATAGCATGAACAATCTTGCACATAACATCATTACTAAAATTGCAAAACAAATCATCCAAAGTGTTAAATGTGTAACTATCTTTCAAATATTGAGTCACAGGACAACTCTCCACGACATGCCTCTCCATCTGGACTGAGCCACACACACACACGCTCCTCCACAGTAACACATACAGGAAAATTTAAACAATACATGGTGAGGCACAGGAGGCAGGCAACGTAGTTAGGCACGGGAGGGCGTGAGAGGTTTTTACACTTTGGACAACCAAGCCAGACTCAGGTGATGGGCACGCCAGGCAGGCATGCAGCTGTGCACCGCCCTATCGGCTTGTTTTCACTCCCGCCGTCCGACCTGCGTGCACATGTTCAGCCAGCCAACATGACGGTTTACTTATACTATCGCATACAAGCTAGAAATTAAAAATGGCTGATGAGCAGTGCTGAATGAAAATAATGAATAGTGAGTGTTCTGCTGTGAAAATGAATGGTGTATTGGTCAACAGTTTTTTTTTTTTTTTTTTTTTTTTTTGAAATTTCTTTCCAAAATCAGGGTACGTCTTCCAAGATGCAGCGTCTTTATAAGCCGTAAAATACGGTAATCTGTCTTCATGCTTTGTATTGGATACCATCAGATGTTGTTTTAGTGAATAAGCAATATTTGATAGATACGTATGACCTGTTTAGTATCCTTGTCGACTAACTAATTTGGTATACAGGAGAACCTCATTTAACCGGCATTTAAAACAATGGCAGCCTCAAAACAACAGCACTAATCGACCCAGGCATTAATTAGGTATAATTATTTCAAAAACTTGAGAAAATTGGCAGAAATTTAGTTCAAATTTGGCGGGGTACGCAGGGTTGGCAACCCTGCGCCATCTGGTGGTAGTGACGCGTAGTCTTTCCCGCCTCGTCTAGCCGCCATAACACTTGTGTTGTGTGCCGTATATCTACACCTCCCTGTGCCGTTATTAGTGGACCAATGTGCTAGTTATCCATCACCAAGATGCCTAAGGTCAACCGAGAAACGTCGGCGCAAGGTGCTAACCCTGAAGCAGAAGCTGGAGATCTGTCAGAGGCTGGAAAAAAAACGAGTCACGCCATAGTTTGATGGAAGAGTTTGGCTGCTCCGTCATCAACGATTTATGACATCAAGGGCCAGACTGCAAAGCTGAAGACCTTCTTCACAAAGACTGAGGATGCTAAGGGGATGGCTAAACGGCAGACACTTCGAAAACCAAAGCTGGAAGAGTTGGATCGTGCACTTTTTGAGTGGTTCAAGCTGAAAAGGTCTGAGGGTGCCTGCATCTCTGGGCCACTTATGATGGAGAAGGCCAAAGAATTTCATGAGAAATTGGGTGTAGAAGAGAAGTGTGTGTTTTCTTCTGGATGGCTACAACGCTTAAGGCTCGGCATGGATCGGAAGCTTGATTTAAGTAGGTAATATACTTACCTACTTCCCTACAATCTTCATTGGTGAGTACAAG
>JACEEZ010018316.1:0-17603 GCA_016584305.1 Chionoecetes opilio
AATTCTTTTAAAAAAAATTTTTTTTTGGGGAATTTTTTTACAAAATCCCTTCAGATACCTAAAAAACGTAATAATAAAGTGGGGGAGAGATTAAAAAATAAAAAATAAATTACTAATCAACCTCAATAACAAGTATAGGCGTCCAGCCTCTGACCCTTTGCTTTCCCTCAGTTCTTGCGGCTGGAACGTGGCAGCGAGCTCAAAGTGCTTTTAAAATACCTAGTCTACACAAGTTACAGAAGTCTACAACAAGCAACAGAAGTTATTGTAAAACCGAAGTTTATTAGCACTAATTTTATCATTACGCTAATTACTCATTAAGGGCTTTCTACGCAAAAAGTTTGTGTAACAGACCCTCATTGATTTGACAGCACTACGGCATGTTAATTTCAGCTCAATCCGACAATATATAGGAGTATTTATTCACTTTTGGGTTTACGAAGGTTCTACTCCTCTTACGCGAATGGGTTTTATGGTAAGTAGCAGCTCGCTTCGCTCGCTGCCAAAAACCCTAACCTAACCTGGTAAAATTGTATTCCTTTCCGCCCTTAGATCTCGCTATGAGGTTATTGGTTAGGTCGGGGGTTTCCCAAAACTCTTCAAGCTCATCGACCCCTAATAAAGTTTAAAATTTTTACATCGCCCCCCACACATTTAAATAAAAATTTGTTTTGTTATGAAAAAAAAAACCGTAATACATACACGTTTGATTAAATGAATATGGGGAATTATAGTTAGTACTTATGGTAGTAGTAGTAGTAGTATAGTAGTAGTTAGTAGTAGTAGTAGTAGTAGTAGTAGAAAGTAGTAGTAGTAGTAGCATTTAGTAGTAGTAGTAACGTGTGAGAATGAACGGGACTACTGGCTGTCCACTCATCAACGAGAGGGGGGGAAATACGCTTGCTCGCTCAGTACAGGAAGCGGACAGGAATATTTCACGTACGATACGATCTTGGGACAGAGGAGGAGGAGATAGAGGGGTGTGTGTGTTTTGGAGGGTGCGTGGGGCGGGGTTAAGATCCGACGTGACGTCACAGACTAGCACCGAGCCAAGTCAAAGCGTTCTATGTCAGGAGACACGGGAGGCGGTTTTGGTACCACTCGCATAACGGTGTTGGCGGCTGTTGCGTGCTGAAACTTTCCTCACTAGCCATTCATCGACTCCCTAGCCATTTATTGACCCCCTTTCGACCCCCTGGCGATTCATCGCCCCCTTGGATGGTCCATCGACCACTTTGGGAACCCCTGGGTTAGGTTGTAGGGGAGGTTTAGGTTAGTAATTTTATTTAGGGGGGTCAGGGCGGGGGTAAGTAGGGGGGAGAGGGAGTTGAAGGGGGCATCTCTCCTCCATTTTAAATAATCAAGTATAGGGCGTCCAGCCTCTGGCCCCTTTGCTTTTGGCTCAGTTTTGCGGCTGGAACGTGGCAGCGAGCCACGTTCCAGCCAATTAATCATTACGCTAATTACTCATTAAGGGCTTTTTTCTACGCAAAAAGTTTGTTTGACAGACCTCCATTGATTTGACAGCACTACATGCATGTAAAAATTTCATTTCAACCCGACAAATTTAAAAAAATTACGCAAATTTATCATTAAGGGCTTGTTTTACGCAAAAAGTTGTTTCACCAGACCCCACTGATTTTGACAGCACTACTTGCATGTCAAATTTCAGCTCAATCCAGCAAATTTAGGAGTAGTTATCATTTTTTGGCTTAAAACTTGGTTCCACGGGTCTTATGGTAAGAAGCAGCTCGCTTCGCTCGCTGCCAATTACGTTTTAGAGGTATGTATCTGAAGGGATTGTGAAGGCCTGGAGAAAAAAACCCCCAAAATAAGGGCGGGAAAGGACTCTAGAATTTTACCCCACATTTCATTCAGGGCCCCGCACTTCCCCCGGCCTAGGGCCCCACACACCATAAATCGCCCTGATAAAATTAGAAAAAGGAGTATTAATTGCAGGTGGCGACTATAGTGTTATCTCGGTACAAAGTGAATAGGAGGACGAAAACATTTTACGATAATGATAATAAATAATAATGAATGCCAACTATTTTATAATATATATACTGTAAGCCCGGGAAATTCGGAAGAGGACAGGATGGAAATTTCCCTTCATACAATTCCCGGGTTATGTATCGTAAGAAGGAAAAGGTTTCAATAACCATATGTTTGTTCTGGGGAAAGTTGTCGCCTAGGCCAGCATATGGAGGGAACAGGGTTATTTTATTATATAAGGTTAATAAAAATTCTTTCTGTTCTCGTAATATTTATCTTTTCTATCATTTTTTTTTCTTTTCTCCCACTTTATCTCCCCCCCCCACTCCCCCCCCCCATACACCCAGAACACGAGCCCGATGTGGGGACATTTATTTCGCGCCCTTCGATAACGGTAGATTCAAAACTTTTCATCCTCCCTTACCCTCTGACAGATAAAGGGACACTTCTTAGATTCTTAATGTCCTTCAAAAAGACCCCAAAATGGCAGATCACGTTTATAAATGGGTGGGTTAGTCGAGTTATTCGTAAATTTGAAAGTCGACCCAAATTTCTTTTCGATCCAATCCCTCGTCGCTTGGAAAACACGTTTAGGCTTACAAAAAGGGAGAAACACCTCTCCCGAATATTGGGAATAAATGTATTAAATTTCTCTATATCAAAGTAAAAGAACGGTATCATAGGCAGCCATTTCATATGCAACTTGCTTCGTTAGAAATTTAAGTCATTCGAGGTCTTTTTATCCCTTCAGGGGAAGCCTTTAAAAGTATCCGACATTTCCTTTTTCCGCTACTCACCAACTCGCCTTGGTATACAGAGGTTAGTGTCTCCCCTCCTTTCAAGGTAAGGGATTATGCGGGTACCTCGCCCCATTCCCTCCCCCCCCACCCCTCCTTGTTAAATATTATCTATCTTATATATCTATATATAGGTCAGTGTTTTAGTTTTCATTTAAGCATAGGGGGCCGGCCTATCCTATAAGCTGTTTTAAAAGGGGCGTGTTCTCCCACTCTTCAAGGCTCCGTGCAGGTCTGCCGAAAAAGAAGCCAAGCCCATATCACAGTGAACACCACACCAAACCCATTATCTCAATTTTCTCCCCTATAGATTTTCCTGTATACTATAGTGCTCAGTTTGATACGGACATAGATGGTAGTTTAAGGACAAAATTCCAGTGAGTTAGGTTATGCCCCGTAAAGCTTCTGCGCCAAATTAGAGTAAATACATGTATCTAGGATTCAAACAAGAGAAAAATATTCAGGTGAATAAAACCGGATGATGTTTAAAATATAGCTCTTGTGTTATTGCAAAACCCCCAGGTGATTAATTCCTTGTATGGAAATATTCCCCAAGTCCCCAAAAAGAGTTCAGCCTCACTCGGTGTAATACTAAGTATCCACCCCGAATACCAATAATTCTTATATAAACGTGTTTCAGGAGGTAAACCATAGAACTATTCGCCGAACTGGTGGCAGCATTTCCCTTACTAACCTTAAGTTCACCCCAATTCAGTTGGGGACGAGGAGATTTTATTAGTCAATGAAGAAATTATCTCAATTTAATATTATTAAAACCCAAAGGTGTCATTAAAACATAAAAACCCGGGCATCACACGGGTGGAAATTCGGTTTGGAATGTTATTCCTACAATTAACAGCAACAGAATCTCCCCTTTGGGGAAAGTAGCTAAATAGTCAAAAATTCAGGAAATATGTACAAAATCTCATGTTAGGACACAGTCACTTCCCAAACATTCGATGTCCCAGGAACTGAAATTAGGATTTTAGAGCTTCGGGAGGAAGGGCAAATTCCTTTTTTCTCAGATGAGACAAATAGTGTCCGGAAATGGCCACATGATTGTGCTTTGTGGTTGGGTAGCAACGATTTTGACGATAGCATAGATCCCGCTCTCTTGCTTACCCTATCAAGGAAATTACGCGCACAATAGAGAGGAATGTGAGGCGGTAGTGTGCATTGCTCAATAGAAACCATGCATTTATTCAGAAAGAGAACCACATCTATTAGTCACGGGAAACCCGAGTGTCTTTCTGTTGACCGACGGAACACGGGAATCGAGTCCCTACCGTGTCTATAAGAGGTGTTTCTCCAGCGTCATCATGAGTTGGGAAGATACCTATTCCGAGATGAAAACGAAGGAGGAGGAGGAGGAGCAGGTAGAAAGAATAAGACGGTTAAAAGATTTAGTGGAAGAAATAAGAGCTGCGAGAATGAAGAGAAAATTAAATTTTATGGTCACAGGAAAATAAAAACGAACCCTTTCCATACCCCTAAATTATCCACGGATAGCGTGAAAGAGGAAAATCAAACAAACCCTTTCCATGCCCTCAATTATCACGGTTTAGCGGAAAGAGGAAAATCAAACAAACCCCTTTTCCATGCCCCTCAATTATCCACGGATAGCTTTGAAAGGACTCATCAAACCTCGAGATATTCCGGGATTGGAGTTACATCAACTACAAGGCCTTGACGCAACGGCCCGCCTCCAAATGTTCTTTGAATTAATAGAACAATGTAGCTCAAGCGACGCAACACGCATCCAAATTGCAAAAGGGAGAGGTGCTCAGAGCTCTCAATCTTAATTCACAGCTATCAACCGAACCATAAAGTAGAGACTTGGGCGACACTTAGAAATCTTTCGGGGACCGAGTTACCACCGAAGTGAGTGTTGATAGAGCCTGGCAGGAACTGGAGACAATGGGTTACGACTGGGGGGAATCCCCTCAAGCTTTCACACATCGTTTTATTGCCAACAGCGTGATTGCGACAAAACTCCAAATGAAAAATTCCCCCGCCCGTGATAAGACAATAAAGAAAAAAACTGTGGTACGGCCTACCAGTCGCGTCGCGAGAGAAAACTAGAAGGATTCCTGGATGGAAGGATATCCCCTTAAAAAATTCATAGACCGTCCGACCCACGAACGCCAACTGCTCGAAGAGAGACACACTCCAAAGGGTTTAATATGATCCCAGCACATAAGAAAGAAGGAAAAGTGCTAGACGAAAAAGAAACAAAATAGTTCATACATTTCCCAAACTCCGAAACCACCAAAGACGAAGTTTTGAGGAGCTAAGACAACAAGTCCGAGAAATTCAGGTCCGTTGGCCCAAGAGAAAACAGAAAAACCACACCTCCACACGGGTCCTTTACAATTTGTAACACCCACTCGCAGGGATTGCGCTTATTGTCAGACACAAACACATGACCTTCAGGAATGTTGGAGAAAACCTCCATTAGGTCATTGTTTCGACTGTCGCAAATTTGGTTGCCGGAGGGGAAATAGAAATTGTCCGGGACATACCCAGGGAAGTAACACCCAAAACCCGAGTCAAAACCCCAAAAATCAAGACAATTTTCATGACTAGACGGTACGATATTTCACCACGATCCATGTAAATATTAACGGGAAAAAAAGTAGAAGATAGTAGACACGGGGAGTGGTTATACTTTAATCAAACAATGTACAGCAAAACGAATCGGGGGGGAAATAAATAAACGACGGAATCCTCCTCACCTCGTAGGAATCACGACACCCCGTTGAAAATTCTCGGCATGATATGGGCAGAAATTGAAAACGGTGACGGACAAAAGTTTAAAAAGTGGTTCCCCGTTATTCCAGACTCTTATTCAACGGCGAGGTGCTTCTTGGTTTTGATATACTCACAAAGGCCACCCTCACCCGGGATGGGAAAAAATAGAGCGATGCGCTGGGGTGACCACCCCATACCGTTAATCATCTTCACCGAAAAAGAAACAAAATCAAAAGGATACACCGAAATCCTGTGAAACTAGCGAGCCCGTTACCGATATCATCACAAATAAACCTTCTCAATCCGGTGAAAGTAAACCCTTACCACTCCATGTTTATGCCGGTAAAAAGTAAACGAGATCCCAGGTTTGACCTACTTGTCTATCCTCAGGAAAGAGTTAGTAAAAACTAGTCACCCTACTTAGTACAAGTGACATCAGAAAGTTTATCTATGTCCCCTTCACGAATAATACCAAGAAGGAAAAGTTTTTTCGCAAAGGTACTATCCTCGGTTCATTTCGAAAAAGGGGAGAGAAATTCCTCCATCGAAAAAAATCAATTCCGTTCATGAAATACATAATGACTTGATACCGGGAAACGATAAAGTACAGCCAAAAGGAACCCGAACCCACAGGCTGAAAGAATTAATCAAGGGACAAAAATGGAAACACTTGACGGTTTTTAGAACAACAAGAGTTACAAGAAGTAATTCTCGGAATAATCCGCTTTTCATCTTTGACCAAAATGAATTAGGACTCATAAAGTGGTCCCCGGTTCATATAAAGGTGGATGACCCCCAACCCAGTCGAGGACCTACGTACCGTTATCCCGAGAAAGCCAAGGAAACTAATTTTACAAAATGCTTCAAGACATGGAAGACAGAAATATCATAGAACGGTCCACAGCCGCATGGTTGTCACCAAAATTTTCTTGGTAAAAAAAACCGGATGGAAGTAAAATAATGTGTTTAGACTATCGACACATAAATAAACATTCGCCACAGACATCTATCCTTCCCACGATTAGAAGAATTGGTAGAACAAGCCGCGGGTCAAAAGTATTATGTTACCCTAGACATGCGCGAAGCATATTTCCAGATATTACTCGATGACGAAAGCCGCGATCTCACCACCTTCAGCGATGGGGTCACCTTATATCGTTTCGACGCCTACCGTTCGGACTGAACTGCTCACCCGCTATATTTCCCGGCGGATGGCTTCAGTATTAACTCCTTCCCCAAAAGGGATGGGTTAAAAAACTACCTAGACGGATTAATTTATGGGCTCCTACGTTCCCTCTTCTTGTGGAGCGCCTCAATCAACTTCGGATCCTCACCACGAATGGGGTGAAAAATTAACCTCAGTAAATGTACTTTTGGACTAAAAGAAGTCACTTTTCTCGGTCCCTCGAATCTCAGCCGAAGGAAGTAAAACCGGTTTGAAAAATGTGGAAGCAGTAATTTTAAAATGAAGCCCCAAAACGGTCAAGGAAGTCCGACGTTCTTAGGGATGTGGGTTTCTATAGGAAACATGTTCCTCGTTTGCGAAAGTTGCAGCTCCACTTACTAATTTAACTAGAGCTCACGTCATTTTCGCCTGGACAGATGAGTGCCAACACGCGTTCGAACACCTCAAATCGTGTCTGATTAACGCGCCTGTCCTGGTTTGGGGGCAAAATACATGAACCTTTCATCCTCACGACGGCCCCGAGTAACACCCACGTCGGAGGTGTCCTCAGTCAAATTCAATCCAATGGTTCAAAAATGTCCCATAGGGTATTTCTCCAAGAAATTAAATTCTTGCGAAACCCGTTACTCAGCCACCGATAAAGAAGCGTTGGCTATAGTTTTCACCTGTAGGAATTTCCCATCATTATCTCTGGGGCTCGAAATTCTCGATCGTCACGGATCACCCAACCCTCCCAGTATATTTAAAAGAAAAACTAAATCTCCCGGATGACCAGATGAATCCTGGAAATGCGCGAAAATAACTATGTGGTTAAATACCTGAAAAAGGTAAAAGGATAACTTCGTCGCCGATCATCTGTCACGTCCCGTTGGGGGTGATAACCCGTCGGCCCGAGACTACTTGGCTAGGACTAAATCAAAAAACAATTCAAACTACGACAACGGGAAGAGCCCGTTGTGGCAAGAATTGGCAGAATATCTGGAGGAGGGCGAGTGCCTACGAAAGCATACCGAAAGCCACTTTAGATCAATTTGCAGTAATAAATGAAATACTGTACTAGTCCGAGAGAAAAAAAGATGGAAGCCTACACTATGTCCTCATAATTCCTGTAGTATGACTATCCCCGCTCTCCCAAAATGCGCATTTAATTATCAGGTCATTTGGGACAAAAGAAAAAACCCTTAAGAAGGCGAGGAACTATACTATTGGACAAATTTGAAAGTAGATGTGTGTGAATATGTCAAGGGAAATTTTGTAACTTGTCAAAAATTTAAAGGAAATAGCGGGTTACAACAACCCTGGAAGGAATTACCCCCCCGTAGATAAACCTTAGAGAGGATAGGGATAGATCTCACTGATATGGTAGCCGGGAGAAACAAGGTTACCGCTATGTTATGACGGTAGTCGATCATTACAGTAGATTTGTTAGGTTCTTCCCCCTTAAAACCAAACATACTACACACATCATAAAGACCATGTGGCAGTACCTGGCGGACTATGGGACACCCCCCAACATCGTCCTGGACAACGGAGGAGAATTCACCAGCCGGGAGTTCCAAAAAGTTCTGCACACGACACCAAATCACTCTTTGTTATACGACCCCCTACCACCCTCAAGGAAATTCGGTGACCGAGAGGATGCACAGGACTTTAAAATCAGTCCCTCTCGACCCCGTGCCAAGGTCACCTCTTCGCTGGCCCACGTTGTTGCAGCCGTGCCAAATCACCATGAATCAAGCGGTACACACCTCCACTGGAAAAGCAACCCTATTTTTCTTTCTTCTCTCGTCATGCCCCCAGGCTAGTTGGACATCCTACCCGGCATTGAGGGAAACAAGACGACATGGACGTGGCCCACGCCCTAATCCGAGAGACACATCAGAAAATGTCGCGTCGGTACAGAGACATCGCAAACCGAAAGCGGAAAAATCAAGTAAGTGGTGGAGGTAGGAGCACTGGTATGGGTCAGAAAAGAGACCACAATACCAGGCACATGCCGTAAACTAAATGTGAAATGGGATGGGATCTACAGAGTAGTGGAGGTACGTTTGAGTTGAGTGGTTTTTTTTTTTTATTAGTTTCTATGTGTTGAAAAATGTTTTCACGGGAAAGGAAGTGCAACGAGCCGCCGAGCAAGTGAAGCCCTATCACGGCAGTGAAGAGTGGTTAGTGGAACCGGTGGAGAGTGTCCTGCAACCCGATCCGGTGGACGAACAATTAGCCCCTCGTATAAGGAGACCTCCTAGAAGGCTCATCGAGGAAGATTGAGTGACATTTTAGGTTAAGATGTGTTAGGAGTAGATACTGAGTCAAGGAGGTGAGTGTGTGTCGGACTAGCTGAAACAATTTGGTCTAGGAGATTTCTCATTTCTAGAATTCGGAGTATTTATTTTCACGGGCTCAGCCTGGTTCGGTGAGAGGAGTATTTTAATTCGAGATAGTCGTACGACTACTCAACTACAGTCAGCCAGCTTGAGGTGTAGCGAATATTTCAAGACTTGTTAGGCGCTTGTCAGTAACCATGAGGGTAGCCGGTGTGCGCCCCTGGGACATTCCTACCCAGCTAACCATCACCGGCGGGCCGACGTAGGCCGTAGAGCGGCGAACGGCGGCCGCCGGCGGCAAATTTACCTCCGTCAGCCCTCCGAAGGCCGCTGGTGTTTTTTCAGACGGGATAATTTACTATGTTAAAAAATTAATGAAACAGAATTTCAAAAATTTGAATATTTCTATGTGTAAACATTTTGAAACAACAGTTATATGATTATCTTGATGTAGTATTACATCAGTAGTGACAAGAAAGCGGCAACTTTACGTCAACCCTCCGAGGCGCGCTGGGCGCTGGTACGTATTTGTAAGGGGGAAATATTCATTTCACATTATATTTTTAAACTCAGTAATATACATAGTATCTCAATATCGGTACCATAAACTATTATTAGGCCTGTTCAAGCTTTTAAAAATTGTTTTAAAGTTTTTTATAATAGTTTATGAATTATCATATTTCAGTTTATTTCAAATATTTCCAGCTTAATCAGGAACCCCCAGAGATACATAGAAATAAAGATGAATACGTATATAGGAAGGAGTTAACATGGAAAAAGGTTATCAGTTGTCTATGTGTGTAGCTAGTATCATATAAAGAAACATTTGATTAACCGCGGCGAAGATTATTACGGGATAACACAAGGTCATATTTTCCCTTATTTCAATAACTTCCAACATTTTAAATCAACACATATTGATTTTATGCTACTAAAGAATAGTAGCATACTCAACGGAAACACCAAATTTTGGAATATGTAGATGATGGGTTAACATATGAAAAATATCATGATTTAGAATAGAAATTATTTGAAATCATATTTCCCAGCTTCAATGCACTAAACTCCCAGACGTACGATAGCCATTACAAAGGGTTAAAAACCCACAAAAGGTCTAAATTGTCACCTTAAAGTAGTCGTCCAGACCCATTTTTTTTTTGCCGAATTATTTTGAATGTACATTCAAAACACCTAATCCACCAAAAATAATTGATTTCCGGGCCCTTATTTCCGTAAAAAACACGATTTTGTAAAAGCGCGCGAAAAAAAAAATCTTCCCCCCAAACAGGGCTACGACTGTTATTGATGACGTCAGAACAGGGACGCCGCAGACACTCTGTCTGGCACCTGTCTGGAAAATGTTATGATGAGCATTGTACTTTCGGTGTCAGACAGTGAATCTGTCGCTGTGACAGATTTAGAGTACGATGCTCAATCTGCACCGAAAAAAATGACGCTGGTCGCTTTATACTATGAGGAAAACGAACCTCAGATTGTCTGGGATCCTATATGTTGAGCCCAAGTACGAGGTGGTTTAAACAGGTGTCTCTTTATCTTTCTTTATCTGTCTCTTTATCTTGGCAGGGGGTATGAGATGGCACTCGCGCGTATGTCCCCGGTGAAATTATAAATTATAATCATAATTTCTACTAGTTATGGACAATTACAGTATCTTATAATTTTTTAACTACACAATCGATATTAATAAAGGGCTGTTATTTCCCAAAAATAAGCAGTACATGAGAACAGCAGGGCTGTCATAACAATAATGTAAAGGGCTACTTGGCATTATGTCGGCGAGGAAGGGGCAAGGTGGGTAGGGATGGGTGCCGTGCGAGGCTACATCAGCTGTGTCCCTCCTTCTCCCGCCCAGATTAGCGACAGTGTTTATTTTTGAAGAGTTAAAATCATGACTTATTTAGTATCAATTTGAAAAGAAAAAGCTGTAGACAGTTTTGTAGCTAGGGTAATGTGGAGTATTATTCTGGATATGGGGTTTGGATATGGGGATTTTTTACGGATCGTGGTCATCTCTGAAATTATGAACATTAGTTTAATTATGATTGTTACAAATTAGGGAGCATTACAGTATCTTATAACGAGAAAAAGTTTCATTAAAATTTATGATAAGCATTACATGAAGACAGCATAGCTGAAATTTGACACACTAAGACTGTAAAATGCTACGTGGCAACGTCTACAGCTGAATGTCATTAATCTCCCGGCAGCTCGATCTACTTACTCTTACGTACTGTCTCTTGTCATCATGACTTACCTTAATGTTGTGATGATCAAAAGCAAGTGTTCAAAGTGGCCACCATCAGCTTAAATACACAGTTGCGCTCGCTGAAGTATGGATGAACATTTTTTCTTAGAATTTCTGGCTTGTCTTGATGTGCTGTGAAGCTGCCATTATTCTCTTCAGAATTTTCTTGCTTGTTGTCACTTTCTTATTGTATACATGTGATTTTCATGTCTCCGCAGAGAAAAAAATCCAGGGGTGTTAGGTCGGGTTTGATCTGGCAGGCCATGGGTGTGGCCCTCCCCGGCCTATCCACCGCCAGGAAATGTTTGGTCAAGATGCTGCCTCACTTGCTTACTGAAGTGTGGTGGTGCCCCGTCATGCTGAAATACTAGTCGGCGCCGTGGCCCGGGAAACATCTAGGAGTGAGGGGAGGTGATCTATCAAAAGTTAGCATAAATATCCCCGTTAATGCGATCTTGAAAGATGTGTGGGCCAATCAATGTCACCAATCATGCCACCCCCAACTTTAATAGAAAATCTTTGCTGGAAATTATTTCTACCATCTTGTGGGGATTCTCCTTTGATCACCAATGTTCATTATGAGCATTATGCATTCCGGCCGGGTAAATGTGGCCTCATGGGTGAACAAAATATATTTCCACAGCTGGGAATTTTGCTTGTGGGCGATTTACAAAACTCCAATCGCCTCACGAATCTCCATCCTAAAGATGTGAACCTTTTTGCAGATGATATGGATGAAGACCTTCTTTTCTCAGCACCCTCCATGCTTTCATGTGAGAAACCCCAAGTCGGAGGGAAATTCTTCTTGTGCTTATGTCGGGCTGTTTTCCGCTGCATGAAGAATCTGCCTCACCTTTCCATGTTCCCCTATCCTTCAGCTGTTGCCCCCATTCCAGGGAAAGATCCTTTGTCACGAAGGTGTTGAAATACCCTGTAAAATTTTCGAAATTGGGACATTTTCTGTTAGGTATCTTCTTCTGTATGGCAGATTTGCACTTCCATTGCGGGAACCCGTAGATAAACACCTTTTACCGCATACTCCACGTTACTGTAGGAGTACGGCATTGTCCGCAGAGTTCACTCTCTAAAACTAAAAAACTCCCCACTGCCCCTGGGGGGGAGAAGGAGGGACACAGCTGATGTAGCCTCGCACGGCACCCATCCCTACCCACCTTGCCTCTTCCTCGCCGACATAATGTCAAGTAGCCCTTTACTTTATTGCTTATGGACAGCCCTGCTGTTCTCATGTACTGCTTATTTGGTAAATAACAGCCGTTTATTAATATCGATTGTGTAGTTAAAACTTATAAGATACTGTAATTGGTCCATAACTAGTAGAAATTATGTTTAGATAATTCAAAATTTCCCCGGGGGGGCATACGCGCGAGTGCACATCTCATCCTCCTGCCTCCCGCTAGCCGTGATTTACATGACGGCCGCGGTAATTCTTTCTCACTTCCATGTCACGTTAAAGGAAGCTTCAGAAAGCATATGGGTATAGAGCATTTTGTTCTTAGAATAATTCGGTCCCATCTCCTGTATCAACATTTGCATAAACTCGTGTTACACTCTGTATTTATCTCTGTGTTTACGTCTCTCTCTGATCAGCGCGGGGAAGATGAGCCTCCCTGATGCTACGTCACGAGCCTGAGCCTGAGCGTCTGCAAACCTTGAGAGCGTTTTGAAAACCCGGGGGTTTGCAGATTTTGATTGCGGATTATTTAAAAACGGCTGACTGGATACAAAAAGTGACGACGTTTTTGTTTTTATATACTCGTTAATGGCTATGCTTGATTGCATTAAATCAGGAATGATGAATGGTCTGGACGATTACTTTAACCAGTCGATAACATAATGAAAACTAGTTATAACATTTTTCGCTCCATCATTATATCGAAATAGACTGAATAATATAATAATTTCAGTACGACACGTTTTTTTAGGAATTCCCTTTACGGCGCCTGGCGCTGTGTCTGAGTGAAAATTATCAGGTTACTTGGAAAACGCACGAGTGGGTGGATGTTGTTATGTTGTTCGTCGCAACTATATCCTTCTACATGGGTGTTCACGCCGTTCAGTGTTCCACGTACACTAGCATGTAACTCATAACGAAAATGTTTTTGTACTTATGAAAAAAACAAGTCCGTAGCAATCTCCTTTTCATCGGGATTACTGGATAAAGACACAGGAATATTTCTGGTTAAATTTTTTAAGCATATTTTCATTATTAGTAATGTTTTTTTAAGTGTTGAACAGCCCCTTAGTCTATTAATCGGCTAATGGGTTGTGCACACCCATTAAAACATTAATATATCTGCAATATACTTTTGAAAGTATAACCGTAATATTCCTCAATCAGTTAATATAACAGCGGCAAATGGTCATATGCCCTACGGCGGGCCCCTGGGAGCGGCCCGCCGGTGAGCCTCTGAGCAAATTCCCAGCGGCCCTACTCGTACACTTCCGTCGGGCCGCCGATAAGACATACGGAGGGCCTCCGGAGGCCTCCGTCTTTGTTTTGGGGTAGCAACGAGAATTAGGTATTGAGTCAGGTTTTGACGGGCCACGTTAATGCCAGGTCGGAGGTTGATTGGGATACTTCCCTCTCATTGAATATTCGTGTAATCTAAACACATTCAGATGCCCGTTTCAAAGAATAGTAGGATCTCTAGTAAATTAACCATAAATTCGTCCCATTCACACACATCCTCTTGACACAGCTTTAGAAAGGAAACGGGAGATCAGTGAGTAGTTAATTTGATATTGAAGAATTTAATTCTCCCGGAGAATGACGTGTGTAATGCCCGGGGAAAATTTGGAAAAGACAGGATGGAAATTCCTATCATACAATTCCCGGGTTATGTATCTGTAAGAAGGAAAAAGGGTTTTAATAACCATATGTTTGTTCTGGGCAAGTTGTCGCCTAGGCCCAGCATAAAGGAGGAACAGGTTATTCTTATTATACTAAGGTAATCAAATCTTTCTGTTCTCGTAATATTCATCCTTCTATCATTTTTTTTTTCTTTCTCCCACTTCTATCTCCCGCCCCCCCCCACTCCCCCCCATACACCCAGAACACGAGTCCAGATGTGTGGGACATTTATTTCGCGACCTTCGATAACTGGTAGATTCAAAACTTTCATCCCCCCCTTACCCTCCTGACAGATCAAGGAACACTCTTAGATTCTTAATGTCCTTTAAAATAGACACAATAGTGACAGATCAGTTTATAAATGGGTGGGTTAGTCGAGTTATTCGCTAAATTGAAAGTCGACCCCAAAATTTTTATTCCGCTCCGATACCTCGTCGCTCTGGAAAACAGTTTGTAGGCTGAACAAAAAGGAGAACACCTCTCCCCGAATATTTGAATAAATTTTAAATTCTTCTATATCAAGTAAAGAAACTGTATCATAGGCATGCCATTTCATATGCATACTTGCTCGTTAGCTAATTAGAGTCATTCGAGGTCTTATACTCCCTTCCAGGGAAGCCTTCATAAGTTCCGAACCTTTCTTTTTATCCCGCTACTCTCCCAACCCCGCCTTGGTATACCACGAGGAGTTTAGTCGTCTCCCCACCTTTCAAGGGAAGATATGCGGTACCTCGCCCCTATTTCCCCCCCCCTCCTTGTTATAATATATCTATCTATATATCTATATATAGGTACAGTTGTTTAGTTTTCATTTACGCATAGGAGCCTGCCTATCTTAAATGTTATTAAGAGTCGTCTCCCCACTCCTTTCAAGGCTCCGGCGGAGTGGTGCCGAAAAGAAGCCAGCCACATATCACAGTGAACACCACACCAACCCCTTTCTCTCAATTTTCTCTCCTTAATCCATGTATCCTATAGGCCCCAGTGATACGGCCCTAGATGTAGTTCTAAGGACAAATTCATGAGTTAGTTATCTCCGAGGCTTTCCCCGCCAAAATTAGAGTCATACATGTATCTAGGATCTGAACAGAGAAATAATTTTTCATGGGAAAAAACCGGATGATGTTTAAATATAGCTCTCTTGTGTTTATTGCAAAACCCCCAGGTGATATTCCTTTTTATGAAATACCCTTCCCCAAGCTCCAAAAATTCAGCTCATGGTGGTAATCTAAGTACCACCCGACTACCAATAATTCTCATATAGTAAATCGTTTCAGGGAGTAACCATAGAAACACTCGCCTGACGGGCAGATTCCCCTTATAACCTTAAGTTAAACCCAATTCAAGTTGTAAGAGGGGTTTTTAGTCAATGAGTTATTCAATTAATATTATTCAACCCAGTTCATTAAACATAAAAACCCTGGCATCACAATACAAGATACCTTGTATATATATGTATTTCTTCCTGTTGGTTTGCATGCGGGTGTAGGATCTCTGGCAGGCTGTCATGGGGGTCTGTTGTGATAAGGTTGTCATGTCATGT
This sequence comes from Chionoecetes opilio, assembly GCA_016584305.1. Classification (NCBI taxonomy): domain Eukaryota; kingdom Metazoa; phylum Arthropoda; class Malacostraca; order Decapoda; family Majidae; genus Chionoecetes; species Chionoecetes opilio. The sequence continues at coordinate 15,735 of JACEEZ010018316.1, forward strand.
CAGTTTAGCAGGGGTTGACGTTGAGTGAATGAACCCTCGTTACTTACAGACCACATCTATTACGGTTCTTGATCCTGACACATAGTTCTGTTCTTTGTAGGTCATCTAGAGAACATTGAAATCCAATCCAGCGAGCGGAAAGGAACAGTAAACACTTTCCTTGATACCTTTGAAGAATTTCGTCAGTTATCGACGCGTGAGATGGATCTCCATGTAACAGAAGCTGCAGGGTCTCTCGACTCTCTCCTCCTTGATCCAGTGCAGGAGACTGTTTGAGTTGAAGCTGGTGTATCCCTTGGTCTAGATAGAACAAGATAGATTCTATCTAGACCAAGGTGTATCCTACAGGTACGTAGACAGGTCGATGAAGTCGATGAAGTGTGGGGGTAACACCTTGGTATCGGTGATTTTAATTCTGATTCTTGAAGTTTTGTGGTGTTTGTTGCTTGATCACCCCGTTTTGTGCTTATACTTGTAAATGTTATTTTGAAATGTCTTGGTTTTCTTGCTAATCAATGTTCTTGCTGTTTCCTTGTTTTCCACATCAGTAACAAAGTTTGTTTCTTCACATCTGCATCCTGTTCATCTGCTAGGAGTAAAAATGTTGCAAGTTTTACATCATTGTCAGTGTGTTGTCTTGTAGAAAGTTTAAGTTTTTCCTGATGTCTTTATATTCCTCGCAGTGTAATAGGAAGTGTTCTAAAGTTTCATCCTGTCCAGTGTTACATTGTGATGCCAGGGTTTTCGTATGTTCTGACACCTTTGGGTTGAATGATATTAATTTGTTAGAATTCTTCATTGACTAATAAAATCTCCTCGTCACAACTGAATTGGGATGAACTTAAGGTTAGTAAGGGGAAATGCTGCCACCAGTTCAGGCGAGTAGTTCTATGGTTTACTCCCTGAACACGATTTACTATATGAGAATTATTGGTAGTCGGGGTGGATACTTAGTATTACACCGCGTGAGGCTGAAACTCTTTTTGGAGACTTGGGGAAGTATTTCCATAACAAGGGAATAATCACCTGGGGGTTTTGCAATAAACACAAGAAGCTATATTTTAAACATCATCCGGTTTATTCACCATGAAATATTATTTCTCTTGTTTGAGATCCTAGATACATGTATGACTCTAATTTTGGCGCAGGAAAGCTCTACGGAGCATAACCTAACTCACTGAATTTTGTCCTTAGAACTACCATCTATGTCCGTATCAACTGAGCATTATAGGTATACATGGAATATCTATATAGGAGAGAAAAATGTGAGAGTAATGGGTTGGTGTGGTGTTCACTGTGATATGTGGCTTGGCTTCTTTTCGGCAGACACTCGCCGGAGCCTTGAAGGGAGTAGAGAGATGACTCGTTAATAACACTTATAAGGATAGGCCAGGCTTCCTATGCGTTAATGAAAACTAAACAACTGTACCTATATATAGATATATAGATAGATACACTATAACAAGGGGGAAGATGGAGGTGAGTTAATGTATGTCTTACCTTGAAGGAGTAGAGAGATGACTAACGTCCACATGGCATGCCACGCAAATTTGGGAGAACGGGAAGAAGGGAATGTCCGGATCCTTATTAAAGGCTTCCCTGAAGGGAGTGTAAGACCTCGAATGACTCTAATTAGCTAATGAAGCAAGTATACATATGAAACGGCTGCTATGATACAGTTCTTTAACTTGATATAGAAGATTTATTTTAGGTCCCTTAGAGCTAGGCACTAAGCTATAGGATAGGAAAGATCGCCACCCGGAAAACCCTGGGTATACAGGCAACCAATTCCAACATCTGGTTACACATTACAGGCTACACATAGATAAATCTGAAAAAGAAACATACGTCTGGCAACGCCGTGCCCCG
>JACEEZ010018317.1:0-21402 GCA_016584305.1 Chionoecetes opilio
GGTTAACTTACTTTTACCACTGTAAACACAAACGAGGGTATGACCTCGCCGTAGTGAGTCGCTAGGTCACTGCAACCGAGTCGGGACTCTCTGCAGTATTTAGTCCTTTAAGCCTAACCCTTACCATTATGTGTAATAAGCACTCAATTGGTCTCTCTTTCCCTACTTTTATTGTACAAACTTGAACAGTATACACAAAATAGATTTAATGAAAATACAGGATATAATTGCATATGGAGTGTTTACATTAAGTTAATATAATGATATGAAAAGAAACATGTAATAATAAGGAATAAAAAGGTAGAAGATTGTTAGTAAGATTGTGTGTAAATACAACAGGTATTTTTTAAAAATGTGTATGTATGTGTAAGATGTTTTTTTTAAACGAAGAGTAACACATCAAAAAATGAAGAAACGGAGAAACGGGAAAACGGTAAACTGGAGTGAGGAGGCACCACTGAAGTATAATCGCGCGTGCTGCTACAGAAACTTTGCACTTGCACGCTGCAATGTAAAAAAAAATTCCTGTGTGCTTCTTTTTTTAAAAATCATCTCAATTGTTGACTAAACGCTGTAACACAGGCTCAAATTAAGTAAACACACGTAACTTTACCCTTTACTTAACTTTAAAATAGCCGTCACCAACATATGCCCAATAAAGTACACAGGTGGGCCTGGATCACAAACAGATAACACGTTGCCACAAGGAGACAACGTAACGTGGAGGAGGTGTGAAGCAGCACCGAACCAGGAGGACGATCGTAGGGTTACTAAAACTCGTAACCCATGCAGGTAGACGAGGCGGCTAGCCAGGGCGTAGGTGAGGTCCGTAGCTCCCTGTAACCCATACAGGTAGGACGAGGCGGCTGGCCAGGGCGTAGGTGAGGTCCGTAGCTCCTGTAACCCCATACAGGTAGACGAGGCGGCGGGGCCAGGGCGTAGGTGAGGTTCGTAGCTCCGTGAGTGCTGTGTGGGAGTGAGAGTGCGGTCGCTGGAATCTCTCGCTGTCCCGGTCCATCCTCGTTATATACCCGACGGTCCCCCGTGACTCCTGTAACGTGGCCGTGAAGAAGGTGGTGCCTCCTTGTGGTGTTGATTCACTGAAACCGCCTTGCTTCGAAACTGGGGGGGCACCACACAATCTTTGCTTTGTATGCTTCATTTTTTTTATGTTTTGGTATGCTTCATAATGACACCATACATTTCGGGGTAGCTTATGAACAATTGTTTTAAAATTTGCCTTCTGACAGAATTGGGACGGGAAGCAATTACACAAATTGTTTTCAATTTATCAACAACTTGTTCTAATAATTGAGATATTGAAGGATCTTTATTAGCATTCTCGTTTCTTACAAACAAGTAATATTTAAAAACTCCTTCGTATGTAGGGAAGATTCCTGTGCCAAAAATCGTTCCCCATACCAAACATGGGGCACTCCGTTGAGGGCCCCCATTTTGTTTGATTTTGCACACACTCGAGACATTTTGAATGAATAAAATTTGGAAAAAGAAAGAGTTAAAAATCAATTATAGGTTAATTTCAGTTAATAGTACATGGCAAACTTAGGGTAACACAAATACATAAATGCAAAATAAAATTATATAAGAAATATATTTAGCCCAGCATTTCCCAACCTGGGGGAAATTTAGCGGGGAGAAATTTCAGAATTCTAAGGGGGAAATTTTTTGAGGGACCCCTCAATTACTAGTATTTAGTTAAACAAAAAAAAGTCTTTGAATGTGGCAATTGACTTTTCTTCAGTATATATAGATATAGAGGATATAGTGTCAATATACTTGTCTTATTATGCAAGTTAGTTTGTGTTTTGGCAAACTTTTTTCCTTGCCCACATAAAGGGGGGAAAAAAATCCAGATGGTTTGAACTGGTTGAAGAAGGATACAACAGAAAAGGTTGGTAACCACTGGTTTAGACTATTGAGTAACGCCAATAACAGAACCCCCACCTGCTACCGAGAGCGACAGTTACACTGAACCGATGTGCTTGGCGGGAAATTTTGGTGAGGAAGCCGCAAAAAGCCGGCTTCTGGCAGCTAGCGTTTTCTGTTAACTCGGGGCACTTTTAAGAAGCCGGGGGAAGCCGGCCCCTGGGCTCGCTTTCCGGTTTCATACTCACTCTAACTCAGGATAAACGAAAAAATGGCGGTGTTGCGCGAAAATCTTATCAGTGCAAATCCTCTGTAGACCCCTCCTTTCATCTATATTTTTTTCATAATTTTTTTACAGCTTAACTGTCCCCATAACGTTAAGGAAACATCGAGTCCTTGCTTCCCATAAAACACTTCAAGTAATAATGTTTGATAAAATATCAATTAAAAACCTTACCCGTTCCCACACCCTGACTGTTTTTGACGTGGATATTTTAGCTTTTGAGACTATTTTCTTGAAAGTTTTTCTCATGGGAACTATGATTAAATGTTGCCTGTAACTGTATCAGGCATATTTAAACCTGTAAAACCATAAAATAAAGCGATGATGGAGGGGTTTAAGGATTTCCCCCTTGACGATATTCGCACAACGCGGGCCGGCGGTGCTTGAAAAGGTCAATATCGTCGTGAAAAATGTAATTACAAAAACAGGCACAATAAACCTAGATGTACTTTCAAAAGATGGACTAACCCTTAAGACACGTATAAAAATATACAAGTTAAAAGACATGACGGAAAATTTTAAAAACTCGTCTTATCAGCCTAACGATAGGGCCTAGCTGTGACGTAGTATTTTTGCAGAATTTTTCGCTGATGATATGGCACAAATTAGATAAGTTGTACTTTAGTAGCACGGGTTTTAAATTCGGACCCCTTATAAGCTAAAGGTATGACAGACGAGAGGACGTCAAGTCGATGAAATAACGAGGGGGAGTCGAAAGCGGCTTTTAAACCCTAAAACCAGACGTTTTTTTTTCTAAAATTTACTAAATTTTGCTATAAAAGAGCCGGGAAAAGTTTTCGTATATTTTGCTCCAATTTGGGTTTTTTAAGATCTTCATATTTTTGAGAAGGGAAAAAGTTGGAAATAGCCACGGAGACGAGAAATTGGGATACGAAATAGTCCCAAAACCTTAAGCTTCTCATCATCCCCCTTAGAAAGGCCACACAAAACATTTCAAGATATCTAGTATGCATACATTAAGTTGATGGGTGAAATTAAATTATTGGTAGGGGAGCGCTGATGGGGATAAAATTTAGGGAAAAACTAGCATTGCGGGTTTAATTCATAGTTTACGAGAGAAGATGGTTTTTAATATGATTGAAATACATTCGTCTTGTGTGCACATTCACCTTTTTTTGGCATTAAATCAAACTCAATTTTCACGGGGTGGGTTTTTTTTGTTTACAGTTATCAGCTGTGATCGTCGAGCGGGCGCAAAAGCTTGGGGAAACTGTCGCCGTTCTGGCGAGCACGCAAGCGAAAAAGAGAAGCCAGGCTTCTTTTCGGGGTTCCTCCAAATTCCCTTAATTTTTTGGGGAAAAAGACCCGATTTTGAAACCTACAATTGCATGACACTCCGGGGTTACAGAAAACCCTTTTAATTAAAAAATGAATTTAATTTCGTGGGTATAAATAAAAAAAAATCCTCTAAACACCATCCACACTAAACTTTTGAGTCCCCAAAACCGGTATATCGGGTTTTGGGGAATATCACACACTCGCCTCTTAAAAACCCGGCCACACAGGCCCCGAAACCCCACTCGTCCTGGTCGTTTGGTAGAGAAGAGGGCCACGCCTCTACCACCTCCACCGGGGGCATAGGCGTACCGTAAACCCCACCAGGGGTGACAACAACACAGCCACACTACCCGTCGCACGGCAGTCTGGAGTATCTCAACATCAAACCACGCAGAAACGCCTCTCTGCCTGGCCCTTGACAGGAATCGGGTTCTTATGGCAGTAGTCGAGTCCACCTCGGTTGAGAGACGAGAATGAACTGACATACCTTGGCGAGTCCGAACCGAAGTAAACTCACGTTACTCCCAACCGAAGCTTCGCGATTCCCGAATCCCAACATGAGTACCTGCTCGAACAAATACTCAAGTACCTTAGAAAATATATAATTACCCAATTATTCTTAGTTACATAACAAAACGGGTAGAGCCCCAACACTCAAATATAATATATAGAATAAACAGTGGTACCTAAATTACCAAAATATTCACAGTGAGTCAGTACTCACGTGACAGCCGAGTGAGCTAACTATAGAAAACTGTTTTTAGAGAATAAAAACTTTGTTTAAAGGTTAACTGAGCTATTTTTATACAAGTGTGAATAATTCCTGTCTATTGTGCATCGTGGACTCTTCTGTAATTATTGGTTAAAAAAATAATTCAATTTTTTTCAATTTTGAAGGTCATTGTGGCACCCTGAAGATATTAATTTATGTTTTTAAATTTTATACCAGCTTTTTTTCTCAACTACTCCACACTTTTTCCACACTAGTTTATTTAAAATTAAAAAATGATTTTTTCACTTGTCCACTGTACGGGCCCCTTACCCATCCATGTAGGAGTATGTTCTCTTTTTGGGGGGGAACCCCCTCATCCACCTCTTTTAAGCTTAAGAAAAAAACTTTCATCCATCAACCCCCCCCGGGCTACTTTTTTTTTTTTATTTACTTTTGAGTTTTATAGTGCCTTTGGCTATTATTTTCCCTTCCCTAGGTTTTTTTTTTTTTTTTTTTTTTTTTTTTTTAAACTTTGAGGATCAGTGGTGGCGGCATATTTTTGAGAGCTGTGATGGTCGCCTCTCCCCGGGGTGGTCGGGCGGTTTTTTATGTGACACCTGTGATGGTTTTCTGTGATGGCTTTTGCGCTTTATTGCCCTCCCCCCGTTGCACCACACTCGAAAATTAGGTTAATGGGCTGCATTTTTGGTGTTTTCGGTCACTACGGAAGTTGCCCCGGGCCCTTGGGGGCTTTAAGGCGTTTTCTCGGGGGTTTTTTGGGTTGCAATCGGAAACTTTTGGGTTGCAAACGGTCACACAAAAACAAAAATGATTGGGGGTCGGCCAAATCATCTTCCCTGGGGTTTGAACAGGATCGAAATTGAGCACCAAAAATTTTTGGGTTGCAATCGGGACCCCCGCAGCAAACCCTCAAAACTGGGGACCTTGTCCACCATTCCCAAGTAACAATCCTCCGTTAAAGTTTCCCGAAAGCTTTTCCCCCGGCTAGATTCAAACTCGGGACACGAGCTCACCACTCTAAATGAACCCAATGGGCCATCGCCCCCCCAACGTCTTCAATTTTTAAATCACCGCATTTTTAAACACTTCTACCCTTATTTTCGACTCACTTCTGAAAATGCAACGCATGCCTCCCCTTTCCCGCACCCTCGTGCACAAGACTTTCATTATCTCTTATATTCTGCCATCTCCCCCAAAGAAAAAGTTAAACAGTATTTTTAAATCTTTCATCGCTTTATGCTAAACCGGAACTTTCCCGTTCTATTTTTCCACCTTCCAATGCTTAATTTTTGTTCAGGGGGGAGTGACAAGATTGATCCTCCCGAACTAAATTGGCCCGCCCACTCACTAAATCTTCTTACTGTTTTTTTATGGATGGAAACTAAGCGGACTTTTTTATATTTTTGGTTTCCCCTTGGTTTTGTCCTTTTTGATGTAAAAATAGAAGGTAATTGTAGAGTTTAGATAGTACATAAAACATAAAAAATAAGAAAAACAAGAGCCGTGAGACTTACACGAGGTATTCCCGTTATTAACACTACCTACACCACTTTCATCCCCATCCAGAATTTTTCTAGCCTCCCTTTTAAAAACTCCCTAATGAATCCATTTTTCTTGTTCACGGGGAAACCCCCAACTGACAGTTCACACCATGGGGTTTCAGGGTGGATGCCGATCCTCCCCTTGACAAACCGCACCCTCTCTTTTTGACGAAGTCAGGGGGCTTTTAGCAAGTTTAAGGGTGAAAAAAGGAGCTGGTTTTGAAAATCAGTGCGGAGCTCCTCAAAGTGGGGGTGAAGCCTGACCCGGGGGTTTTGCATGCTGTCCTGACTGCCGGTGGCAAATCGGGTACCATTATCCGAGGGGAAAAGGGGGGTGGTCGCCCCTATTGGAAAAGGGAAAAGGGGGACCGTCGGGACTCAACAATTCCCGCGGATTACACTGCTCAGCGTCCCAGGCAAGGTGCTTGCCCATCTTTTGCTGCACGAATTGCAGTCATCTGTGAAGCATAAGAGACCTCAGCATTCTGGGTTCAGCCTGGTAAGTCACAACGGCCCGTATCTAGCGCTTCGTGCCCTGGGAAAAAGTGACGTGAGTTTCGACAGGGGGGGGCTTGAGTATGTTGACCCAAGAAGGCGTTTGACTCAGTGATCGTGAGCACTCTGGATTTCTGCGACTTCGAGGGATTCCGCAAGGACTATTGGTTTGAAAGGGTTTGTATTCGGGGACGAGGTGTGGAAGTGTGGGGCGGTGTATCCAGCTTTTTTCCGTAAACAGGAGTGAGGAAAGGGGTTTGGGTCCTTGCCCCATCACTTTTCAACGTTGTATGGACTGGGATTGGAAAAGGTTGAGATCAAAGGATTGTGGAGCATCCGTGGCAACACCAAGATCACTGTTTTTTGTTTTTTTGCCGAGATGCAGTAATCTTTGCTGAGTCGCGGGGCCCTGCATCCTCTCGAGGCCTGCACAAGGGGGAAAACCCTTTTGGGATTTGGGTCCCCGGGTGGCCCAGGTGTTTGGAGACTTACTAGATGAAGCAGTACAGTCGTTATGCGTGTGGGAGGACATGAGATCTTGGAAATTTTTACATACCTTGGTACGCAGTCCAAAAGACGGGGGGTACTTCAAAACCCTTACGGCGGTTTGGGCTAGCTCACGGTGTTATGGACTCGCTCAGTGGATTTTTGGCTTTGTCGGTACCTGTGCAGGAGGACAAAGATCCGGGTCTTCAAATGGCTTGTGATCCCTGTCTACTCTATGGCTTGAGACAGGGGCACTAAATAGTACTTGAAAAACAATCAAGCCTTTTTAAAAAAGTGTCTTCGCAGAATCATGGGGTATCGCTGGGAGATTAGTGTCAAATCAGCGATTGCACCCTGAGATGAACAAGGCCTTTACCTGCTATCCTCAGCGCCCAATTCGGCATATGGGCATGTGGCACGCTACCTGAAACGACCTTCCCCTCGGGTTTGATCTGTAAGTACAAACCCGGGGTGGGGAGAAGCCAAGGGGGCGCCCCCAAAGGTCGTGGCTGGGGGGGAAGTTGATGTTTCTTTTCGAGAGCTGCTTTGGGATGGGAAAGGCCTGCATGGGAACTCGGCTGGTGAACCCCGGGAGGGGCGTCGTAGGGGGGCGAGGGGACGCGCCCCCCGGGTATGCCCCAATGATTTATGATTGATTGTTCTACCCTGGTTCTAGCCTAAGAACTTTTCCTACTCTCTTTTATTATATCCCTTTTCCACTTAAAAACTTCTATCAGATCGTCCCTTAATCTGCCCTCTCGAGTGATTATAAATTAAATAGGTTCAATCTCTTTCATAACTAAAGTTACGCGTACAATGAATCAATTGGTCATCCTTTTCTGCACTGATTCTAACAAGGCTATATCCATTCGTAATATGGAGACCAAAACTGAACCGCATAGTCTAGGTGAGGTCTGAATGGAGCCAATGGGGGCTTTTGGGGGGCTAAGGAAAAAAGGACTCCATACCGCCAAAAATTTTAATTTCCGAATTTGTTTTGTGGATCTCGGAGATTGCAAAATATACGAGTGGTTGTTCATAAAATTTTTATGTACATATTTTTAAAATTCATTTAAAAGTTGATTTGGTGCCTTATAATGAGGTAAAACATATTTTGTGACGTTTTGCTGATGTGGCCATATACGTCAAGGGATGAATATTATCGTTTTACACATGTGTAGGTAATTTTCATGATCTATACTATTTTTTTGAATACTCCCAGTGGTCACAAGCAAAGGTATGCAAACAAAAAATCAAGATATTCGTCAAAGAGATTACGCCCCCATCGACAGAGGCTACAGGCGCAAAGGAAGAAATTTGGCACAGAAGGTTATATTTCGTCTCGTAATCTTTTTATGCAGGAACTATTCACTATCTGAGAAACAAATAAGAGTTAATGTAGGGTATACTGTATTTTTATTTACAGATTATACGCGTAACACTGCTTTTATTTCACAATTACCAACCATTATAACCATTGCATGAATTGTTACGTATAGGATAAATAACGATCCGCACGACTAAGGAACTCTATTAATATTATCCCTTATATGAACTCACACCACCCCTAGTCATAGATATAGCTGTAAAGTCAAATTTGCAGATTTTCTGTTGTTAAAAATTAACAGATACGGTCTGGGTCTTGGGCTGGGCAGACTCTGGGCTCAGACTCTGAGCTTCTATTTCTTTTAATACCTTTGCTGGTGACCAATGAGAGTGTTTAAATAAAAACTATAGATCAATAAATATTTATACACATGTGTAAAAACCGATAAAACATTCTTCACTTTGACGTATATGGCTATATCAACAAAACTTCAACAAAAATTATGTATACCTCATTATAGGCACGAACGAACTTCTTTAAGATGAATTAGAGAATATGTACATAGAATTTTATGAAAAACCACTTCGTATATTAGCAATCTCGAGATCCACAAAACAGATTCAGAAAATTAAAATTCTGGAGGTATGTAGTAACTTTTGTCCTTAGCCCAAACGTCCCATAAATCTTTAGAATAACCTCCGCACTTCTACTTTTTAACCACTCTGGTAATGAATCCTAACACCCTGTTATCTCTATTTCTAGCTCAATACATTGTTCCTAGTGTCGGAGGTCTGAGGTCACCCTCACTCCCAGATCTTCGCACCTTCTGATCTTTTTCAGCGAATACATTGCGATAGTGTATATATTACCAGGGTTTTTCTCCAACATCATCAAACGCTGCACTTATCAATATTAATTCCATCTGCCATCTGACTACCCACTCATAAGTATTAAGTCTCCCTGCAATATGTTTACATCAGACTGTGATCCAATAATCTTACCTACATAGTATAATCAGCAAACTGGCTAATATCAATGCTAATCCTACTATCCAATTCGTTGATGTAAATAAAAAATAGTAATAAACCTAAAACAGACAATTGTTGATGAAACCCCACCATAACACACATGCCCCTAATCAGATTTAGAACCTTTATTTGTAACCCTTGTTGCCTAATCACTTAGCCAAGCTCCGGATCCAACGAAGGAACCTTGCCCATCTATTCCATGAACCTTAACCTTATTTAAGAGCGATCGTTGTGGTACCTTACGAATTGCCTTACTAAAGTCCAGGTATATTTATATCATAATCTTAATCATTATCTGCTGCTCATAAACGTTCCTATAAAAAACTCAATAAATGGGTGAGACATTGACCTACCTTGGTAACCATGTTGGTAAATCATGACCAAGGAATGTTTTCTAAATGCTTATAAGGTTATTGCAATAATAATCCAATAATATAACCTACAATGACGTTAGACTAATGAGGTCGGTAATTTGAAATTAGTTCCTCTATCACACTTTTAAATATGGGGACTACATTTGCTTTCCTTCATATTAACGCACTTCGTTCCTCCTATATCAAACATTTTCTTAAAAAAGGCACAAACGGCTCACTAACAACCTCTTGCATTATTGTAATACTCTGGGAAAAGCTTCATCTTTTCCTAGGGACTTTAAAAATTTTTCATTCTATGTTTACCCTCTTCTACCATATACTAGTTATCACACATCTTTGAATTTATCATCATCGCTTCCTTTAAAAATATGTCACTATCGTCATATATCGTCTGTATATTCCTCCTGAGATATACAGTACACACTTAGAAAAAATCATTTAAACTTTTTAACATATCGTCACGGTAGTTACGCATCTCACCCTGCCCATATCCTTCACGGCCCCACTAATTCCCTAGTGTTTGTTTATAGACCTGAAAAAAAACCTTAGTGGTCGTTATTGCCTGTCCAGACCGACCTTAATATCATATGGTTCTTAGCTACTCCTGTGTAGTCCTTCACTGGACTTCACTATCACGTTATACTGTCTTTATCACTATTGTCCAGCCTGAACCTTAAGTAAATGTTCTTTTTACTCCAATGTTGTGTTTTAATTCGCGGTCATCCATTTGGGGTCGTTCTTCCTTAATCTTAAGCGCCCTATAAGAATATCTTGTTCTGTCCTGCAATTAAAGTCTCCTTGCAAATAGTGTAAACTCCCATCAGCCCCGACCTCCACTGGCAGCTGTCACTGCCCTGACCTCCAACACTCCTTCCCCCTCCATCCTACACCCGAGTTAATCCCCTACAGGGTGTCTCTTAATCCTGCATAATTAGCCTTCAAAGTCAGTGATTATATGTATTAAAACACTTCTATTTCTACCTTCCATTGTAATATAAACCTGATTTCACCAATGATCGCTGCTTCCTAAGGTTCCTCCAACCTCCACATATGTAACTAAATCTTTCTGTGTGTTATTAATAAATATAGAATATTTTGATGGATTGCTTGCCTTAGAAATATTATCCTGAACTATATTTAAAACAATCATCTACGTCATGTCTCCTATATTAAACATCCCAGTCTGTATCCTAAGATTAAAATCTCCTACCACGATAATCGATTATATCTGCACGCCCTGCTTATGTATTGCCATATAGGAGCTGAATCCTCTTTATATAAATTTAGAGGGCCTATACACTACACCCAAACAACCATTTTCTGATGTTCCTCCGTAACCTTACCATTTAGGGACTCTATGTTATCATCTGTTTTTATACCATTAGTAAAACAACACTGCACTGTATATCTTGCATAAAAGCGCAACTCCAACCACCTCGCCTGCTAACGTCCATTGTGAAATAAAATTATTACCCAGATATCTCAACCTCGGATCAAATACTTTTCCTGACATATCTAACCAGGGCCTGGCCACCCTACCCGTTAATTCATGTCTGCCTTGGAAACACGCCCAACATTCTTGATCTTTTCTGAAACTAATCACCCTTCTGCTTATCTGTGGAAAATATCTCTCCGTTGGGTTCCTCGATAACATTCTTATTATGTAAACTGTCCTATCGCTCCGATGCCGCCTCGGGACCCCTAGCGGAGGTGCTTTGGCATTTCACTTGAGATAAGTGGGAAGACCTATACGTACTACTTGATTTCCCATGAATGATTACTTCTTCTATGTCAGAGACCAATCTCTTTGTGCAGAGCACATAATTGAGTCTCATAGTCTTGCATGGAGCGTACATTACACATACTTTCTCTTAATCTAAAGCTCGTAACCTTGGTTTAAATCTTCTCGTCTCATGCTGTCCAAGATAGAGCAGGCGGCTTCACAGGCGTTACCGTAACCACCCATCTCCTAAAACTCATGCCCTCTATAGTTATGCCCGTAATTATGCCAAATCTTTACTTCAACTTACCCAAAAAAACTCCTTCATTCATAGAAAAGTCAAAATCTTCTGAATCCACAACCCCTTTTTCCTCTTTGACTTCTGGCATCTAGCTAATAACATCCTCTAATATTTTTACTTATTCTATATTTCCTCCTATGCTTCACACATATGGTTCCACAGCTGTCTCCAACATATATTTATATAGCTGAAACTCTTTGATCAAACATTTGCTTAAAAATTTTCACTCGGTTGTGAAGATTAGAAGAAGGTTCCTCCTTCTCCTCCACCCTCTGCTTATATTATGCCTATTATAAGATCCTTCGGAATGGATGTTTTCTTGCCCTTGCTGGCTAGATCCTCGGAAAGGCTACGGTCCTTGACGGAGTCCCTCCTATTGTTCTCAAAAAATGGTTCTGGGTTTTGCACCTGCCAGTCAAACTTTTCCGTCTTTGTCTATCTACTTCTCTTTTCCTTCTTGTGGAAGTTTGCTCACATTAAACCTGTTCCTAGAAGGGTGACGTTTAATCCTTCAAACTACCGTCTTTATATCTTTTGAGTTCCTCGCCTTTCTAAAGCTTTGAATATATACTTAATAAGAAGATTCTAAGCATCTATTCTGCCTCACAAATCTTATAAGTCGGGTATATTGTAGAGGACTTATTCTGGTATGAGTTAAAATTGGTACTCTCCAGCTTTGTACACATTTATTTAGAGTCCAGTAAGGAGCGTGAGAGATTACAACCAAGTACAATGAATTGTCTGAGCACAGCCAGGGAGTGTCGGATGGGAGCGAGTGAAGCAGAGCGTGTTTGTAGGTCGATGTCGAGGGTCTTGTCCTCCTGGGCTTCTGTTCCTTTTATACCTCGGTGGAATGTGTTGTTGTCTCCTTGGTTGATACTGAATAATGGGATTAACACTAGCACAATGCGACTCCATACAAAACAGTCCTTTGGCCCACTACTTGGAATCAAGCGTTGTGAATGCAAGCTAGACATGGTTCCCGGACGCAAGATATCAGGAAAAAGATAAACGTATAATATATATTACTTTACATAGATATTATAATTAGATGTTTATAATGTTTCAAAACTACACTGATCTTTTGATGGTAAGTACATGAAAAATATAATGTCTGATAGTTGTAGTACTTGTTACACTTGTGTGATAATAGTTGTAATTCACAATAATTAGTGATGCAAGTTAATATATATGTTAGGAGTGATTAATCTGACTGACATGCTCGGGCCGCTATATAATTTGTCCTAAATTATGTCACATAAGGAATAGCTAGAATAAACAAATGGTACACCTAACTAAAGGCTAAATACATATATAAAAATATAAACTATAAACTTCCCAAGGCATAATTCCGATCGCCCTAAAAGTGAGTAAACTCTGGAGCTAAATCACAGAAAATAGGAAAACAATGGATTACATGATGTTAAACATCAAAGAAAATGACAGGCCGAGTAAATTATATTACATGTATATGTCAGTACTAGTGTGGGTAAAATCCATAATGTGCAAATATCGCTGTTAATAAATGTTAAAGTGTAAGGGGTAGCAAGTGTACGTGTACGCTAGACTGTAGCCTAGCAAACTCAAACTGTCAGCTAAGGTAAGCTGTGAAAATACAGGGAACAATTGAAAACTTAAAATTTCAAGTAAAGAAATTGTAAACTTAAATCTTCAAAGTTAACGTTAAAACCTGAAGAGTCAAGTAATGACGAAGGCTGTCTGACTGTAGAGCTGCTGCTGTGTGCATAGTATAACAATATATGTACTATAGTAATAGTACTGCGTCAGTAAAAGAATGTAATGGACGTAGACATATAAGGAAAAATGACAAGACCTAGCATGATACAAATCTGTGTGGGTGTATCAGTGTTACCCGTGTGGGTCGGTAACTGTGGTGTAAGTAACCTAGTATATGTAAATAAGTAATAGAGTCAAAATGGATAATTAACATAGGTTAGAAACAGCCGCTGGATGGATACACATAAATGTGGTTGCATTGTGTGTAAGGCAAGCTATAAGTTGCCAAACATCATTCATAAATTAAAAAATGCAAAAGTTATGTGGAAAATAAATTGACATCAGCGAGTGTAAAAAAACTGACTGGCAGAGAAAACTGACGAATTATATTGACATTGGCGAACAATGTTATGAGAGATAAGGTTATCTGTGTCAATCAAATTTCTGAGTCCTGTATTAAAGCAGTAGTCATTTCGTAACTCTCTGCGAGTTGAATTTGTTAGTAAGTAAGGATACATTGTTAGTTTAGTTGTACATAGGCAATACATGTGAGCGAATGTAGTTCAAAGATATGTGTGATGTACGTCACGTACATCATTGCAGAGTGTAAAGAGTTATAGAGTAACTGCTTGTCATGCATATAGTACCTAGTTAATATGTTAGTTAGGAGACCACAATCCTATCATTTCAAGTAGTGACCGTGGTACAACAGGAATAACGTAAGTAAGCATTCTACTGTAGTGAATGTAATCATGTATATAAGTTATGCATGCAGTTATGTTACATGCAGTTAATACGTAAGGAATTATTAAGGAAAAATATGTAATTTATGTAACAAATAGTGTGTTAGATTCAGCAAGTACATAATGTATGGTACACAATAAGTGAGTTAGTAGTATGTTGAATACATAACAATTGTCATGCAAGTAATTGAATGGTATTTACAACATTAAGTGCGTAGGAATTCCTTTAATGAGAATGGAATTAAATAATGTCATGCAATGATAAGTGGGTAATAATTCCTTTCATTGAGGAAGTAATGTAAATAATTTGATCATGCAACAATACGTGCGAAATAATCCGAATTGTGAGAATGTAAGTAAATAATTATATTAATGCTTATGCACTGTGGTGCAACTTAACTCTAATATAATAGTATTCTAATGTGAAGGCTATATGTCATACAGTAGTGTGCTTATCGTGCTAGAGTTACAAAGGTACAAATGAATATATTATGTTCTATAGTTAGTCAGAATTATATGTAGCTAAACCAAAAAAATTCGTAAAAACATCAATGTAAAGTATTTCAAAGAGGTATATAACATTCGGGCTTGGAGGTGTTGTGTAGACATTTCTATAAAGATAACAACACACCAATAAAATTCAGAATAATGGTAATTGTAAAATAATCAGGTGAACTGATATAATATGTATGATATCGGAATGTAGGAATGGTAGACACTACTGTTTTCCGTTGTGATCGCATTTGTGACGGTAATAATAGTAGGCAGTGTGTGTGTCAATCATTAACTACAAGGTGTGTTCCTGTGTATAAAAATTAGTGTTTGGTTATTAAAGAATCATCTGTATCTAATCCTCTTGGTACTCGAAATTAATTCGCGACCAATGATGTAGTAATATAGTAAGACGTCTCAACACTAAACAATCACGAAAAACCAGAGCAACATGTACAGGAATCGGGTTCAGGAATCGGTAACACTGAATCTGTGACAGTGACTGACCATTGCTCGCCGGGCACGCTTAGTTAATGCATTATGTCAATCTCAGGAGTTGCACTGGTGCAGTAGTTAAAATGTGACTCAGAAAGTAGTACCAGTAGTAAAGGTGCACTCATAAAGTGGTAATTCAGTAAGTAAATGTGCACTCGTAAAGAGTTTATGTCTCCAGAAAATGGTAATATAGCATTACTATTGAAAGAAAAAAAAATTAGGTGGGAATACCGTGATCTAAAAAATTATGATATAAGTGTCATGACGGTGTCTGAACAGATGCAGTTACCGTAGCCATGTAACGTAAACTTAAATGTATGTTAAAATAGCACTATAATATTTCTAACGTTGAAATTGTCCGTGTATGTGAAATCACTGTGTTAACTCGAAATGTACCTGCCTCACCTAAAACTGTAAAACAATTTACTTAGCTGGTAGTACTCGTCATTGGTGTATGATAAGGTGAGGTCCAGCTGAGTGAAAGGATGAACACAGCGCGATGAGTGGCCAGGATGACGGAGTAGTACAGTCACGGAGATATACACATTCTGTCAAAGAAGAAATCTAAGAAAAACAAATAATAATAAACATGTTAAGACACAAATAACAATTATGAAAAATACTCAGACATTTGTGTGGTTGAGCACGCGATCAAGTCGTAAGGCTGAGGAACGGCTGGTAGTGGTAGTAGTGAGTGACACTGGGTTCAGGTAGTGTCAAGTCAGCATTTTTGTGGAGGGCGGTATGGTGTGGTCTGGTCAGCGGAATGCTCGGCAGGAGGGCGATGGTGTGTCTGGTTGCTGTGTTGTGTTTGTTGTAGCGGGAGGGGTATCTGTGTTGCGCTGGCCCAGAGACGAATGGGGCCATATTCAAGAATTTCTCCACCCGGTATCGGTTTTTTGGTATACAAAGAATCAAAAATACGACAACGCGTCGAGCTAAGGGTGGAGTTTGAGTCAGCTGATGGCGGACAACTTGCACATCCCACTCCACCCGCTCTCCACTTATTCATCGTATTTCTTCCCAGACCATTACAGGAGAGTTTTCAACACAACCGAGAGTGACAGCCATACACTGTGAAGGGCACATGTGTCACCCATTAAGGTAAATCAGGTCCAGGAGGCTTATATAGGTGTATAACTTTGTGAGGAAGCCGGCAGCGGCGGGAGAATGGGGTCCATTGTGTGGAGCAGTGGTGGGGGCCGTTCAAATGTACTCGCAAGCATCACTCAGGCCAATTTTTTCTGCAACCAAAGCCTCAGACAAGTGGCGAACACTAACTTAGCTATTATTTTAATGTCAGAAATGATAAATTTCACTAGTAAAATGTATTAGATATGTATAAAACAGTCAAAATACTGATGCCGCTTTTGGGCTCGCTTGTGTTGGTACGCCTGTCAAATATCCACCAGTCGGGCAGTTCTTGAAGATGTTACCAGTGGAGGTACGACGGTGGAAAATCTCCCCCGGCCGGGATTTGACGAGCATTCTTGAATATAGCCCATGATCTGGTTGCTAGCAGAGGTGTTACGTTCTGCCATGACGATGATGAGTGCTGTAGACGTGTAGTTGGAGTCAGGCCCATGTAGAACGTACGAAGAAATGTTGACCGTGGAGAGATGCGAGACGTTTCTGTCTGTGGCAGCGCGGTGTCGGGTGGCAGTGTTGACGCGTCGACCTTGTGACTGCGGAATGCGCTGAGAAGCATTAGACGGTGTGTCCGTCTCTCCCCACCTCTGTAGTTGCTTGTAGACTCGTCGATTCTTGTAGGTAGTTGCTGCTTGTAGGAGATGGTTTTGTTTTGTAGTATTTGGGTAGATATAGTAGTTTCCGGCTGAATGGGGGGCTGTAGCAATTCTTGTAGATTCTATTGATTGTAGATTCTGTTGCGGCTTGTGGGGAGTTGATTGTAGTAGTAGAAGTACTTGGTAGTCGCTGGGTGGCTTGTGCTTTTTAGTTTTGGCTTGTAGACTGCGTGGGGTAAGTTAACACTGCGTTATAGTGTTATACGTAAGACTGATAAAATCAGTCACCACCGCTTATTCACCAAATTTTTAAGTCGATATAATTGTAGAGACTTATCTGGTATGAGTTTAAATTGGTACTTCCAGCTTTGTACACATTTATTTAGAGTCCAGGTAAGGGGCGTAGAGATTACAACCAAGTACAATGAATGTCTTGAGCACAGCCAGGGAGTGTCGGATGGGGCGAGTGAGCAGAGCGTGTTTGTAGCGTCGATGTCCGAGGTCTTCTCCCCCCTCCTGGTTCTGTTCCTTTTCTATCCTCGGTGGAAGTGTTGTTGTCTCCTTTGTTGATACTTGAATAATGGGATTAACACTGCACAATGTGATTCCATACAACAGTCCTTTTGGGCCCACTTGGATCAAGCGTTGTGAATGCAAGCTAGACATGGTTCCCACGGACGAAAGATAGCAGGAAAAGATAAACGTATAATTATATATACTTTACATAGATATATTATATGTTTATAATGTTTCTTTAAAAAAACACTGATTCTTTTGATGGTAAGTACATGAAAAATATAATGTATGGGGAGTTAGTACTTGTTACACTTGTGTGATAATAGTTGTAATTCAATAATAATAGTGATGCAAGTTAATATATATGTTAGGAGTGATAACTGACTGACAATCT
This sequence comes from Chionoecetes opilio, assembly GCA_016584305.1. NCBI lineage: Eukaryota > Metazoa > Arthropoda > Malacostraca > Decapoda > Majidae > Chionoecetes > Chionoecetes opilio. Next base: position 17,597 of record JACEEZ010018317.1, read on the forward strand.
TCTATCTGATCGTCAGTACGGTTTCCGTAAAGCGCGATCTACTAGCGATATTATAGCTTTCCTAACTGAATCTTAGTCATCCTCCTTTAGGGGTTTCGGTGAAACTTCTGTTGTTGCCCTTGACATATCAAAAGCTTTTGATAGAGTCTGGCACAAATCTTTAATTTATAAACTAACTTCAATCGGTTTTTATCCATTTCTCTGCACCTTCATCTTAAGTTTCCTTTCAAACCGGTCTATTGCAGCTATTGTACGGACATAGTTCTTCTCCTAAGTCTATCAATAGTGGTGTTCCTCAGGGTTCTGTCCAATCACCCACTCTCTTTTTTATTATTCATTAATGACCTTCCAAGTATAACTCAATACCCTATCCACTCCTATGCTGATGATTCTTTCCTGCATTTTTAACGTCATTCATTAGACGTCCAAATTAACAGGAACTAAGTGATTTCACGGATAGATGCCACAGAGCGCCTAACTTCTATCTTTCTACAATGTCTGATTGGGGCAAAGAAAACCCTTTGTTTTGTTCAATGCCTCAAAAACCCAATTTTTTCACCTACAACTCCCATAACCTTCCAGAAAAACTACCCCCTCTACTTCAACGACACTTAACTGTCTCCTCCATCCCCTCATCTCCCTCTGTCTCACTCATTTACCATGAGCAAACTAGGAGTATCTTTTACTGAAATTCTGAACTGGAAATCTCACATATCATTTCTTGCATAAACAGCTTATATGAAGTTAGGTGTCCTGAGCGTCTGCGCCCATTTTTGTTCTCTCTAAGATTTTTGCTCTGTACTCCTTACTGGTGTTGCTCCTTACCCGCCATGTATGCGTACACCTCTCATTTTTTGGGGGGTTCCACTCCTACAGTCATCCTAAACAGGGTTGAGTCAAAAGCTTTTCGTCTCATCAACTCCTCTCCTCTGATAAAACATTAGAGAGCACTTAGAAAACATAGTTTGATCAATGATTCACAACATGAATTCACCAAGGGTAGCCCATGTCTCACCAATTATTGAGTTTTATAGGAAAGTTTATGAGAGGGCCCAGATAATGATAAGGATTATGATATAATATATCTGGATTTAGTAAGGCATTTGAAAAAGTACCACACGAGCAAACTCTTAAATAAGGTTAGGGCTCATGGTATAGAGGAAAGGTTCTTCATTGGATCAGAGCTTGGCTAAGTAATAGGCAACAAAGGGGTTTACAATTAATGGTTCTAAATCTAAATGGGGACTGGTGGACAAGTGGAGTTCCACAAGGTCTATTTTGGGTCCATTACTATTTTTTATTTACATAAACGACTTGGATAGTGGGATTACATGATATCAGCAAGTTTGCTGATGAAAACTAAGTTAGTAGGATTATTGGACCCACAGTCTGACCGTAAACATTGAGGGAGACTTTAGATAAACTTCACGAGTGGGCAGTCAGATGGCAGATGGTATTTAATATTGATAAATGCAGCGTTATGAATGTTGGTAGAAAAAACCCTGGTAATAGATACACCATAAGCAAGTATCGCTAAAAAGATCAGAAGGTGAAAAATATCTTGGAGTGAGGGTGAGCCCAGACCTCCGACCTAGAAACCAATGTATTGAGGCCAGAAATCAGAGCAATAGAGTAATTAGGATTCATTACCAGAAGTGTTAAAAGTAGAAGTGCGGAAGTTATTCTAAAGCTTTATCTGGCTCAGTCAGGCCTCACCTAGACTATGCGGTTCAGTTTTGGTCCCATTATACAGGAAGGATATAGGGGTTGTTAGAAAAAGTGCAGAGAAGGATGACCAAAATGATACAAGGGATGCTAACTTTAGTTATGAGAGGAGATTGAAGTTATTAACATTACACTCACTCGAGAGACCAGAGTAAGTGGCGATCTTGATAGAAGTTTTTAAGTGGATAAAGGGATTTAAATAAAGGAGAGGTAGGAAAATTTCTTTCGGCTTTTAACCAGGGTAGAACAAGAAGTAACGGATTCAAGCTGGAAAAGCGTAGATTTAGAAAGGAAATAGGGAAAAAAAATGGTTCACAAATAGGGTGGTGAATGAATGGCATGGTCTCAGTAGACAGGTAGTTAGTGCGGAGTCCCTTAGGGAACTTTAAAGAGGAGCTGGATAGGTTCATGGATGGGGATGAAAGGTGGATGTAGGTAGTGTTAGGTGACAGGAACTACCACGTGTAGGCCTCACGGCCTCTTGTAGCTTCCTTATTTTCTTATGTCTTCTTATGTTCTTATGATAGACTGTCTTCAATTATTAAATCACCGCCGCAATTTTGCTTATCTTGCTCTCTCTACCGTTTATTTCATGCTCATGCTCTTCTGAACTTGGTAACTACAGGCCTCCCACCCCTCCCGCGGCCTCGCTGCACAAGACTGTCTACTCATTCACATCCCTATTTGTCCATCTCCCTAAAGCAAGAATTAACCAGTATCTTAAATCTTGCATCCCCTTCACTGGTAAACTCTGGAACTCTCTTTCTGTTCCTATTTTTCCTCCTGTCTACGACTTAAATGTGTTCGACACCTCCCGAACTAAATTGGCCCACCCCTCCTTTTTATATTTTCTTACTGTCTCCTTTATAGGGGCTGGCAACTAAGTGGGCCTTTTATAGCTTTTATTTGTTTGCCCTTGGCCAGTCCTTTGTGATGTAAAAAAAAAATGTATGTTAATGCTACTATATAAAATCCTCTACACTATTATTCCTCTCAGGAAATCTATTTTGTTAAAATACCCCTACAGTTTGTATAGTAAACCTTTAAGGAACTCCTCTTCTTCTTGTCCATTTTCCCTATATCTTTAATTAACTGCTGCGTTTAGCTAACTGCTTTAATTTAATTGCTGCGTCTCTCTCTCTTCTTGTGAATCACGTTATTTTCCTGCCTTCTAAAACTCTCCTAGTGTCACTGGTTTCATTTACTCCGACCCCAGTGTTTAATCCTCGGTTATCTATCTTAAAAACCTGCAATGTACCTACATCCCTTTCAAGGGATTCAAACAAGATATGAACCCCTATCTTCGAAAGGTGCAGAAAGTAGCAGCAATATATGCAGCAGTAGCAGTACTACGTAGTAGTAATATATGTAGAAGTCGTAAAGCAGCAGCAGCAAGACGTCATAATTACAATGGCAGTGGTGCATAGAGTGGTTGAAATGAAATTTTAAAAAATATATATATATACGTATATATATTTTCTCTTATATAAAAATTCAAACGTTCTATCTCTAGCTTTTTGTTTTTGTTTTGGTATCACAGGCTTTTCCCGTGAAATAGCCCGTGCGTTCATTTCATTTACACACTATTCAGCTTCCCAATAAAAAAATTCTTATTTATCACCACCAAGGCCATTTTCTTGCTTAATTAGATAATACTCCCTTGCAGAGGTACATCAATTCCAATGATCTGAAACTCGAAAAATGCCAGTGGTCGCTGGCAGTTTTAACTCAAAGGTTGGTCTACTGTGTTTTGGCTCCGCGACTATATTTTCATAAATTAATTTCGCGATAAACATTGATGAATCAATGCATCTGAATACCAAAAAATATAGTTCTTCTGTTGTTCTACTAATTGTATGGATGACATGCATTACGATGGAACGTTCTATAATAGCAATTTAATGAAATTACTCGCCTCGAGTATCAAAGCTTAATATATTTGTTCATGTATATTGTGCATGTAAAATTTGGGCGATGTTCACACTGTTTTCTAAGACAGTACTGCTGCGTCTGGCAAACGCTTGTCAAAAAATAAGCAATGCCTTGGAAAAAAAAAGGAAAAAAAATGGAAAAGGGGGGAA
>JACEEZ010018318.1:0-10160 GCA_016584305.1 Chionoecetes opilio
TGAACAGCCCGAATTTCTTTTGTGAATCATGTAAAAAAAAATACCTTTTCAAAATGAGAGAGGAAATAGAGTCCTCTCGTTACAGTGGTTCAGATGAGAGATGGAAAAGGAGGTGAGCAATGTCCATGAACTTGTAGGGGCATTTTTTGACAAAAAGATCGGATGAGGTGGGATGGGATGGGCAATGGGGGCGGGTGCGGAGGGGTTTGCGTCTCCGACTGGCGTTTCGGTGACCCCAAAAGTTCGACCCCCGAAGAAAACCAAAACCTTTTCGCACCTTCGGTGGCCAAGAACACCCAATCCCCTGTCCATCAACTCTGCCTTTGTTTGTGAGTGCATGGGGACACAGGGGGCGGCAGAGCCTCTAATCACGGGCGTCACTATAAAAACCCTCCCTCGCCACTAGGGGCGAGGAAAAACCATCACAGCCTAAAGGAACCCCGACCCCTCCCATCCGAGCCCGGGGTCCCCCGCTTACAGCGCTATGGGCACAAATGAAAAAAAAAAAAAAAAAAATAGATAAAATTGTGGGTGTGTTCACGTGGATGCTGTACTTTTTCTACCGACTTCGTCTCCGGACAGTTTCGACGTCAAGAGGAAAACCTGTAAGGTCAAAGGTGAGGGCAAGAACATTTTTGCCCGCCAACCCGTTTTAAAGCAGCAGGGGGGTGCCGTGGTGCCCCCACCCCCACCCCCACCACCTTCACGGGGGGGCCGGGTGCGGGGCTCAAAAAAAGAGATTACCTTATACCTCCGAGTTTGATAAGAAAAAGGAAAAAAAACTCCTGATATATTGTTTAATTTTAATGGTTTAATGAAAAACTAAATAAATTAGAGAGAAAACAAAATGAGTAGGAAGTATGCGACTAATAAAGTTATGCTCTCCTCAGCAAGTGTGACGGACAGTGACCCTCACCTGTAACATTATATACATTTAGACTTAGTTATTGTCCTACAAGGCATAGCTTTGGATAGATGTCCCCGGGGGACGGGGGACATTTTTAGTTCCTCCCATCATTTTTTCCCAAAAAACCCTTGGGTTTTTGTAGCCCATGTATACCAGGATGTCAGTGTTTATAAAAAAAAGAATAAAAAAGAGAGGGGGAAAGAGGAGAGATAGAGAGAGAGGGGAGAGAAGAGGGGGAGAGAGAGAGAGAGAGGAGAGAGAGAAAAGGGAGAGAAGAGAGGAGAGAGAGGAGAGTGAGAATGAAGAGAGAGGGGAAGAGGGAAAGAGAGGAGAGAGAAGGAGAGAGGAGAAGGAGAGAGAGAAGAGAGAGGAGGGGAAGAAGAAGAGAAAAGAGAGAGAAAAAAAAAGGGAGGAGAGAGGACAAAAGGGAAATACAAAACTGGAGAAAATAAAAAAAACCAAAAACTGTGCTATAAATTATTCATTCTAACCCCTCGACAAGAAATCGAAAATTTCGCCGTCATGGTAATGATAATAACGAGGAAAAAGACCAAAAAGGGTGATAGATGATAGAAATTTATTTTTAAGGGCCGCAACGCGGGGTTTTGACGCTTGCTTACATAAATACACAAAAAATTAAAATTAAAAAACAAAAATTTAGGATAAAAAAAAAATTTTTAAAAATAACAAATACAGAAAAGAAAAAAGAGTGCAGTAAAAACAATAATAAGTGAATATTAAAAACATCATAACTTGTTGAAAAGGGGCCAGCCTTCTCAAAAAAAAGGATGGACTTCGGTCCCGGAGAGAAACCCTCTCCCCCAAATGCCAGGGAAGAGGTAGGCACCGCCGACCCCCGACACCGGGCAAAAATTGCTCACGTAGGCCCCCAAACTAGGGACATTCGACCAGCAAGTGCCGCACAGTTAAGGGGACCAAACAATCATCACAGTAAGGAGGGTGGCCCCCCCCCTTGAGGAACCCATGTGTCTATAGTGTGTGACCAATAGCAATCGTGCCGGGCATTTCCATCCCCGGGAAGACGCAGTAGCTCCATCTCGATACTTGGGGGGAGGGTTGCGTAGTTTTTTTTGCCCTATAGTAATCCAACGTCCTCCCCTGGTGTGAAATGATCATGGTTTTCCCGAGCGTGGGCCCGTCCCGGCACTGCAAAATGTGATAGGCTGGTTTTACTGCAGTTTTCCCAAAGGCATCAGCTTCCTCATTCCCGGCAACCCCTACAGTCCCGGTCCCAACAAAAGCGACCCGGCCTCGCTTTTGAGCAAAAAGCCCCCCAGGATGGCATTGACCAGCGGTGGGGAGAATTAAAATTACATAGTGACTGAAGAGCCTACAAAATCACTAAAAATTGTAAAGAACACCCGGAAAGTAAGAATACCCAGAAGTAAAAAAATAGCATTATTTCGCCTTTAAAAACAGATAAACATTTGGAATCGACCCCCTTTTTTTTAAATTGGGAATACGACACCGTATCCAGCTCTATTTGATTTGGAAACCCATCAGTAAAGACAGGGACAGAACCCGATGTGTGCAATAGTGGTCTAAAAAGGGGGCCGCTCACCCTGAGGAGGAAAGCCCCTTTTTGAGAGGGGAAGGGTTTTTTGCAGAAGGCACTTCTGGGAGAACCATGGCCCGACTTCTAGGTTATGCGGGCGATCCGTAAAGCAGGGAAGGATAGCATCCCATAATAGTTTTTAATGGGAAAAAACCAAGGGGCTTTGGTAAGCTTTTTCCCTATGGAAAATTTGCGAACCAAAATCCAAGACCAAAAGCACGGCAAGAAATGGGGGAGGCTTTGGGAGGCGATCCCAAACCCCTTTAACATGAGGAATGGCTTTGAAGTCAATGGGAGGACACCAGAATCAAAAGGGACTGGGATGGGAAGACCTAAAGCCCGGTTCCAGAGGGAAACCAGGGGTGCCCCGAACCCAACAACCCAGCGATGGGTGGCAGAGGAGTACACTTCACATCCATATTCAAGCTTCAAAAGGATAATGGGGGATGTGAATAGGAGTGTAGTTCGACAGCCCCCCAGTGGTGTGCGAGGGGGATTAAAAGTAGATCCAGGGTTCAAAGACAGTCAGTCTTGAGAGCCAAGGTGAGGATCCAAGTCAGTCTTTTGAAAAAAAGACCCAAAAAACCGGGTCTCTTCCTACAGGGTAATCTTTCCCCGTAAATAAGGTTGGGGTCGGGATGAATCCCCGAGTTCGCAAAAATGACCGCTACAGTCTTGGGAAAAACCCGGAACCCAGATTCGTCGCCATTCACAAATTTTTTTCTATAGCAATTTGAAGTTTCCTCTGCAACTGACATCCTGGAAGCGAAAAAGAGTTTGATAAATCATCCAGTATAAGTTATAACAACCCCCTCGGCAGACATCAACAATCCCATTGATGCCACAGCGAACAGAGCTACACTCAAGACGCTCCCTTTGTGGGAGCCCCCTGGAAGCAGGGTTTTCGAAGACAGTAGTTGCCAACTCACTTAAAAACCCCGGGTTTGGGCTAGGAAACTCTGGAGGAACACAGGAAAACGACCTCTTAGTCCAAACTCATACGAGCTGCAAAATCCCCGGTCTCCAAGCGGTTAAGCCTTTAAAGGTCAAAAAAAGTGGCCATGGTGTTGTCGAGGGGCAAAGCCCCGCATAGGGACTTAAAAAAAAGCGTTTCCGTATGGAGTGATGCTTACGGAATCCACCTAAAGGGAAAAAATTTTTCCCGTTCCAAAAAACCATAAAAGTTATATTTACCTTTTTTTCGAATAACTTACCACACAAGAAGTTGGGATATGGGGGCGGACATTCGTCGGTAGGGGTGGTCCTTCCCCCGGGTTGGGGGATCGGGATCACCACCGCCCACCCCAGCACTTGGGAAGGTTCCTTAAACCTATTCATTATAATGCTCCAAGAAATCTAGACCCTCATCTCTTAGATGACGGGAAAAACGCTAGGGTTATATCTTGGGGGGGGAAGTGTCAGCGCAAACCTTTCATGGCTTGACAAAGCCAGAGGGTAAAAAAAAACTTTGTAAGTTTTCCCCTCCTCTGATGAAAAATCTATGCCTCTCTGTTCCTTCGCGTTTTTTCCCCAGCCTTGGAGACGAAAGGTCTGTCTGCGCCACTGCACAAAAGGGAAGAAAAATTCCTTGCTACGGTAAAGGGGATCTGCCATAGGGTCCCTTTTTAATTGATAAACGGGGGGAGGAGGGTTTAAATTTTCCCCCTTTTCATTTTTTCCCTCTTTGCCAAACCTTGGACGCCGGGGTAGATGCCACAGTTTGATTTATATAAGCCCCCCGAGGAGTGAAGCCTCTTTCTTCCCCGAGGGGATTAGCTCTTGATCTGTGAAAAGTTTTTAGGTCTATGAATTTGCCGCGAGATTTTGCGTCTCTGCACGGCGGGAGTGACTCCTCGCTCCGTACGTCCGATCCACCACGGAACAGGCGGCGAGAGAAAGAGCCAAAGTGCGGGGATGTAGCGAGGCTGCAAAAGGGGTTTGAGCAAAAAAGAATCTACGGCCTATCTTTTGTTAAAGTATATATGATTTTAAAAAAAACAAAAGCATTTTGAAAGCCCCCCCAGTCTGCACGAGAGAGGCACCTTTTTTGGGAGAACAGGGAAGGGGGGCGGGGAAAATGTTTTAAAAGTATAGGGATAATGGTCACTTCCTCGAAGAGATCGGCCACCCCCCATGAGAAGTCGGGGCGACCTGGGGTGCAATGATGGGTCAATAGCAGTCAAGTTCCCGTCTGGAAGGAAAGTGTTGTTCTCCCGTGTTTAATATTTTTAAGTTTTTCCCATTAAAAGATTTACGAGAGAATCACCGCGACGATTTTGGTGGAATTCCCAACAAAAAAATCCCCTTATGTCTCCAAGGAGAAAAAAGGGACGGGGAAGTGGCGGATAAGACCTCAAGATCTTGGGAGGTATTTTCGCATTTGGAGGAGATTATTGGAGACAGGTAGGTTTTGTGCAGATGGATACGCCCCTGCTACAGCCTGCAAGGGTGATTGCAGCGGGATGACAGTTTAAGGGACTCCCCACATGGGGAAAGGCCACAAACCCACTAAAGCCACCACCGCTGGAGGTGTGGTGGACGTAAAAACCTGTTGGGCAGAGACACCTTACCTCCCTATCATTTTTTTTGTAAACAGATAATTTCTGGGTCCAACCGTTGTGGAGGACTAGTTCTTCCCAAATTTACGTAACCCCGAATATGATTGGGGGGATTGAAGATGTTATTTCGTGCGTGAAGATGATGCAGTAGAAGCCTTACGGGGTTGGGGACGCTGCGCTATTTTAAAAACCTAGATCTTTTTCTGGTTGAGAAGATGGTAAAAACTTTTCCTTACATTCCCAGATGTCGGTTTGGGGTTTGCGTATATCCGGGGTGAAAACGGGGTTCCATACGAGGATCCCGGGGTATAGATACCGTATTTCCACCAAAAAAAGCCCATTTTCTGACAGATGATTACTACCCCTAGGTTTAATGATGGCTCCCGACAAGGGTCTTGAAAATTGTTATCGCATGGCTATCAAATGCTTGTGTGTCCATAGGTTGTGAGACACCTTCCCATCAGCGTGATTTGAGCTGTGGGCGCAAGCCGCTGCAGGGGTGGTAACAGGGAGGATATTAGGAGTCACTCATACTCCCACCCTATCAGTAGGGGTATTTTCGCAAGTCCATCCCCCCCTGCTAGCAATGGAGATTTTAGCCGGAGGACCCCCCGACTCTAAGGACTCTTGGAAATGCGAGTTCGCCCGAGATCCTTATTTGGGTGGGTTTTGGGAGCCTCTTTGAGGGGAGTCACTATTTCCATTTTTTTCCCCTGTGCGGGATGCCACACGAGGGTGGTTGGGGCTCATTTTGAGAAGAGTAGCAGATCCACGAACACACGTCCTAGCGAGAACTTTTTCCCCATTGGGATGATGGATTAGGTTAAAAGAATGGGGTGGGGGAACTGCAGCGGGCTGATTAGGGGGCTTAGAAGAAGCAGCAGCCATCGCGGAGCGTAGGTCCTGTTCCTCCCCCCCCCCGCTTGTCTGTGGGAAAAATTCTCTTCTGGCGCTCCCAAGACGATAAAATTTGGGGGTTGGTCAAATAAAGGATTCTTCTTTTAATCTTTAGCCGTTTTAAATTTTTTCCGGCACATGTTTAGTATTTTTTTGCCTCCAAAATCAAGGGGGCGTATTGTAGACTACGCCTTTGTGGTATGAATTTTGGATGAGGTTTGATGGTATCAAAAATGCTGTCTTCGGTGATGGGCATGTGGGGAAAAGCATCGACCTGAGTAAGGTCCTTTGGGTCGAACTAGAACCCCCGCCTACCTTTTTCAGGTGGCCTTCCGGGGTCATTCCAATTCTTTCTCTAAATCCGCGCCCCCAAGGGAAAAAAATTGCCCCACTTTCCTTATAAAAAGACCTACCAAGTAGGGGTAGGGGGTGGCGGGCAGGTGGAGTAGTGTTGTAGGTTTCCCCAAAGTGTTGGGGTGTAGTCATCAGGGCCGCTCCAACATTTACAGAGCGAATGAGTTCGGCTCTGTAATGTCTCGCTCCAATTTCCATCTTTTTGGTGCCTCATAAGCAAGGAAGCATCATCGCTGCAGCAAAATTTATGTAGCACCTATTTTTTGTCCATTGTCATCATAAATAAATCGGATGCGGCGAACCACATATAAACCTGAAAAATATCATGTATTGCTTGTAAGTCAAAGGGTGGGCACGTTGGACGAAAACAAGGTTTCCAACGTAGAAGTGCCCCTAGGGCCAGCTCGTCTCTCAATCCCTGCTGCGTCCTTTGAATGGGGGCCGCCAGACCGGGGGGCTGAGGAGGAAGGGGCGGCTGCCAGCTTCTGCCACGTCGGGCCTGGGAAAGCGCCCCGAGTGGCAAGTGAGAAAGGGTCCAATGTGAGGGCGAGGACAAGCGGACGAGGGGAGAGCAGGCCGGGGGAAATTAATCGATTTACTTAAACAAAAATACTTTACTTCCCCCCGGGGCCCCCCCTCACCACGGAGCCCCAAAAGGGGAAGTGTCTGTTTTGGGAAGGACCTCACCCCAAAAGCCCAGGGGGAGCCGGGAAGTAAGTTCGGTTGCCTAGTGTTGGTGGCAGCCCAAGGGACCGATGTGGGCCCACCCGGCAACCCCCGCTAGGCCCAGCCAAGCCATGATAGCCCATTGACCCGGGGCCCACACTGGACCTCCCCCTTTTCCCCAAAACCCTCCTACCAAAGGAGGTGTTGCCCACCGAAGGGGAAATACAACCCGCCCCGGGTGGACCAACTCCCAGACAGAGGGGCGGCGGGGGGAAATACGGGATGCCCCGGGACGGGAAACACTGGGGAGGGAGCGTGAAGTTTAAAAGGGAAAAAGAAGGTGAGAGGAAGAAAGGGTCTCACCGGCCTAGAATCGCCCTAAGAAAGGAGAGAAAAAGGGGGGGGAAGCATAAAGGGACACCACCGGAAGGTCCACCTCCCAGTGACGAAGGGGGGCGCTTTGGGGCCCCAGGCCGACGGCCCCAAACCCAAAAAAAATGGGAGGAGGCCGCCCAAATAGGGGGGCGCCGTCGACCACGCTTCAAGCCCCGCCACCACGACAAGGTGACTCCCCACAGCGGGGTCGGACGAGACACCCGCAAATGCTTCACATCCCCCCGCAGCCTACAGCCCCTTCCCTCCACTACTCGCGACAGCGGAGGGTCAGTAAAGCCCCAAAGGGGGAGAAGGCACAAAAAACTTTAACCTTTTTTTTGGGTTTAAGTCCACGTCGGTCGTAACAGGAACCCACAGCGCGGAAAGGTCGTAGGTTTGGTTCGTAAAACGTGCAGACTGGCCCAACGACTGCTGAGACTGGTATTAGTGAGGTGGAAAAATCTTCAGGTCGATATTTTGCTTTGGGATGCTATGAATATCATTTCAAGGTGAAGTAACATATGATTTATTGGTGGAATTAGTCAATATATTTAGTAAAGATATGAAAAAACAAACAAGGGGTTTATCCACGTCTGGCAGCGCGGCCTTTGGCACACACAGCAGCAAAGGGGATGAAGCCCCTGAGGGGATATCAACGCCAAGGGAATAGATGTCTTTGGGGAATATTTAGTAGGGGGGCGAGAACCCCTTGAGGCTCCTATATCCCTGGTGATATCCTTGGTGCTATCACAGGCGAAGGACTGACTGTCTTTTTCAGGAAGGCAAAGGGGTTTAGGGGGAGACGGGGGTTTTTACCCAAAACTTTTGAGAGGCGGGGGGGCCTCCCTCCTCGCCACGGTAGGGGGGGCAGGCTTAAACGTTTATTACTCGTTTTTATACAATTAGTGTTTTGGTGAAATGTTATATAACACTGTCATTTTCTAAAAAATGTAGCACCGTGTGTCACCTTTAAAAAAGGGTGATTTAAAGGTTATAGAGATGACTGCTGGCGAGGGAGTGAGTGACGGAGAAAAATTTTTACCGCGGGGCCGCCCAAACAAATATTCACTATTTTAACCCACATATACATCTTCTACCACCAAAACACTAGCAAAACAGGCTTCTTACTTATATATCTTACTATCTGATACATTAAAAACTCTTTAAAACGCCAAGCATTCCAAATAAAACGAGAATTAGTTTTTGATGACCCGGGGGCAGAAGGGAGAGAGAGGCAGTCTGGCATGCCATTCTTGCCCGGAAATAAGTCTCGCTGGCTTGTGATTGGTCGAGAATTTTTAAAAACAGTTTGTCTTTGGCTGGTGCCGAATGATGAGCTTGATGACGTCATTACTCGCATTAGCCAGTCAGCGACTTCCGACGCGTTTACGACCTACCGAGGGAGACTTTGTAGCTTCCGTCGTAGGGACGAGTAGTATCTAGGTCAGGGTTCGGCAACGGTTCGGTTCTGGCCCGCGGGCCAGATCCGGCCCGCAGAGTCCGAACTCATGGCCCGTCACCCTGCTTGATATTTATATAACAATCCGGCCCGCCACAGCCTAGCCAACTAAATGAGTAAGTCGGCACCTCTCGACGTGATCGCGGCGGGTACCGCGGGGCAAATTTGCATGACTGAGATCTTTACCACAGAAACACCACGGAAAATTGCCAGGGAGAAAATGACTACATGGCAACACGCGATCATGTCGACAGGCGCCGACGTGAGACTGGCCACTATCGTGGCAACTGGGAACAGTCTTCTATAAGCAGGGCTTCCTCCTACCAACGGGCACGCCAGTCTCTGTAGGAGTTCGTATAAGAAGAGGTATACATCAAACTTTCTTAGTCTGAAATTTACTTTATCATTAGGGAGTGTGGATCATATAAAGTGCTTTTCTTGCTGCTACTTTCTCTCTCTCTCTCTCTTTTCTACTCTTCTCTCTCTCTCTCCCCTTTTCTCTCTCCTCTTCTCTCTCTTCTCTCTCTCTCTCTCTCACTCTCTCTCTCTCTCTCTCTCTCTTTTTACCTGAGCATCGTCGTGGTAACGTGTCGTTCTGTCTCTTTGCTGACCTTTCGATATTCCCTGAACTTCTCAAGATGGATTCTACAGTACTAAACACTGCTGGACTCCCAAAATCTAAGCATACAAGAGCGCACTTGAGATATTATGGAAACAACTAGTGACAAGATCGTGTTCCAAGTAACTGTGAACGAGCTATCACAAGAGCTTGATTCACTAAAAAGAAAGTTATTTGAAACAGAGGTGAAACAGTTAAAAAAGAGAGAATAACACCAGGGGAATAATAAGTTTGACGACAATCTTCAATCAAAAAGTATCGATCAAAGAACTGGAGGAAATGTGCCTAGTATCAGGGAAGGGACTACAGTCGCCGAAAAATCTGCCATTCATGGATTAAGAACATCAGGAAACATGGGGCAAAGCGTCATTCATATGGAAGAACTACGTTACCGAACCTTGAGTGGAACGAGCATAAGTGGAAAGGAAAAATCGGCATCGCCCATTATTGTCGTTTTTCAACATCATTAAAGAGTAACGAAGATAAATTCTGGAGTGTATTGCTAAAGCTAATGATGGAAAAACATAAGAATGTAATGAATAATTTAAAAATAATAGGTGAATATATAGTACGAACCATTGTAGATATTGAAGGTTTAAGACATTTTATTATATTAGCATATCCATATTTATGTACTGTTCAGCTATCTGGGGTGGGGCCCTAAATAAACATTAATAAAAGGTTGATTTCCTATTTTTAAATAGAAACATCAATATAATGTTCCGCATAAATTGTTCACTAGTAACTGA
>JACEEZ010018319.1:0-22798 GCA_016584305.1 Chionoecetes opilio
GACGCCGTGTTAGCTCTGTAAGTGTCTTGATACTCTTCGCTTCAAGGAAATCAGATCACAGGAATGCGTTAAAAAAGCAAAATTAACCAGTGTATTACCAGTGAACAAGATGAAGTGCACACACCTCATAATAATATAAGAACATAAGAAAATAAGGAAGCTTCAAGAGGCCGTGAGACCTACACGTGATATATATATATATATATATATATAATATATATATATATATATAATATATATATATATATATATATATATATATATATATATATATATATATATATATATATATATATATATAGTTATGTTCATGTTTCTCATGATGTTGTGTTTGTGGACGAAACAGAAATTAGATTATGTAGAAGAGTCATGTACATTTCACGGGACGGTAGGCGGCATGTAGTTAGTCTTATATAGAGAGGAGTTGAAGCCATGATAACAACACTGCGGAAGATGTGAGAGATTGAGTCGTTCTCCAAAGAGGAAATTGATAAGACGAGTAGGTTTTCTTATGACACTTTTTTTAAGTAGTGTGTGGGAGGATATTCTTTGTGTATAAGGGTGGGTCAGGTCCTTGTATAGAGGCAGTATGTAAGAGTAGCTATTATGTTGGTGTTATGTTATGGAGGGAATAATGGCATGTGTTGTAATACGCAACACTGTACTTTAACAAGAGGTGGATGGAGTGTGTGTATATGATGTGTGTGTGTGTATGTGTGTGTGTGTGTGTTTGTGTGTGTGTCCCTGCGCCGCCGGCATCCTTTGTTGGTCACCTTTGATGCAACATTTATACTTCAACATAATAACCTTTAAAATACTACCTGTTGGTGAGGTACTTATCAACCTTTTTGTATAATTACGAAGTACATTAATGTTAAAAGCATAATACGGACTTTACTTATTTCACATAATAGTCACGAGTACTTCCCATCACTCAGAACACTGTGTAATGGGACCATATTTTTGTATTTTTCCTTGTTGCTTTGATGAGGTTTCCAGGATCAAAAGCAACACTGAGTTTCTACTTTTATAACGCCGTCAGTTGAACTTCAGCCTTATGTAGTCATTTAGAACAAGGTTTATTAGTTTTATGTTGAGTGGTAAGCAGCATCAGGGATAACATAAGAACATAAGAAAATAAGGAAGCTACAAGAGGTCGTGAGACCTACACATGGTAGTTCCTGTTACTTAAGATTACCTACATCCACCTTTCAGCCCCATTCATAAAGATATCTAGTCTCCTTTTAAAACCTCCTATTGACTCCGCACATGAGAGAGCTTTGCGAGGCAGCACAAGGAAGCAGCAGCAATAAGGGACAAAAACCAATCATGACTTAAATCACTGAAGTGGCTGAAATTCACTGCCAATCAGCAATATACCACGCGATATCGAGCCACTGTTTCTTTCCTTAGTAATTTAAAAAGTGATGCTGCGTGTCAGATGTTTTACGGAAGTCCAGATAAATGATTAACTGCAGGAATCTAGTCAAGAGAAGACTAGATCTGAAAAAGAAATTGGGAGAAATTGGTTCACAAATAGGGTGGTAAATGATAAGAATGGACTCAGTCATCAGATAGTTAGTGTCAATCTAGTAATCTAATCAATAGGGAGTTTCAAAATAAGGCTAGACAATTTCATGGATAGGGATGAAAGGTGGATGTAGGTTGTGTTAAGAAACAGGAACTACCGCGTGTAAGTGTCACAGCCTCTTGTAGCTTCCTTATTTTCCGATATTCTTAAGAGGAAATGATACTAAACTATTGGGTTATCTGTAACAAAAAGTCTCGGTAGAAACTGTATTATATTATGTTTCTGATGATGGAACATTGTTGGAAATAATCGTTGTACCATGGCTACTAACACGGAAATGACCCATTGCGAAGATGTGATTAATTTATTTAGTTATATTTGTGATTTAATCTCTTTCTAAAATAAATTAATTTCTTTTTTAAATATAAAATAATGGGATGACGCTTGCATGCTTAATTCCTGATTCAAAGCATTGATTTCCAGTTGCCTTGTCATTTTTTCTTTCATGAATATACGCTTCAGGATTTTGAGAGAGAGAGAGAGAGAGAGAGTGTGTGAGTGAGTGAGTGAGAAGGAATGAAAAAGAAAGAAAGAAGAAAGCAAACAGACGTGTATCATTTTGTTGCATGTCTTCACGCTATTTTTACCGTCCATCCCCAAGTCAGGAATGTGTTAATGATCTGAACTCCATTTTCTTCCCCAGTATTTCTAAGACATGCCCTAATTTGCCTCGGTGGAGAAAGGAGTCAGTGAGAAACTGCCTCTGTCTGCACGCTTCACACCTTAAATCTCAACTTGGACAAGAGAGAATGAACTGACGCCTTGCTAACCCAAATAACTAACTTCTAGTTTATTATTCACCGTATAACAATATATGGCGTGTATTATCTTGGTATTGTAATGTATTTTTCTATATTTCACATTTCCTTGCGTGTGCGATGCGGGTATTTTCCACTGGACTAGACACAGTTTTATTCACCTTATAATCACGACTAAACTAAGTCAATGGTGATATTTTTTTATAAGGTTTTTTTTGTATATAGTTTAATGTTTAATGTTCGTGGTCTTCTTCGTCCATTATTTAATTAGTTTTCTTGTTCAGTCAAGTTTTGGTAACCGTATTTATACATGTTTGTACCTTGTTAACGTCAGTGAAAGAGGGTGAAAGTAACCTCTGATTAAGTAAGGTATTGTTAGCTAGGATGAAGAGAGAGAGAGAAAGAGAAAGAGAGAGAGAGAAGACAGAGAAAGAGAGAGATACACACACAAACATACAAATAGAGACTTAAGCGCATAAACACACACACATACACGCACGCACGCACGCACGCACACACACACACACGCACGCACGCACGCACGCACACACACACACACACGAACTCACGGATTTTTCCACTGAGAAGTTCGGGTGGTTACTGTCCCCCTTGAGCAAGAGGATCGGTGGTGTGGTGTGTGAACATTACCCAAAGATCGGTAATAATGAGCTCCAAGCTCGCACCGGGAGGGTGAAACTGGCGTTCGCAAGTCTGACTCGCATGGATGGACAAGACCATGGGTGAATGACGCACTCACACACACACACACACACTCACTCACTCACTCACACACACACACACACACACACACACACACAGATGAGACATGTTTCATTCCCTCGCGTCGAAATCAAGGCAGGTTGACACACACTGTAGTAGATGAGGACTTCGTAAGGTTGTCACGTGTCGGAGATATTGTTGGCTGTCGGGGATGGGACGGAAGATAATTGACTGCCAGGTAGAGGACGTAGAGGAATGGCAGAGACTCGCGGCGTAGTCAGAGACAGAGACAAAAAGACAGACAAACAGAGGGGTGCCAATGTGCCATCAGTCGTCGGCTTTGTGCTTCTTGATGGCTTATTCTAGGGAGTCGTGGCGTGGAAGTTTAGTTTAGTTAGGTTATAAGTCATTCTCTAACCTTACTTCCAATACTGTTTCCTGGATCATTTCTTTTCCCGACTTTTTTTTCCCTTTCTTGTCCTTGTTTTATGTTTAGGCCAAGTTAGGTTATAAGTCATTATGTGGCGTGGGAAGTGTTTCGATACGGGTGGTGGTGGTGGTTGATAGTTATTGTTAATGTTGTTGTTGTCGGTGAGTTTTGCCTTTACAACGGCACCTCACTCTCTTGGTTCGACACTTTCGTGATTCAGGTTGTACTCTGGACACCTTTTCCTTCTATCTTCACTACATTTTCCTTGATTTATTTCAACCGTTTACTTTTTTCTGTTTCCAAAATCCATGTCAATATCTTTTTATTTCCTCTATATTGCCCAGCTATGGGTTAAATAGTCCCAGCTATGGGTTAAATAGTGGGCAGCCGGGGGTTAATCCCTACAGGGGGTTCTGGTCCCTGGCCACGGTGAGCAGTAAGGCCAATCCCTGACATAGATTGGTTGGAGGGGGGGGTTTGCAATCCTTCCTGTAAAAACTAAACTAGCCACAAACATAATAAGAGGTAGAGGCCGGGGGCGCGGTAATCGCGCCCCCGACCCGGTTTTGCCGGAGGGCCCGACCATGAAAAACCCTCCTATGCCGACGCAGGGGAGGGGTCTGCCTAAGACGAGTGCGGGCCAAAGCCCTCGGGAATCCCGCACTCTAAATCAAGTGGTAGGGCCCCCTAGCCCAACTTTTTCTTATGGGGGTGGTCGGGGCGGTGCAGATGCGGCGCCTGTCCGTCGAATCACTCCTGGGATAAACCTCCGGAGGGTTCTACGTGTGGGCTCCTGGAACATTCTGAGCTTCTCAAACGATCATCGACTGCCGGGCGAGTTTAGTAGGCTGAGGGTGGATATAGTGGGACTCTATGAGACGAGGCCTGGCAGTGGCGAGACTAGCAGTGGGGGTTACACCTACTACTGGTCCGGCATGAGCAATGGTAATCGTGTCCGGGGAGTGGCTATAGGCATCTCCAGCAAACTGCAGCCGTCTGTTGTTGAGGTTACTTCAGTTGATGAGCGTATAATGCGGGTGAGGATGAAACACTCTGGGTTTCATGTGTCTTGTTGCAGTGTACGCTCCTACCGAGATATGTGAAACTGAAGAGATGTTCCAGGCCAAACTCGACTCTGTATTTATAGACCAGTGTCCTCCTCGGGACACACTCATTGTCTTGGGCGACTTCAATGTACTACTGGCACTGTGAGAGATTGCTTATGAGTTATGTATTGGTCCCCATGGCTCCGGTACCAGGAACATTAACAGTTCTCTCCTGAATTTTGCGAGGTCCTGAAGGTTGCAAATTGCAGGTTCTTGATATCAGAGACCAGAGCTGCACCCCTGGACATGGTATAGTAATGGGTAGGTAGCTAAGGAGATTGACCACATCCTCGTTAGTTCTCAACTTCTCATTGGAGGATTCTCCAGAACTGCAGGGTTTACCGAAGTGCTGAGTTCTTTGCAACTGATCACAGATTTGTTGTTGCTACATTTAAGCTTCATGTCAAGTCCAGAAGAATCTCAAGAGGTAACAATGCTGTGTTTCATCTTGAGAAGCTGAAGGACTTGACACGTGCCCATGAGTATGCGGTGGCAGTCTCAAATCGGTTTGATGTGTTCGGTGCTCTCGGGGATCCTGTAGAACTGTGGGATACCTTCAAACGTGAAACTCTACAGGCTGCCAAGGAGTGTATTGGGGAGCGCCCGAGGTCAAGGCGTGGTTTTGTCTCTACGGAGACGCTGGAGAAAATCGAGGAGAGTCGCGCTGCCAGGCTGGCTGGGAATCGGGACCAGCACAGGGCTCTGTCACGCCGGACTAGAACCCTCCTGAGGAGAGACAAGGAGAGGTATGTCAGGAGTCTCGCTGAGGATGTCCAGGGTCATTTGAACGCTAATGACCTCCGACCCGCCTACCGAGCCCTGAAGAAGCTCCGTTCCAAGTCTCCTTCTCGGGCGAGTGCTATTCGAACAGCAGATGGGCGCCTCGTGTCGGACATGGATGGGCAGATGGCTCGTTGGGCTGAGTACTTTGGGCAGTTGTTCACGGTGGACCCTCCGACTGAGCAGCTTCACACCACTGGGTTACAGGCAGTGGATTCCGATCCTCCCATTGACGAAACCGCACCCTCTCTTGGCGAAGTCAGAGAGGCTGTAGAAAAGTTGAAGGGTGGAAAGGCAGCTGGTGTTTGTAATATCAGTGCGGAGCTCCTCAAAGCTGGGGGTGAGGCCATGATCCGCGGGTTGCATGCTGCCCTGACTGCCGTGTGGCAATCAGGTACCATTCCTCCTGACTGGAAAAGGGGGCTGGTCGTCCCTATCTGGAAAGGGAAAGGGGACCGTCAGGACTGCAACAATTACCGCGGTATTACACTGCTCAGCGTACCAGGCAAGGTGCTTGCCCATCTATTGCTGACACGAATTCGCAGTCATCTGGTGAAGCATCAGAGACCTCAGCAGTCTGGGTTCACGCCTGGTAAGTCAACAACGGACCGTATCCTAGCGCTTCGTGTCCTGGTGGAACGCCGACGTGAGTTTCGACAGGGGATGCTTGCAGCCTATGTTGATCTCAAGAAGGCATTTGACTCAGTTTCATCGTGAGTCACTCTGGGATCTTCTGCGACTTCGAGGGATTCCTGCAAGGACTATTGGTTTGATAACTGGTCTGTATTCTGGGACTGAGAGTGCTGTGAAGTGTGGGGCAGGTGTATCCAGCTTCTTTCCTGTGAATACAGGAGTGAGGCAAGGGTGCGTCCTTGCCCCATCACTTTTCAGCGCTTGTATGGACTGGGTATTGGACAGGGTTGTAGATCAAAGTGATTGTGGAGCATCCGTCGGCAACACCAAGATCACTGATCTTGTTTTTGCCGATGATGCAGTAATCTTTGCTGAGTCGCTGGAGGTCCTGGTGATGGCTCTCGAGGCGCTGCACGAGGAGGCAAAGCCTTTGGGACTTGAGGTCTCTTGGCTCAAGACCAAGGTCCAGGTGTTTGGAGACTTACTAGATGAAGCAGTACAGTCTGTTCATGCGTGTGGCGAGGACATTGAGATCTTGGAAAGTTTTACATACCTTGGTAGCCCAGTCCATAATGACGGCGGGTCACGTCAAGAAGTCTTACGGCGGATTGGCATAGCCCACGGTGTTATGGACTCGCTCAGCGGGAGTATTTGGCGTTGTCGGTACCTGTGCAGGAGAACAAAGATCCGGATTTTCAAGTCGCTTGTGATCCCTGTCATACTCTGGTTGTGAGACATGGACACTAAATAGTGACTTGAAGAGACGAATCAATGCCTTTGGTAATAAGTATCTTCGCAGAATCATGGGGTATCGCTGGGATGATTACGTGTCAAATCAGCGATTGCACCGTGAGACTGAATCGAGGCCTATTAACTGCATAGTCCGTCAGCGCCAACTTCGGCTATATGGGCATGTGGCACGCTACCCTGAAACCGATCCTTCCCATCTGGGTTGTATCTGTAAGAGACAATCCGGCGTGGAGGAGGCCAAGGGGGCGCCCACAAGGCTCGTGGCTGGGGCAAGTTGATGTTTCTTGTCGAGAGTTGCTTGGTATGGGAAAGGAGCCTGCATGGGAACTCGCGCGTGGTGACCCCCGGGAGTGGCGTCGTAGGGTGGGCGAGGCGACGCGCCCCCCGGCGTATGCCCCCAATGATTGATTGATATATTGTCTCTAGCAGGCGGGGCACAGGGGACGCTCAGTGAAAATGTTTGAGTCTTATAGTGCTGAACGGCGCTT
Source organism: Chionoecetes opilio (assembly GCA_016584305.1). Taxonomy (NCBI): domain Eukaryota; kingdom Metazoa; phylum Arthropoda; class Malacostraca; order Decapoda; family Majidae; genus Chionoecetes; species Chionoecetes opilio. The sequence goes on from JACEEZ010018319.1 coordinate 7,257, forward strand.
TACACAGCCCAGCACGCAATCCTAAAGGGTTGCCTGAAAAATAGCTCAGGAAAAAATAACGCATTGAAAAAATGATACATGGAAAAAAAGGCACCGGAAAGAATGACCCATGGAAAAAATGGCACAGGAAAAAATGACACATGGAAAAAATGGCACCGGAAAGAATGGCACATGGAAGAAGTGGCACAGAAAAAAATGACACATGGAAAAAAAGGCACCGGAAAGAATGACACATTGAAAAAATGGCACAGGAAAAAATGGTGCAGGAAAAATGGTATGAAAAAAAGGCACAGGAAAAAATGGCACATGGAAAAATGACACAGGAAAAAATGACATGGAAAAAACCGCACGTGAAAAAATGACATGGAAAAAAACGCACGGGAAAAAATGACATGGAAAAAAAGGCACAGGAAAAAATGACACATGGAAAAAAAGGCACAGGAAAAATTACACGTGAAAAAAATGGCACAGGAAAAAATGGCACAGGAAAAAATGTCACATGGGAAAAAAGGCACATGGAAAAAAAGGCACATGGAAAAAAAGGCACATGGAAAAAAAGGCACATGGAAAAAAAGGCACAGGAAAAAATGACGCGTGAAAAAAATGTCACAGGAAAAAATGTCACAGTGAAAAAATGGCACAGGAAAAAATGGCACAGGAAAAAATGTCACAGGAAAAAATGACACGTGGATAAAATGGCACAGGAAAAAATGACACATTGAAAAAATAGTACATGGAAAAAGAGACACAGGAAAAAAAGGCACAAGAAATTGAGACACCAACTGAAAAATAAGGGAAAAAAAGACCCAGGAGCATAAAACGGTCATTCGATAAAAGTTGAGGATCACTTAGTAATGTTAACTGCACTTTTTATGTAATAGAGGATCATCATGACTTCTACATTATAATTTTTTTTAAACTTTTGGAAATTTTATAGACTCATCAAAGTGAGACATAGAGGAGTCGATCTCTTAATCTTATTGGCCACAAACGCCCACCATCTGCAAGGAAATAATTAAGCATGCAGAGTGAGCAGGCTTATGTGTCCTCCGCCTCGCCCTCCACGTCCACGAATCTCGAGGTCAGTCATTAAGAAGCTCTCCATGCGTGTAAACATCATGTTTAATTCCTGATCTAAGGCATTGATTTCCTGTTGCCTTGTCATAATTTCTTTCATGAACATACGCTTCGAGGTTTTGAGAGAGAGAACGAGAGAGAGAGAAATAAGGAATGAAAAAGAAAGGAAACAGACATGTATAATTTTGTTGCATATACCGGGGGCCACTAGGCCCTCCCTATATGCAGTTGCAATAAGGTGGATGGAGACACTGGTGTTTGTTTGGTGGTTTAATTCACAGTCTAGACACTGAGCGTCTGCTCCGTGCCCAGGGTCCCCGATACACTGGCTTTTGGCATTCCCGCGGGAAGACACTCTGTCTCCCGCGCCCTTACAACTCGGTTACCAATTAGGGTTTAACATATTGCTTATAACGTCCTTAATGATAAGTCTACACAACATGTGTTAATTACACTAACACATCGCTCGGCCACACCTCACTGTGTCCTCACAGTCATAATTCTTCTTGGCCCGAGGAACCAAGGTTTCATCATCAAAATACATATACAAAAATATGAATGAAAAACTTAAAATAAAATACTAGCAAAAATTATTTTAATAATCTGTAATACTAACATAATGCTAATAATAAAACATGAGAAAATTAAGGCATGTTGACCTAAGTTGTGGGCTTGGTCAGTGCATGAAAGGTAGGCTTGCCTCTCTTTAGCCTATCGCATGTACTACGTCTGTATTATTATGAGTTTGATCAAGAAGTATGAATTTATTCCCATGAACTTTACTTGTGACCAAATAAGATCCTGAAAATTTAGAACACAACTTATTTTGGCGTTCTGGAGAACGTTTCATAACAAAATCACCTATGGAAATTGCAACAGGACAAGCCTTACTATGCTGTCTACGCATCATCTCCTGACAAGAAACCTTAAGTTTTCCCCGAACTGATCTGTGAATGATCTGAAAGGATCTTAGTTGAATTTTAGCATAATCGCCCACTGAGTAGACGGGGACAGGAGATTGCAAAAGCCATCATAAGGTAGTCGCTTGTCGACACCATACAAAATGAAATGTGGAGTCTTTCCTGTAGAGGAATTTACTGAACCATTTATCGAAGCCGCTACATGAGGTAGCCAGTCCTCCCAAAGAGTCATGAACTCGCCAGCATAATGGCGAAGGACATCAAGAATCTTCTTTTTAGCCCTTTCTACTAACCCATTGCTCGCAGGGTGATAAGCAGTAATGAAAGTTTGCTTAATCTTAAAACTGCTCACAGATGTTATGAAGAATTTGATTAGAAAATTCAGGGCCTTATCTGAATTCAGCACTCTAGGAGTTGTATAGGGACAAATTAAATTTGAAACTAGAGCATGAGCAACAGTTATAAGCAGATTGGGTTAGGCAAGGGGACTAGAACCCACATAACGTGTGAAGTGATCTAAACATACTAGTACATATGGTGACCCTTGATGGACTTCGAGGAAGCTGCAAAAAGTCGAGGGCCTACGTTGTCAAGGACGACTCAGGTAAAGGATATTCAAGGATAGGACAGTTTTCGTATTACCCTTGGTTTGTGCACATGAACGACAATTGGTTACATTTTTTCTCTGCATCGATGCGCATGGTAGGCCAATAAAACTTACGACGTCAGCGGACAAGGTTCTGTCTCGACCTGGATATCCTGCTTGAGGCATGTCGTGAATGTTTTTTAAAGCAGTTTCCACTAGACTGGTAGAATAACTATTTGAGTAACCGTGTTCTCGTCCATAGTGACCTTACGACAAAGAACTTCCTCAACTATTTGAAAACTGTAAAAGTGGAACTGCCCAATTTAGGCAATAAAGATTCATCTCCAGACTCTAGTGCATTAAATCACTTTTGACCACACAGGATCTTGGCGTTGAGCATTCGATAAGTTTGTAGAGGAAATATGAGTGTCTGAAGAGCAACTTGATGTCGATATGGGGGATTTCACAAATTCCCAAGTTTGAAGAGGGGAATGTGGATGTATTTTTCGCTAGTTTTGAAAAACTTAAAGCGTCCGAGAGCACTGTTTACTGGAATGTTGCGTGAAAGTGCGTCTGCAACATGATTTTTTTTCCAGGTATATATTTGATAGTAGGATCAAATTCCTGAATGGTGATGAACCACCGGACCACACGGCCAAAAAGGGTTTTTTCCCCTTTAAAAGAAAATTCGCTCTCAGTGTTGATCCGTGTGAACTATAATGGGATAACCATAGATAATTTCCTTAAAGTGTTTAAGAGCCCACACCACAGCTAGAACTTCAAGGTGAGTTACTGAGTACCGGACTCTACATCATTAAGCACTCAAACTGGCATATGCAACAACATGAGGGCGTTTTCCCTTCAACTGTTGCATCAAAACCGCTCCACGCCTAGTGCCGAAGCATCTGTCACAAGAGTGAAGGCATATGGTAGTCAGGAAATGTAAGAATTGGCGCATGTGTAAGTGCCTGTTTCAAAGTATCAAAACTTTGTTTTTGGGGGACCATTCTAAGGGGAAAGGAACGCCTTTTTCAAGAGTCGTGTCAGAGGACTAGAAATCGAAGCATTGTTCTTCACAAAGGCACGATAGTAACCCGACAACCCAAGGAAAGACCGTACCTTTTCAGTGGTGGTGGGGGTTTGGGAAATTCTGAGGGCTTTGATTTTACAATCCAACTTTGTGGATTCCATCCTTGTCGACAGCATGGCCTAAAAAGTCAATGCGTGACTTGAGAAAACTGCATTTGCGCACGTTAAGTTTTAAGGCCAGCCTCAGTGGGTTTCTGAAACACAAGCAGTTTCTCAAATTGACGGATAAGTCTTTGGAGACAAGTATGGGGTCGTCCATGTAGACGAACAAACCATCAACCTAGGGATGCCGTGAAACAAATTGTTTACTAGACGTTGGCATGTAAGAGGTGAGTTCCTCAAACCCATAGGACATCTCAGCCATTCATAATGAGCATTATTTGTTGAGAAGGCAGTTTTTTCCCCGAGATTTCTCGTCTAACGGAATCTGCCAGAAACCAGACTTGAGGTCCAAACTGGTAAAAACTGTATACCCTTCCCTATAGACTGCAAAAGTCTCTCAAACAGGAAGTGGATAGTGATCCGGTACAGTTAAATTGTTAACTTTCCTGAAGTCTAGCACAGGCCGATAAGTCCCCATCACTTTTCTTCACCAATAACAAAGGTGATTTTTCCCAAGGAAAATAAGACTCCTGTATTATTCCTTCATCCAACATGTCCGTTATCATGCCCTGTACCACAGCTCTTTGTCTATGCGGCAAACGATAAGAAGGTACATACGAAGGGTGTGCATCAGGTGTGAGCACAATGTTATGCGTGATTTTGTCTGTTACTCCTAAGGGTTTCCCCCGGTAAGGCAAGAGCAGGCCTGTGTGTCCCCGAGCAAAGCGAGAAGCTCAGGCTTAGTCTCAGGAAAATCCAGTACATGTCCGTAAGGTCTATGAAAAATATGTCTGCCTGGTCCTCACTAACATTCGTCTTCTTAGAGACTGCTGCAAGAACGTGTGAAGGATCCATCAAAGGGCAAACTATTTGGTCTCTCAAAGCTGCATACAAAACCCATTTTTCAGAGTTATAGGTGACCCTGTAACATTTGTGACAACTGCGTCGCTTATGTGATCATCGCGTACCGCGGAAAGCGTTCCCTCAAGCGCTAAGCGACTTTCACGGATAGTGTCAGGTAAAAGACACCAAAATAACTGTCGACAGGAGCCTCTTGGACTCTCACCGCAAGTCGAACAGAACTCGAGGAGCCAATATATTGGTCTCCTATGACAACAGCGGACACCAACGAAACCCGCAGGGGAAACTGAACGTTTCGTTTCCCCACTAGTAAAGCAGTCATGGCCTATACTAGCAGAAGCGGCTTGCTGGTCATGTTTGGAAAAATCAGAGGGTTATTAAGCAATGGAGCTGGACTTGTCATTGCGGGGAAGAGAACGCCACTAATGAAATTGCTTGGTGCTGTGGAAAATTTCATCAATGTGATGGGTAGCAAGTGATTCTAAACCCAAAGACCATCACATTTTAAAACAAAATTGGTGTTACATAAACTGTTTTGTTTAAGACTTTAGAATTAGGAGCAAGGCATAGAGGAAGGGTCACCCGTGCCCATCACCTCTAGTGTGAGACCTTGAACACTTTGTAGAGTGGCTGGTAGAGGGTAACAAGGGAAAATGGGTATGACTTGTTTAAATTTACATAAGCACAAATCACTAAGAATATTTCATAAAGCACCTGTGTCCACTCCAAAGAGCAATAGAACTGTCTCGAGTGAAACACTGAATTGTCATCATAGAAAGACAAGCAGCTATAATAGACGGGGCTATGCAAAGCTGTGTCTGTGACTTTGTGTCTGAAACTAATCTGGGTTTCTTTGAACCCTGCGCGAATCTTCCCCCGACTGCTGATATCCATTCTTTTTTCGCTTTTATCACAACTTATGACTCACGCTTTTTCCAGAGTATCACTCACGCTTTTATCACAGCTTATGACTCACGCTTTTTTCACAGCTTATGACTCACGCTTTTATCACAGCTTATGACTCACGCTTTCATCACAGCTTAGGACTCACGCTTTTATCACAGCTTAGGGGCTCAGCTTTCATCACAGCTTATAAGGAGAATGAATTTGAGCCTCCCTTGACACCGTCGCTACGGACTCTTTTGTGAAAATGAATTTTTAGGCATTTCACGTAGTCTCTTAGTGATCTTAGTAGACAATTCTAGAAGGTTACACCTGGCTTAAAATCAAGAGATGAAGCGATACGACGCTCTTGTGGAGTCAAAAAGGTGATATAATACTGAAATTCTAGAATCAGTTTAAATCTCTCTACTGACAGCTGGCCACTTCAAACCATTGAGCTAGATTTAAAGCCTCCATAGCTTCTGAAGCTATATTGCAGTAATACTAGCTTCTACCTCTCCCGGCGACGACATTTGCTAATACAATTAGCATAATTGACCTTAAAAGAACTACACCGAGGTCCACCCAACACCACTGACAACACTAATTACACTTACAAAAACCTGAAAGCGCTCATTACAACTTTACTTTTGACTACAAAATTTTACAAACTTCCCCTTTTCATGAAACAATAAACCCACAGATAACTAGAGGAGTTACCCCTTAAAATGTAAAACACGCTCGCCATTGAAAACGAACTTTTTCAGGGGTAGCGGGGCCAAAAACTTTTAAGTAGAGTAGGAAATTACTTTACACTTTACACCTAATACAAAACTACTCCCCTTACTACACACTACTATTATCTAAGAAGGAAAATTTGTGTTGTCTGTGCAATCACTTACACATAATAATGTTACCATGTTAATAATATTTATCACTCATTACCTTGCAACACCCGTGCCTCATCTCACGAGTCTGGCAACTGAACACTTGCTCACGCCCTTGCGAGATATGGTAACTCTTTCCTCTTCCTCACAATTTCGCCACTCACAACAAAATGCTTGAAAGCCCGCGAAAACTCTTGGTGCCGGAGGCAGTTTAAAATGGCTCCAGAAGCTGTGACGTTTTTCTAGCCACTCACCTCCAATAAACCCCGTGACGTCACTGAAGCAACGAATCACAGAGCAGGCTGCTCTGACGGTCACCACCTTTTGGCGCGCACCGCACCCTATCTCCCCTCGATCACATAGGACACAAAGGAAGGATAAATTTTCACTATTCACTTCTACCACTTCCTATCTGTTTTATAAAAAATGGATACTAGTACTCACATTAGCACAGGTACTTAGCTTGCAGTGAGATACTCTTTGTGGCGATGTAGTCCTGGAGTGAGAGAAACCTTTTGAAGACAAGGGCTCGAAACATCCACCTTGCGTCCAAGATGGCGGTGATGAAATCCACTTGTCGATAAGCGAGAGAAATAATCCACTTGGAGACGTGCCGAGAAGCAATCCACTTGTAGATATCGCTTGACGATGGGAGACGGGTAGATGAATAATTCCCCGTGTAGACGCGCGAGAACACCGCGAAGACACTCAACAGCTTACACACACTGTCCCTTTCCCCCATTTCTCACTTCACACTGCCTGGCGTGACAAAGTCCTTACCGTCCCCCAAAAACAGCTTAACGAGGCAGAAGACAACTGTAGGACACACTGCCAACTGTTTTTGTAGATTTTCTCACACGTTAGGCCCCTTTAGTCCTTTCGAGAAGTGGAGAAAAAAACACGGCTGGGTTTGCCGCTCTCACCACACAATGGCTGCCCCGGGCGGCCAGCCGGCTTTTTTTTCAGTCTTTTTTCCCTTTTTAAACCCCCCCTTTTGAAGACGTAGACTTATTTACGCTTCAACCATGTATACCGGGGGCCACTAGGCCCTCCCTATATGCAGTTGCAATAAGGTGGATGGAGACACTGCTGTTTGTTTGGTGGTATAATTCAGTCTAGACACTGAGCGTCTGCTCCGTGCCCAGGGTCACTGGCTTTTGACATTCCCGCGGGAAGACACTCTGTCTCCTGCGCCCTTACAACTCGGTTACCAATTAGGGTTTAACATATTGCTTATAACGTCCTTAATGATAAGTCTACACAACATGTGTTAATTACACTAACACATGCATGTCTTCACGCTATTTTTACCGTCCATCCCCAAGTCAGGAATGTGTCACCATCAAACGCCACACCATCTAGAAGGCTGTTACCAAGCATGCAGAGTGAGCAGATTTATGTGTCTAGTCTAGGGGCCAAAACTGAGAAGTGGCTTTAAAATCGACTTTCGTGGTACCCATGCGGTAACAGCTTCATATTATACCATCTGAAAGGAAATTTTGTCTACTTTTCAAATCTGGCAATGAAAACTTCGAAATCGTGTAGCTTCATGGTGATTTTTTGGTTACCATGACAACCACAATACATATTTCAGACCAACATGTTTAGTCTAGTCCAGTGGACCCCACGTGCACCCCTTGGACAATCTAATGAGACCTACTTTTTTTGATGCACAAATATGTCTAGAAAACAAAAATCAATGTTAACACTGTCAACTAATGTCCCATGGGGTTCGTATGGCGGCCATCGTCGATCGCGAAATATTTGACTTTCTCGAAATGACCAAAATGTCCATAAAATCACAAATAATGTAGTTACAAATTTAATTTTGGTGCCCACGTGACAACAATAACATGGCCTATTGTAATAAGAACTATTAATGCAGTAATTGGTACAAGTTTAGTCATGGAACGGCAAAAACCTAAAAAAAGGCGGAAAAATTACTTCGGTTTCGCCGACAACTTTCAACATAAATGACAATAACTTCACTATAACAACATACTGGTCAGTTTAACATATCAAAATCATCGTCTATTATTCCCCCATCACCATGACAACCACATTACCCATTTTTTTACATTCATGTTCATATTTTAAAATATAAATAACATAAAATATGAGTGACAAAAGAAAATGTTTATATTTCGGAGATAGACATGTATTATAATTATTTGTACAGATATATGAAATTTATTTTGCTTAGCAACGGCTGCTATAGTGATGATAAAATATACAATCACATAAAAAGCTGAATATACATCTATATTCTCGATCACTATATATGTATATTATGTACGTATATTTCAAAAAAAATTGCCTATCCATCAGCACAAATAAACTATTAACTACTCTATCATAATAATATAGCACTGTATACATGTCTTGCTATAATAACTAAGGAAACATATTAAGAGTATTTGAATCACATCGTATATGTTTTTATTGAAATGTTTTCCACCATTTTCAATAATAAATGATTTGGAAAACTATAAAATCGATATTTAAAGACTTAATTGGCTTACACTAATTGACATTATATTATATATTATCAGATTTTTATTCAAACAGACTGATTGATAAACAATGTTACCATGGTAACAGGTACAGTATATATATACACATATATATTCGCCGGTTTAATATGATGAGTTACGGTAGGCCAATGACAACGTGCAAATTGTACCATGTGCATCATTAGATAATTGCTAGATGACCGCAAGATCAATTTGCATTGATATATTATTTATTATATATATATATATATATATAAAATATATATATATATATATATATATATATATATATATATATTATATATATATATACATATATGTTGCTATGACAACCGTTGTTGTTATATGGAACTTCTACAACCGCACCTAAAGAAGCGTGCGATGCAGTGCAACAATTTGTTTGTGTTTTGTACGTTCCGAAAGTGAAATGTTGCGACGTTGATGAAGCACGACACACGCTATTCACACAGACCCAAGCACGAAGCGAGAACTTGCCTCCGACATCCGACTCTCTTCATCACCATGTCAATCGAGCGAACTACCAGACATACATCTGGAAACACGCCTTGGAGGCCGAGCCATCTGTCCCACTACCCACGAGTCATGGCTGGGAAATAAACAAGGATAGACTAAAACCAATCCTCATGACACAGCAGGCCGCACCATCAAATATACTGGACATGGTGACCTGTCGCTGTGTATCATCAAAATGCAGCAAGAAATGTGGATGCCATAAGCACAACTTGGCATGCACTTCGGCTTGTCGATGCGGAGGCGGTGTGGGATGCCTCAATCCACTGAAGACCACAGCGTTGGAAGATGACGATGAATCAGATTCAGATGGAGAATAATTTAATTACTATTACTCGTGCCGGTGTTGTTGATTCTCAATTGAAAATCATGATTGTTTTGTTATGGTATATTGTAGATATTATTGTAATTATTACTATATAATTGTAATTTAACTATTATAATTGTAATTGTAATTATTATTTGCAACGTATATAAATATGACAAAACATGTAAAAATTATCATTACCAGTACTACTTCGTCTAAACTGCTTAAATCTATGGCCAATAAGGACTCGGTTCAGTCAGTTGTTGTCTTCGTTACCATAGCAACACATGGGTAATTTGGGTATATATAAAAATATTGTTTCGTAGAGTTTGCAGGTTATGTGTACTCATAGGTGGTCATTTTCAGTTCAAATATATAATCATCATCCATAGTGGTCGGGAAATATATATGGAAAATCATAATTGTTTTGGAGATATGTTATTTTGTACCATTTCCATAGCAACTGTTGCTATGCAAATTGAATTTTATATATTTGTCCAATGTAGTATTGTCACCTGGTTATCTATAACGATAACACTTTTTCTTTGTCTGCCTTATTCTATATGTTATTTATATTTCAATATATGAACATGTTGGTCTGAATATGTAATGTGGTTGTCATGGTAACCAAAAAAATTAAAAAAAGGGGGAATAATAGACGATGATTTCGATATGTTAAACTGACCAGTATGTTGTATATTAGTGAAGTTATTGTCATTTATGTTGAAAGTTGTCGGCGAAACCGAAGTAATTTTTCCGCCTTTTTTTAGGTTTTTGCCGTTCCATGACTAAACTTGTACCAATTACTGCATTAATAGTTCTTATTACAATAGGCCATGTTATTCTTCTCACGTGGGCACTAAAATTAAATTTATAACTAAAATTATTTGTGATTTTATGGACATTTTGGTCATTTCGAGAAAGCCAAATATTCGCGATCGACGATGGCCGCCATACGAACCCCATGGGACATTAGTTGACAGTGTTAACATTGATTTTTGTTTTCTAGACAAATTTGTGCATCAAAAAAGGTAGGTCTCATTAGATTGTCCAGGGGGTGCACGTGGGGTCCACTGGACTAGACTAAACATGTTGGTCTGAAATATGTATTGTGGTTGTCATGGTAACCAAAAAATCACTATGAAGCTACACGATTTCTAAGTTTTCATTGCCAGATTTGAAAAGTAGACAAAATTTCCTTTCAGATGGTATAATATGAAGCTGTTACCGCATGGGTACACGAAAATGATTTTTTCAGCCCTTGGCCCCGGACTAGTCCTCCTCCTCGCCCTCCGATCCAGGAATCTCGTTGTCGGGGCTAACTAAGAATGCACCTAAGAAGTTCACCAAGCGTGTATACATCAGCCTGCATCTACGTCTTAATCAATCAATCATTGGGGGCATATGCCGGGCGGCGCGTCGCCGCGCCCACCCTACGACGCCACTCCCGGGGGTCACTACGCGCGAGTTCCCATGCAGGCTCCTTTCCCATACCAAGCAGCTCTCGACAAGAACATCAACTTGCCCCAGCCAGGAGCCTTGTGGGCGCCCCCTTGGCCTCCTCCACGCCGATTGTCTCTTACAGATACAACCCGATGGGAAGGATCGGTTTCAGGGTAGCGTGCCACATGCCCATATAGCCGAAGTTGGCGCTGACGGACTATACAGGTAATAGGCCTCGATTCAGTCTCACGGTGCAATTGCTGATTTGACACGTTTAATCATCCCAGCGATACCCCATGATTTTGCGAAGACACTTATTACCAAAGGCATTGATTCGTCTTTTCAAGTCACTATTTAGTGTCCATGTCTCACAACCATAGAGTAAGACAGGGATCACAAGCGACTTGAAGATCCGGATCTTTGTCCTTCTGCACAGGTACCGACAACGCCAAATACTCCCGCTGAGTGAGTCCATAACACCGTGGGCTATGCCAATCCGCCGTTTAAAACTTCTTGACGTGACCCGCCGTCATTGTGGACTGCGCTACCAAGGTATGTAAAACTTTCCAAGATCTCAATGTCCTCGCCACACGCATGAACAGACTGTACTGCTTCATCTAGTAAGTTCTCCAAACCCTGGACCTTGGTCTTGAGCCAGGAGACCTCAAGTCCCAAAGACTTTGCCTCCTCGGGGCAGCGCCTCGAAGCCATCACCAGGACCGCAGCGACTCAGCAAAGATTACTGCATCATCGGCAAAAAAAAGATCAGTGATCTTGGTGTTGCCGACGGATGCTCCCCCAATCACTTTGATTACAACCTTGTCCAATACCCAGTCCATACAAGCGTTGAAAAGTGATGGGGCAAGGACCCCACCCTTGCCTCACTCCTGTTTCACAGGAAAGAAGCGGGATCCCCCTCCCCACACTTCACAGCTCTCTCAGTCCCCAGCATACAGACCAGTTATCAAACCAATAGCCCTTTTGCAGGTTTGAAGTCGCAGAAGACCCCAAAAGTGACTCCGATGCACTGAGTCAAACGCCTTCTGAGATCAACATAGGCTGCAAGCACCCCCTGTCGAAACTCACGTCGGCGTCCCCCAGGACACGAAGCGCTAGGATAGACCCTTATCACGTCTTAAGACCCTTTGTAATTATTAGCTCAAGGTTTTCAACACCCTGTCTGAGCTCCACCACGGAATGGCACGCCCCAAAATCCCTTTCAAAAAAGACCACCACCCAGCTCAGCAGCACAAACCTAGATACAGATGCCCTTTACTCTTTCCTTCCCTTCACTGGTAAACTCTGGAACTCTCTTTCTGTTTCTATTTTTTCCTCCTTTTTTTCGACTTAAATCTTTTCAAGAGAGGAGTAACAAGACACCCTCCCAAGCTAAATTGGCCCATTCCCCCTTTTTATATTCTCTTCCCGTCTTCTTTATTTGGGACTGCTTCATTACGCGGGCTTTTCGTTACTTTTTTATTTTCTAACTTTGGCCAGTCCCCGTGTGATGTAAAAAAATTTAAAAAATAAAACCCGACCAGGATTGAATAGACTGTTGTGATTCTAATTTTACTCATTTGATAGTGTATACATGTACATAGCCCTAACATTTGATTGGTACCTTGCGCCGTTTCATAATGATGTGTGATATTAGATTGATTATACTTTATTACATAATTTGTAATCTACATTTTTTTTACATCATAAAGAACTGGCCCAAGGGGGAAAAAAAAATAAAGTAATAAAAGTCCGCTAATGCCAGTCCCCTAAAAAGAAGACAGTAAGAGAATATAAAAAGGGGGGGCCCAAATTTAGTTCGGGGGGTTTGTCCTTGTTACTCCTCTCTTGATAAGATTTAAGTCGTGGGAAGGTGCAAAATAGAAACAGGAAGAGAGTTCCAAGTTTACATACAGATGGTTGGCTATTTGTGCCATTGAGAAATAAACTTTTGCAAAAATTTGTTACTTTGCCACTAATTTACATGTGGTGCCATGTGGTGTAACATTCTCGTGCCGCTGAGAAAGTACACCACAACTCCCTCTCTCTCTCTCTCTCTCTCTCCTCTCTCTCTCTCTCTCTCTCTCCTCCTCTCTCTCCTCTCCCCTCTCTCTCTCCTCTCTCTCTCTTCTCTCCTCTCTCTCTCTTCTCTTCTCTTCCTCTCTCCTCTCTCTCTCTCTCTCTTCTCTCCTCTCTCTCTCTCTCTCTCTCTCTCTCTCTCTCTCTCTCTCTTCCTCTTCTCTCTCTCCCTCTCTCTCTTCTTTCTCTCTCTCTCTCTCACAAATCTTCCTTTCTTTCCCCCCCTTCCTCCTTATTTTTCCTCCCTTTTTCCCTTCCCCCTTCTATTTTCCCCTTTATCTTTCTCTATTTTTTTTTCCTTTTTTTTCTCGGGGAAAAAAAAACCCCCTTTTTTTTAAAAGAGAGAAAAGAGAAAGAGAGAAAAGGGAAAAAGGAAAGGGAGGATGCAAAAGAGAGAGAGAGAATGAGAAAGAGAAAAAGGGAAGAGAGAAAGAGAGTGGGGGGGTGTGAGGGTGTGAGCAGAATGATTTGCCTATTGAATGACACGTTGGCAGGATTGTTCAGCCTTGGCGGAGGTAAGCGCTCTCTGAGGCTCTGTTTTTATTTTACTATTTTTTGCATTGATCTATTTGCTTTAATTTCTTTACTTGTTGGCACAGTCCTTAGTTGTTTGTTTAGTGATCAGTTTGTTTGTGAGTTTTTGTGATTAGTTTTAGAATTTTCTTCCCAAGAAACTACTGACTTAAACAGATTTAAGTTTTTAGGATTATTACTGGCCCCGGTTTAATCATTACTCAAGCACAAGGCAGTTAGGATTTCTGTCTCAAAAAAACAAATATATGCCCCATATGTTCTACATACTAGTGACAATTTTAATCTTTCTTTTATCAAGTTACTTACCTAACTCAGATCCTTTTCTCAACAGGTCACAACAGGTAAACGTACTCAGATCCAATATTCACCCTTAAAAACAGTTTTAATTGTCAAACAAACATCCTGCAATGATAGAAAATAGGTGGGAAGGTATTTTAAGGATAAACTTTGAGCACGGCTCCAGTCCCCCGCACCGCAGTGAGTATTAACCCCCCAGAGGGGGTTATCACAGGTGCCAGCTGCTCATTGTAGCCTGGTGGTGCATTCAAAGAAATTCAGAAAAAAGGTTAGGTATTAAATTATAGGGGAGGGAAAAAAATTTAAACCTGTTGGGAAAGAAAAATATTAAACCTGTATGGGAAAAATATAATATGTGGGGGAAAGAAAGTATTAAACCTGTAGGGAAAAATATTAATAAACCTGTAGGTGAAAATAAAGTTATTCGCCTGTATAGGAAGGAAAAATAAAACCGTACCTGAAAGCCAATAAAAAGGCGCAAGATGACGACTTGAGGTGAAATATTTTAGCGCACCTTGAATATTATGGCGGGCTTGTTGAAGATTCGCTTCAGTAATGTCTTGTAAATATCTCCATTATCGTCATGTAGCTTTACACTTTTCTAAGCTTTATCCTCTGTATCATTCAGCTTTAACACAGCCTCTTCCATCTTGCCATCACAATTCCTTTTAAATCCTTGCAAAATCACACAATCACTATCATAAAACAAGTAATGTTACGAAATTCATATTGAATATTTCTTAAATCTGTATTGCAAAAGAAAATACATTCACTCACCCATTAAGACTTCAACACTCTAACTTCCTCTTCACTGTCATGTTTCAATCTCGCCACCGTCTCAGCACACTGGCTGGCAACACTGTAGAATAAGATATACACTGACGTAATAATACTTTGATGTGTAAAGTAATTTATTAACGAGTATATACGAAGACATAAAGATTGCGCCATTGTCATATTGTAACACTTTCGGACACAGTTGCTACTTCCGAACCCGTCAGGGTGGCTCGGTTGGTAGAGCTGTGAGCTCGCGTGTAGCGTCCCTACATTCGGTCAGCGGTTCGAGCCCACCAAGTTCGTCCTGGCGTGGTGGCGCTTTGTCATCGACCGATTTTTCAAACATAGACTTATGTTAACCTAAGACTAAACTGGCCTTCGACAGACATTTCAGTTTTTTATTAGGGGTTTTTAGTCTCAGATTGGTCGAAGACTAACGAAAATAACATTGGAATTGTTAGACACCCACGACCCTGTCCAACCATCCAAGTCTAAGGATATATATAACCCCCCGAAAATGTTTAAGAAACGAATTCTGTCTAAGGCATGGTTATCTAGGTTAGCTAAGTCCTTAAAAATCGCCGAAACCTGTAGTGGTACTGCAATGTCTAATAGATCAAGTCATCGGTTATCACTTCTAGGTGTTATCATAAGTCCCAT
>JACEEZ010018321.1:0-13130 GCA_016584305.1 Chionoecetes opilio
ATAAATAATAATAATTTAAAAATAAAATGTGGAGCTAGGCTGATAGATTTTATAGTGACGCCTGTGTGATATTTTAATGATCCGTTTTCTGTGATGGTCTGCCCTCAGGGGTAGAGGGAGGGAGGGAGGTTTCACAGAGCGGCATTGTCAGCTGAGCTGCAATCGGCCAATGATAACACGCGCCTCAGATTCTGAGGCTCTGAGCCAATGAGCGTTACGCTACCATACGTGTCTCGGCAGTCGGAGTAGTCACTAGTCAGTTCTTGGTCTTGGTACTAGTCAGGAGTCTGTTTCGAGAAAAAAGAAGAGAAAAACACATAGTACCGAAATCCAATACCGACCAAATAATATACCGATACCGGTATACCGATGTAATACTAATACCGATACCGGTATACCGAAAACTAAAAATACCGGTAATACCGGTAATACCGGTGCTAAAATACCGGTATTTCGGTATACCGGATACCGGTGCACATCCCTAGTAAGGGGCGATCTGATAGAAGTTTTTAAGTGGATAAAGGGATTTAATAAAGGAGAGGTAGGAAAAGTTCTTACGGCTATTAACCAGGGTAGAACAAGAAGTAACGGATTCAAGCTGGAAAAGCGTAGATTTAAAAAAGAAATAAGGAAAAACTGGTTCACAAATAGGGTGGTGAATGACTGGAATGGACTTAGTAGACAGGTAGTTAGTGCGGAGTCATTAGGGAGCTTTAAAGAGGGGCTGGATAGGTTCATGGATGGGGATGAAAGGTGGATGTAGGTAGTGTTAGGTAACAGGAACTACCACGGACATGTAGGCCTCATGGCCTCTTGTAACTTCCTTATTTTCTTATGTTCTTATGTTAAATCCTAAGGAAATTCATTTTTTTCTGACATTTTAAAATTTGTGTGTATTTAAAATGTATTTACAAATGTATTTAAATACAATTGATGTATTTAGTATTTAGTATTTGAATACATTTGTAAAATGTATTTAGTATTTAGCATTTGAATACATTTCTCCCATGTATTTAGTATATAGTATTTACATACATTCGATGTATTTAGTGCCCAGCTCTGATTATACACCTTATATATAATATATATATATATATATATATATATAAAATATATATATATATATAGATATATATATATATATATATAATATATATATATATATATATATATATATATATATATATATTATATATATATATATATATTATTGTTTTTTTTTCATATTCATTATCTTATTGATAATTATTACAATTTCTTATTAGTATTGCTATGCTAATATTTCATTATTACAATTGCTATCATTGTTATCATCATACTACCATAGATAGTAGTGGGTGGGTGTGTGTGTCTGGGGTGTGTTTGTGTGTGTACTGTGCGTGCATATGTCTGTGTGTGTTAATGTGTGTGTGCGTGTGTATGTGTGTGCTGTGTGTGTGTGATGTGTGGGGTTTGTGTGTGTGTGTGTGTGTGTGTGTGTTGTGTTGTGTGTGTGTTGTGTGTGGTGTGTGTGTGTGTGTTGTGTTGTGTGTGTGTGGTGTGTATGTGGTGTGTGTGTGTGTGTGTGTGTTTTGTGTACTGTGTATGCATCAAGGACTTCTAGGTAGTAATTATGTATCAGTATTTTTATTTTTACACTGGGGAAAAAAAATTTTTTTTTTGGTTGGGTTTCCTGACCCCTTGGTTATTAAAGTTTTTTGGTTGGCTGAATCCAAAATGATCTCATTTTTTTCTCTATCAGTAAGTTTTTTAAAACTGTGGGAAATTTTTCTTTTTTCTTAAAAAAAAATGAAAAATACTGTACATAACAGAAAAATTTTGCTTTTTTTAAAAAAAAAGGGCAAATGTTAAATACAATAAAAAATGAAAAAAAAATAGGCATGAATAAAATTTTTTATTTAACAATATCATGTTTTTTAAAAAGGAAAAGGGGGTATAATTGTGGGCAGGTTAAGGGAAAAAATTTTTCCGTTTGTAGTTTGCCGGGGAGTTTTTAACTTGAGGCCCTATCGCGTTTGATGCTCCTAAAATTTGTCACCCCATATTTTGCAAATCCCATTACCCTGGAAACGTTTTTACCAAAACCTTCAAATTTTGGGGTAAAAATCTTTTCACCTTGCTCTTTCCGCTACACCCCCAAATTTTTTCCCGGGAAAATTTTTGGGGAAAAGTTTGGCTATGAAAAAAAAGGTACTTTAAACTCATTTTGCAACCAAGCGTTTTGTACTCTCTTTTATTTTTTCCTGAAAAAATTTTTCTGGGTAATTACTTGCATTGTATTTCCAAAAAAGTTTTTGACAAAGTCCTTTAAATGATAAAAAAGGGCATTCTTTTCAAGGTTTTTGACATAGAAAACCTTTTGAAATTTTCATCTTTGAGGGACTGCGAATTTGGGGACCAAAAAAAACACACCGGCCTTGATTTTTTAAAGGGACAGCCCAAAGGGAAAATTCCAAAAAATGGTTTGAAACTTAAAAAAACAGCCCCCCCCACCCTTAAACAATCCCTTTTAAAAAATTTGGTTTCATGGACCTATTTTTTTATGTACAGGGTGGGGAATATTATTTTTTTCCCGGGCAAACAAGTGGCTTTTGTACAATGTTGGGATCCCCAGGTTTAAGATAAAGATTTTCGGGGGCCCAAATTTTCTTTGGGAACCCGGGGTTTTCTCTCGAGTCTCTGCTATCCCCCCATCCAGGGGAAAGCAGGATACCTTTTTTGTTTTTCCACGTTGGTTTTACCAAGAAGGAAGGACACCATTTTTTAAGGGCAACACAGATGATCAATTTTGTTTTTCATATTGCAATAACTCAAAAGACCCCTCTTTACCCTCTCCATATTTTCACGAAGACAGACCGGGAAAGGGCCCCAAAAGGGGCCCGGGGCCCCCCAAAAAATTTGGCCATTTTTGTTTGAAGGACACACTTTAAGCTCCGCTTTGAAACTTTTCAATAAACAATCGCTATTCATTTGGGTTGTAGTTGAAAGCCTAAATTTCCTTTAGTAAACCCGGGAAAGTTATGGCAAAACCAAAAAACCCCTGGCCCTGCGAAAATACTTTCCCCGAAATGGACTTTTTTCTGGTTTTGAAAGTTCTGATACCTTCACTCCTTTTTTTAAAAATATTTTTTTTCTCGTTTTAGTTTTTGATGCTAGTATTTTTGAAGCTTTTTTTTGGAAAGGCCCAAACACGTGCTAAAAACATTTAATCGTGCTGATCAAATCCCCTACGAACTGGAAAACCTCGTGAATTCAAAAACTGATCATTGCTGGCACTGCGTTTTTTCAACACACTCAGATCTTCTTTGAGGAGGGAGTTGTTCGAAAAAAAGGCCCCCTGGGAAATTTTAGTGGGAAAGAGGATTGGTCTTATAGCTGGGCGGTTTTTTAAATTAGGATTTTTCTTTTTTTAACCCCTTTTTTTTTTGTTAATTTTTTGTTTTTAAGCCAATTTTTTTTTTTTTAAAATTTTTTTGTTTTCCCCCCTTTTTTTTTTTTTTGCCAATTTTTTTTTTTTTTTTGGGTTACATTGGGAATTTTTGAAAATTTTTCTTTTTTTTTTGTGGGGCCCATTTTTTTTTTTTTATTTTAATTTTTTTTTTTTTTTCCTTTTTGGAAATTTTGGTTTTTTGGAAAAAAAATAAAAGCCCTTGGAAAGCTTTTTCCCTCGACTTAAATGGGGGAAAAACCAAATGCCAAAAATTTTTAGGGTTTTTTTAGAACATTTAACGCCCCAAACGTTGCCCCGGAGGGCCCCCCTATGGTCTTTAAACAAAAAAATAAATACCCTTTTTTAAAAATAAGCTTGGAAAATTTTCCCGCTTTGGGAAAAAAAAAAAAACCAAAAATAAAGAAAAAAATTCAAGGGGTTTTTTGGTTTACAAGGGGTTAAGGGGAAAAGCCCCCCCAAAAATTCCTAAATTTAAAAACCTAAACTTTTCGTTTGCAAAAAGAAAAAAAAGCCTAAAAAGGGGGTAGAAATTACCCCTGGTTTTTTGTTTCGGAAAAAAAGGGCCCCCTAACTCCTTGGCCAAAAAACCCTAATCCAGCCTTTTGGGAAGTTTTTACTACAAACTTCACAAGTAGCTTTCTAGGGGAAACCCGGGAAAAAAAATTGGAAAATGCCCCAGAAAAAAACGCTCAATTTTGGGAACCCCAATTTTAATTTTTATCTAAATTTAAACTTAAAAAAAATCCTAAAAAAATCACAATTTTTTTTTTAAGCCCCATGCCAAATTTGGGGTCTTTTAAAAAAAAATTAATTAAATTTTTTTTTTTAATTTTCCCCTTTTATTGTTTTTCAAAATTAATTTTTTTTTAATTACCATTATTGGGTTAAAAAATTTATTTTTAAATTTTATTTATTTTTTTTATTTTATTTAAATTTTTATTTTAACTTAAGGGCCCTTATCAAGTTTATTATTATTGTTATTATTAATTAACTATTTGTTTGGGGGGGTTTTTTTATTAAATTAATTTTCGTAATTTATTTTAAAATTTTTATAAAGTTATTATTTCAAAAGGGGTTAAAAGGAAAACACGTGAAACGCAATTTTCTTCAAAATAGAGGGGAAATTAAAAAATACGAGGGGGGTCAGTCATATCTGGGGGTTGTAAAAACCCCCGACCCACCCAATACCACACCCCACAAACAGTCACACAAACACCACATACATACAAATACGGAGGGGAAAATCCCTAGTGTAAGGGTTACAAAAGTCGGTCACCCAAACCAGAAGTCCCCCCTTTTTGATTCCCCCGGGGGAAGCGAAACAGACGGGGGTCTTCTTAAAACCCGAGCCCCCGTCCACCCAAACAAATGAAAAGGGGTTTCCGGGTGTTTGGGCCCCCGGGGTTTTGACCCGCCCCCCCGGGGGGGTGGCTTCGGCCCCAAAACTAAGGGACAAGGATAATGATAAAAAAATGTTGATATTTTAGGGCGGGGCCTTTCGAGCGTTGCTCAACCTGTAAAAAACAAATGGATTAATTTCAAAATAGATGAATACACCCCACACAGTCACACAACCCCCACACACACATCTTTGGGAAAAAATTTTAAAAATAATAAATTAATAAAATAATTTTGGGTGAAAAATAAATAACAATAATTCAAAAAGATGTTCCATTTTTTAACCATAAAATTGTAGAATAAAGACTTAAAAAAAAAAAATAAATTTAAAAAAAAAATAAAAAAGATTTTTAAAAAAACAATAAAGAAATGTGAGCTAGGTAGATTTGTATAGGACGGCCTGTGTGATATGTAATGTCCGTTTTCTGGGGATGGTCTGCCCTCAGAGGTAGGGGGGAGGGAGGGAAGGGTTTTAAAGAGCGGATTTTTCAGCTGAACGGGAATCGGTCAATGTTTGCACGCGCCTTTAGATTCTGAGGGCTTTAGCCAAAGAGCGTTACGCAACCAACGTGTCTCGGCAGCGGGTATCACTAATCAGTTCTTTGGGTTTTGGTACTAGTCAGGGTAAGGTTTTTGAGAAAAAAAGAGTGAAAAAAACCCTAAACCCAAAAACCAAAACCGACCCAAAAAATATACGGTACCCGGTTTTACCGAGTAATACTAATTCCCCATAACCCGGGAAAACCGAAAACTTAAAAAAAACCCGGTAATACCGGGGAATACCGGTGCTAAAATACCCGGAATACGGGTTTTCCGGTACCGGGGGCACATCCCTAACACAAAACAATACGAGCCTTTTATGGGAGGGCTGCATAAAAAACCAGTCATTTAAAAAACACTCCCTTTCTGTTCCGTCACAAACTGTCCCACATCACCCCCACCCCCCCACATCCCGGGGGCCACCCCAAAAACACAATACGTACCTTGTTGGCAGTCCCGCAAACACAAACCGTCATCACAAAAAACTCCCCTTGGGTGTCATGTCACACTGTTACATCACCCCCCCCCCACCCTACACATCCCGTGGCCACACACACACAATAGGCGTAGCCTTTTTATGGCAAATCTGCATCACAAAACCCGTCATCAAAAAACTCCCTTGGCTGTCCCTTAAAAATGGGGGGGGGGGCAAAATCACCCCCCCCCCCCACCCCCCAATTTCCCCTGGCCACACACACAATAGCGTAGCCCCTTTTATGGCAAATCGCATCACAACCCAAATCATCACAACCCCTCCCTTGGGGTCACACTGTCTGCCTTCCCGCCCGCATATTTTCCAACTCTATGCTATAGTTAATGCTAGTCGTGGTTTCGAGTAATGACGTTTGGATGTAGCTCTAAAACTAAAAATAGGATTTTCTCGAAGTACCTGCATTGTGATTCCCACACACACATTTTGGTTTCCCTTACTTACCAATCCATGTTTTGGAGATGTGCCAGGTCCTCCTTTTGAACCTCAGCAGGCTCCGCTAACACCTGTTCATCCACCTCGTTCCCCTGGCTCAAACATATAGGGTTTGGGGGGTCCCATCACAATCTGAGGTTCGTTTTTCCTCATGTACGCGAGCAGCGTCATTTAGTTTTAGTCTCAGATTTAGCATGTACTCTAGATCTATCACAGCGACAGATTCACTGTCCTGACACCGAATAACAATCGCTCATCATAACATTTGCCGACAGGGGCTCACAGAGGCAGACGAGTGTTGTTTTACCTTGGAGTTCCTCCCGTGACGTCATCAATAACATTCGTAGCCCTGTTGGAGGGAAGATATTTTTTTCGCGCGCTTTTTACAAAAGTCGGGTTTTTTTTCGGAAATAAGGCCTGGAAATCAATTATTTTTGGTGGATTTCTCCGTTTTGAATGTACAATTTAGGGTTGCCCTTATTTTTCGAAAGTCAGAATTTTTATCGGGACGGGCAGTTTTCTGGTTTGAATCTAGTAAAAAACAACGTGTGTAAAATATTTTTGAAATCAATTAATATTTAGTGGTCACTCAACGAGGTCAAAGTTTTGGAAATTTTGGAAAAAAAAAAAATGTGGTATTTTACAATGTTACAGATGTGTATGTAATTGGAAATTAGGACGTACTTTGCTCGATTATTACCAAAACATGCTAAATAACATAATTGCTTTACATACTTTTGGTTCTAGGTCCCCCTCGTTACGAGTATTAACCCCTCAAGGGGGGAGTCTCATGGGCGCCCATTTCTCACTCATTGTCGCCTAGTTCGCAGAGGTCACTGAAGACTTGCGGGCATCAGGATGGCCACGGCGGTGACTTTCGACGACTTGAAGCAAGTATTGTCTTTGTTCCACATCTTTCGTGAGGGCCAGGTTGAACTGCTGCATAAGCGCCACACCCCGTTCAGCGAAATCGCTCGTCACAGCCAGGGCCCTCACTCTGCGCGCTTCCAGTGTAGTTGGGCCCTGGGACCATGTAGGGTCGTTGCGGAGGAAGCGCGTTCCAGACGCAGGATTGTGAAGAAGTCCGCCGTGCTTGGGGTGGTGACGAAGGGGGCCCCCAGTTTTTCTCGAATGGATTCGATGGTGGCGTCGACTTGAGCCAGCCGCCGAAGAGGATCATCTTGACCCCTCCTCCTGCTCCATAGCCTTGAGCATGTCCCGCTTGATCGAGGTTTGGCAAGTTGTCATCAAGAAGGCCAAATCCCACGATTCTCTCGCTCAGGTACCACAGGTAGCGACGGAACGCTGTGGACATCGCCTTGCTCACCGCCTTGTCGGGGTAAGCCAGCAGCGCCTTGAGAAAAGCCAGGTCCTGCGCCGTGGCCGCTGCCGACTGGGACGCCTTGCACCAGGTCGTTACGCATGTGGAGACGCTGAAGGTGACGAATCGCCGGATGCCGGTTGTCTCGGCTGCCGTCAGTGAGAACTGGTCCCGGAACAGGTACACCTTGATGGCATACAGGACCTTGGCTATCCGCGAGCACGGTGGAGGGCCGCCCGGGCGGCGAAGCGGGTTTCCTCGCTTGGGTTGTCCACCGAGGACGATGATGGAAAGTTCTAGGAGCTTGCGGTAGTCATCTCGTGGATGGTGAACGTCAACAAGGCGACCAAACTCAGCCAACAGGTCGTCGCGGATCTCATGAAGGTTAGGCGGGATGTCCTCGTCGGTGAAGGGCTTAGGTGCCGCCATGTTGATGAGTTCCCAGCGGTTTTGGAATCGTTTGAAGATCAGGATGTCCGGACCAGTCGGGGACCGAGGCCCCGCCGTGAAAAGCCTTCTCGCACACCCGCTCGAGAACATGATGGCGACAGGCCATCGTAGCGATTCGCCATCATGCTCCAAGCTGGTGTGGCGAGAAGGCAATCCTGCGTCTGGAACGGACTTCCTCCGCAATGACCCTAAAACATGGTCCCAGGACCCCAACTACAGTTATTACGTGTTAGTTTGGAAACGGCGCGCAGAGGGGAGGGCCCTGGCTGTGACGAACGATTTCGCTGAACGGGGTGTGGTGCTTTATGCAGCAGGGTTTAACCTGGCTCTCACGAAAGATGAGGAACAGAGGCAATAGTTGCTTCAAAAACGTCGAAAAATCACCGCCGTGGCCATCCTGACGCCCGCAAGTCTTTAGTGACCTCTGCGAGCTAGGCGACAATGAGTGGGAGAAAGGGCGCCCATGAGACCCCCCTTGAGGGCCTAATACTCGTAACGAGGGGGACCAGAACCAAAAGTATGTAAAGCAATTATGTTATTTAGCATGCTTTGGTAATAAACGAGCAAAATATGTCCTAATTTCCAATTACATACACATCGTAACATTGTAAAATACCACATTTTTTCCCAAAATTACGAACTTTGACCTCATTGAGCGACCTCTAAATAGTAATTGTTTCAAAAATATTTTACATCCGTTGTTTTTGATTGGATTCAAACCAGAAAACTGGCCCGTCCGATAAAAATTCCGATTTTCGAAAAATAAGGGCAACCCTAATTGTACATTCAACATAATTAGGCAAACAAAAAATGGGTCTGGACGATTACTTAAGGCAGGAGAGGTGAGCAAGTGATCAGTTAATGTGATGGCTAGGACAGTCCAAGAAGTTAAAACGAACAGCAAAGAAAAGCTATGAAATTAAGGTTGCTGGGCTAGGCAAAGACCGACCCCTAAGGGATTTTTTTCAGGTCTTTAAGACAAAGAGTAGGGGGTTGGTGAGTCTGTTAACATAGGTCAGGAGGTGATTGTAAGCTCTGGTGTGGATATGTGTAAATGTTGAATGATTATTTCCTATGTGTTTTTACTCAGGATAGGTACCTAATAGTGAAACACATGTTTAGAGGAAAGGATGATGAGAGGCTAAAATATATTGTGATAAAATAAGGAACATGGTGAAAAAGGGTTTAGATAGAATGAAGAAGTTAAAGTCACAGAACTTGATGAAGTTTATCTCAAGATATAAAAAGTATGCAAAGAGGTGTTAGTGAGTCGTTATTGCACTTTTTTAGGAAATCGGTTGATTTAGGGGGGGTGCCGTTGATGTGGAGGAAAGGTGATGCAGTCTCCATTTTTAAGAAGGGTGATAGAGGATTACTTCCCACCACTGGATTACGGGCAGTGGATGCGGTTACGGATGTGTTTTGAACCTACACTGGGGTTCCTTTGAACCTAGGATGTGTAGTGGATGTGGACGCTTAGCAAAGTTGAGGGTATTAAGACAGCTGGTGTTTGTAATATCAGTGCGGAGCTCCTCAAAGCTGGCGGTGAGGCCATGGAAACGCACGCGCACCCCATACACGCACACACACACACACAACATATATATATATATATATTATATATATATTTTATATATATATATATTATATATATATATTTTATATATTTTATATATATATATATAACCATTTTTTTTGACAAAACACAAGCCACACACCACACACACACACACACACACACACAAAAAGGTCCCCCCCGTAGTGTAGGGTAGCACGCTTGGTTCACAACCGAGAGGTCCCGGGTTCGATCCCCGGGGCGGAGCGGAAACCCAGATGGGTTTTGTTTCCTTAAAACCCGAGCCCCTGTCCACCCCAGCAGTGAATGGTACGGGTATTAGCCGGGGGTTTTTGGCCCGCCTCCCGGGGTGTGGCTTCGGCCAAAACTAAGAACAAAGGATGATGATAAAATGTTGATATGGAGACGGGGTCACACGAGCGTTGCTCAGGCCCTGTAAAATACAACTAGATGAATACAACTAGATGAATACCCACACACACAACTTCAGAACAGGTTAATTACCACCCACCTCCCTCCTTCCTCGAATATCCGTTGCGAGGGAGGGAGGCAGACTGGCAGCATATTGCCAACTGGGTGCGTATTTCGCACCAATTCACAATACCGCCAAGATTGTCAAGTGTTGTACCCTTTGGTGGTTTGCCGGCTCGAATCTTCACTGCTCCCGGGGAATTTTCACTGACCCAAATTCGGGCTGTTACTGTCCGTTTGAGCAAGGGGATGTGGGTGGGTGGTGTGGTGAGGTCTCAGCCAGAGTAACTAATTGTATTATTTACTCTGGTCTCAGCATTAACATAAGATCGGTAAAAATGAGCTCCAAACTCGCTCCGGGAAGGTGAAACAGGAGATCATGACCAAACACACACACACAAAAACAAAACAACACACCACACACCACACACACACACACCAAACACACACACACACACCCACAAAACACAACACACACACACACACACAGAGACACACAAAACACACGCACACACACACACACACACCCCACACACACCACCCACCACACACACCCCACACACACACACACAACACACACACACCACTAAGGAAAAAGGGGTGATACCCGATTTTACCGTGGGCAACGACGCCTTCTCCACCTCCTCTTTTTTTTTATCTGCCTCCTCATTGCTTTCTTCACTTACACTTTTAATCAATCACTGGGGGCATACGCCGGGGTACGCGCGCCTCACCCATCCACGACGCCACTCCTGGGGGGCACCACGCGTGAATCCCCATGCAGGCACCTTCTCATACAAGCAACCCCTCGACGGAAACATTAACTTTCCCCAAACCACGAGCCTTGTGGGCGCCCCTTTGGCCTCCTCCACGTCGGATTGTCTCTTACAGATACAACCCGGTCAGAAGGATCAGTTTCCAGGGTAGCATGCCACTGCTAGGGCTGGCAGGAACCGTTTTTTTTGGGAAAAAACCCCCGGTTCCGGTTCCAAAAAGGGTCTCGGAATGTGGAACCGGTTTCCCGGGAAACCGGTTCCCCCAGTAAATTCGTCCAGACTCTTTTTTCTTTGTATAAGTATGTTGAATGTTCATTCAAAATACCTAATCCACAAAAAAATATTTCATTTCTTCGTCTTATTTCCGTGAAAACACGACTTTTGTAAAACGACGTTTTGTTTTGTTTGACCCCCCCCTTTTCAAATTTCTGGGGACGCCACTGATAGCTACCGTCAAGTCATGTATTGTAGATAAGTGCTATTCAACCTGGGTGGACGAGACTAAGTGAGGGTGGACGGCTGTTTGGGGGGGGACAGTGGGTGGGGCGAGATCATGCCCACTTGTCAGTATAGGGTCAGTGTTTTTATGATTTTGAAGTCGTTTTATACCTATATGAGAGAATGTGGCTGAGAAAATGATGATGGTTTGCAGACAGCAGAGCAGACACTGAGGTTGGAATGTCCTACTTGATTACCAGACACCTTGCTTTGATGCGGGAAAAACCTTTGACTTATATTTTTAAGAGCTGTATAGTGTATAAGCATCCTTACAAATCATGTGGATGCTTAAATTTCCATTTTCAGATGATGGAACTGATCATTATGATGCCCTATTGGAGCTTCGAGTGTAATATTCTCAAAAAGCAACTTTCAAACATTTGGCCCTCCCGGTTTTTTATGCGGGGTTTTTGGGTTTTGGCCCCTTTTGCTTTTGATACTAAAGCAAATAAAGGAAGTTAGGCCTTAGGGGGGGCAAAAACACCCTGTTTGGCGATGCAACATTTAACAAGGGGGCCAAGGTTTTTTCTAAGAAAACTTTATTTTTTTTGTTCCAAACAAAGAAAAGGTGCAATTTGAATTTTAAAAAAAATCATCCCGGGTTCATTGAAAATTATCTGATATTTTGTTTAAGCTGATGGATACTATATGGAAAAAGATGAGTGAAACTGTTTTTTTTCTTGAAGAAAATAACTTTGATTGTTTTTAATTCCAAACAATAAGAAAAAAATTAGGTGGAAATTTTACTTTACCTAGTTTCATAAAAAAAAGCATTTGCTCTGGAACCTTAAGGGGAAAAATATTCCCCCCTGGGGGGCCTTCGGAACCGGCTCCAGAACCGGTTCTCGCCCAGCCCTACCACATGCCCATATATAGTCGAAGTTGACGCGACGAACTATGCAGGTGCATAGGCCTCAATTCAGTCTCACGGTGCAAACGCTGATTTGACACGTAATCATCCCAGCGATACCCATAATTCTGCGAAGACACTTATTACCAAAGGCATCGATTCGCCTCTTCAAGTCGTTATTTGTTTCCATGTTTTACAACCATAGAGTATACAGGAATCACAAGCCGACCCTTTAAGATCCGGATCTTTGTCTTTCTGCATAGGTACCGGACAACGCCAAATACTCGTGCTGGTCCATTGGCTGTCCCAAATACTCGTGCGAGTCCATAACAGTGTGTGCTATGCCAATCCTCCCCAAGACTTTTTGACGTGACCCGCCGTCATTATGGACTGTGCTACCAAGGGATGTAAAACTTTTCCCAAAATCTCAATGTCCTCGCCACCGCATAACAACTGTAATGTTCATCTAGTAAGCCTCCAAAACCTGGAAACCCGGTCTTGAGCCAGGGGACCTCAAGTCCCAAATGCTTTACTCCTCCTGCAACGCCTGAGAGCCATCACCCGGACCCCAGCGACTCAGCAAAGATTACGCAACATCGGCAAAGCAAGATCAGTGATCTTTTCTGTTGCCGATGGATGCTCCACAATCACTTTGATCTACAACTTTGCCCAATACCCATTCCACACAAGTGTTGAAAAGGGATGCGACAAGACGCACCCCTGCCTCACTCTTGTAGAATACAGGAAAAAAGCTTGATACACCTCTCCCACACTTGACAGCACTCTTAATGACTGTTAATCGTTCCCGAAAAAAAAACATGTGGCCATACCAAACTCAATTTAAGGAAGTATATGTCTAAAAACAACCCATAGT
>JACEEZ010018322.1:0-17919 GCA_016584305.1 Chionoecetes opilio
CTTCCCCTTCCCTCTCTCTCCCCTTCTCTCTTTCTCTCTCCTCCCCTCTCTCCTCTCTCTCTCTCTCTCTTCTCTCACACTTTTGTGGATAGATTCGCATACCTAGGCCATGTTATATCCCACGACATGACTGATGATGATGATATCAACAAGCAGACCACCAAGCTTCTTGTTGTGGGAAATACTCTACAGAGGAAATTCTCCTACTGTAGCAGAGAGGGGAAGATGGAGTTATTCAGGAGTCACTGCTACTCTATATACTGCAACTCGCTGTGGTCGCAGTACAAGGTGGCCACTATGAACCGCCTTAAGGTCTGTCACAATGACATCCTTAAGAGGCTTCTGGGGCTGCCCAGGTGGTACAGCTCGTCCCTGGCTTTCGCTATGAACGGGGTGAACAATCTGGATGTGATCCGTCGACACTCAGTGTTCAGTTTTAGGAGTAGGGTGGAGCTCTCTACGAACTCCATCATCACCTCTGTCAGGCAGAGCTCGGCCTATGTATGTGGACCTATACAACAGCGGTGGCTGGGTCTGCTGTTTGTGCAGAATGTGGGGTAGCACAGGTGTCCATGTATGCTTTTCGATGTACTTTGATACTATGTCCCCTAATGTGCCTGTACTTTGTTCTTGTTTTTTGTTTTTGCTCTAGTACTTAAGTTCAGTCATTGGCCTGTTCTTATCGCTTTGTTTTTTGTATGTTTGCCTTCGGGTGCGAATAAAATTATTATTATTATTATTATTATTATTGTGTGCAGGGTCTGGTATTTGTAATGAGCTGCAGACACGTTAATAACAATTCAGTTCACACGGACAGATTCACACAAATGGTATGATTTAGGCATTGATTCTTATCATGCGAAAATGGACAATAGTGTGTGCCAATGTTGAGAGAGAGAGAGAGAGAGAGAGAGAGAGAGAGAGAGAGAGAGAGAGAGAGAGAGAGAGAGAGAGAGAGAGAGAGAGAGAGAGAGAGAGAGAGAGAGAGAGAGAGAGAGAGAGAGAGAGAGAGAGAGAGAGAGAGAGAGAGAGAGAGAGAGAGAGAGAGAGAGAGAGAGTATAAAATGAGTAATAATAGCATGGAATTTTAGAAATATGCTAATGACAAAAATTGAAATAGGGGGAAAGGAAAGAGGGAGCACGTGATTGAGGGCAAAGGAGAGAGAGAGAGAGAGAGAGAGAGAGAGAGAGAGAGAGAGAGAGAGAGAGAGAGGAGAGAGAAGAGAGAGAGAGAGAGAGAGAGAGAGAGAGAGAGAGAGAGAATGAGAGAGAGAGAGAGAGAGAGAGAGAGAGAGAGAGAGGAGAGAGAGAGAGAGAGAGAGAGCATATGTATATAACATAAATATGCATAACAGTGGTAAGAGGACGAATGTGAGCGAATGAACTGTTCTGTGGTAGTGTCACGTTACACATTTAATCAAGAGTTTATGTATAAAGAAGAAAAAAAATTCCGGAAGACGTATTGAATCAAGAAGAAAACATAATCATAAGTTTTCTGCCTAATTTTGTTCACGAGTTTAGTTTTATCGTAGTTTTATCTATAATAATATAAGCGAAAGTGTGTCTGTCTGTCTGTCTGTCTGTCTGTCTGTCTGTCTGTCTGTCTGTGTGTGTGTGTGTGTGTGGTATAGGTTCCGCCCCCCGTGGCGCAATCACCTCATATGGCACATTTTGGAACCGGGTTGACCAGGGAAGGTCATAAGCCCACTTATGAGATGATTCGATCACTTTTTTTTTTCTTTTTTTAGCAGCCTATTAGCGATAATTGTGAAAAAAAAAAGTGGGTTGCGAGAATAGGAAACCTTGATGTAGGGATGGGTAATGGGTGAGTGAATGGGTGGGGTGATGGGTAATGGGTGGGGGTGATGGGTGAAGGAATGGTGGGGGGTGATGTGTTGGGGGTGAGGGTGATGGGTGAGGAATAGGTGGGAGTGATGGCGTAATCTATAATAATATAAGCGAAGTAGTGTCTGTCTGTCTGTCTGTCTGCTGTCTTATGTCTGTGTGGTGTGTGTGTGGTATTAGGTTCCGCCCCCCGTGCGCAATCAACCTCAGTATGGCAGATTGGACCGGGTTGACCAGGGGAAGGTCATAAGCCCCACTTTATGAGATGATTCGCACACTTTTTTTTCTTTTTTTTAGCAGCACTATGAGCGATAATTGTGGGAAAAAAAAAGGGGTGCGAGAATTGAGTAAACCTTGGATGTAGGGTGATGGGTAATGGGTGAGGTGAATGGGTGGGGTGTATTCGGGTAATGGTTGTGGGGTGATGGGTGAGTGAATGGGTGGGGGGTGATGGGTGAGGGTGAGGGAATAGGTGGGGAGTGATGGGTAATGGTTAATATAAGCGAAAGTGTGTCTGTGTCTGTCTGTCTGTTGTGTGTGTGTGTGTGTGGTGTGTGTCTGGTACAGGTTCCGTCCCCTGTGGCGCAATCAACCTCATATGAAAACATTTTGGAACCGGGTTGACCAGGGAAGGTTTTTAAGCCCATTCATGAGATGATCCGATCACTTTTTTTTTTTTTTTTAGCAGCATTAGCGATAATTGTCGAAAAAAAAAAAAGCGGGTTTGAGAGAATTGAGGAAACTTGATGTAGGGTGATGGGTAATGGTGTGAGTGAATGGGTGGGGTGATGGTAATGGGTGTGGGTGTGGGTGAGTGAATGGGTTGAGGGGGTGATGGGTGATGGGTGAGGAATAGGGGTGGAGTGATGGGTTAATGGTAAATATTTAAGCGAAAGTGTGTCTGTCTGTCTGTCTGTCTGTGTGGTGTGTGTGTGTGTGTGTGTGTGTCTGGTGATAAAGGTTCACGCCCCCTGGGCCCGCAATCACCTCATATGAAACATTTTTGGAACCGGGGACCAGGGGAAGGTTTTTAAGCCCATTTATGAGATGATCCGATCACTTTTTTTTTTTTGTTAGCAGACTAATTCAGCGATAATTGGAAAAAAAGTGGGTTGAGAGATTTGAGGAAAAACCTGATGTAGGGTGATGGGTAATGGGTGAGTGAAATGGGTGGGGGTATGGGTAATGGGTGTGGGGTGATGGGTGTAAGTGAATGGGTGGGGGGTGATGGGTTGGGGGGGTGAGGGTGATGGGTAGGAAATAGGTGGGGGAGTGATGGGTTAATGGATAAATATAAGCGAAGTTGTGTCTGTCTGTGTGTGTTTGTGTCGTGTGTGTGAGTGTGTGTTCTGGTATAGGTTCCGCCCCTGGGCGGAGAGAGAGATCACCTCATATGGCACATTTTTGAACCGGCGTTGACCAGGGGAAGTTTTAAGCCCAATTATGAGATGATCCGGATCAATTTTTTTTTTTAGCAGCTATTAGCGATAATTGTGAAAAAAAAGTGGGTTGCGAAGAATTGAGGAAACCTTGATGTAGGGTGATGGGTAATGGCCGTGAGTGAATGGGTTGAGGGTGATGGCGTAAGGGTGTGGGGTGATGTGGTGAGGTGAATGGGTGGGGGTGGGGGTGATGGGTTTGGGCGTGATGGGTGATGGAGTGAGGAATATGTGTGGGGGGTGATGGGTCAATGTAAATATAAGCGAAAGTGTGTCTGTACGTTGTCTAGTCTGTCCTGTGTGTGTGGTTGTGTGTGGTGTGTCCGTGTCGTGTGTGTGTGTGTGTGTGTGGCTGGTATAGGTTCCGCCCCCCGTGGCGCAATCACCTCATATGAAACATTTTGGAACCGGGTGACCAGGGGAAGGTTTTAAGCCTAATTATGAGATGATCCGATCACTTTTTTTTTTTTTTCGCAGCCTATAGCGATAATTGTGAAAAAAAAGTGGGTGCGAGAATTGAGGAAACCTTGATGTCGGGTGATGGGTAAATGGGTCGAGTGAATGGGTCGGGTGTATGGGGTAATGGGTGGGGGGATGGGGAGTGAATGGGTGGGGGGTGAGGGTGATGGTGAGGGAATAGGTGGGGGGTGATGGGTAATGGGTGAGTGAATGGTGTGTGGGATGGGTAATGGGGAGTGAATGGGTGGGGGTGATGGGTTAATGGAGTGAGTGAATGGGTAGGGGGGTGATGGAATGGGTGAGTGAATGGGTGGTGGGGGGTGATGGGTAATGGTGGAGGAATGGGTGGGGGTGTGGGTATGGGTGAGGTGAATGGGTGGGGGTTAATACATCCATGATTTTCAGGAAAGTTAGAAGGGGCTATATGGAGAGTCGTGTTTGGTGGGCCGAAGGCCCACCAAACACCAGGTGAGTGGTCGAAGGGCCAACCACCAATAGACCTCCGCAGGAGCTAGCCAAAAAGTCCGCCCGGAGGCGGCTTGAGGATAGTCAACTATATATAATTCGAAATATTTGTCGTGAATTTACCTTAGTGTGAATGTGTGCGTTTCGCGCAACATGTTATTTCCTTCTCTCCTTTCTTTTCTTATCCCGCACAGGACGTTCTGTTCTCCTTGATTCTTCCCTGAAATACACCTTATATTTCTTCAGTTCTCTTCACTCTCTCTCTCTAGCTCTCTCTCATCTCTCTCTCTCTCTACTTCTCTCTCTCTCTCTCTCTCTCATACACTTTTGTGGATAGATTCGCCAATACCTAGGGCCATGTTATATCCCACGACATGACTGATGATGATGAATCAACAAGCAGACCACCCAAGCTTCTTGTGTGGGAAATAACTCTACAGAGAATTATCCTACTGTCGCGAGAGGGGAAGATGAGTTATTCAGGAGTCACTGCTACTCTAGATACTGCAACTCGCTGTGGTCGCAGTTACAAGGTGGGCCACTATGAACGCCTTAAGGTCTGTCACTAAGAACATCATTAAGAGGCTTCTGGGGCTGCCCAGTGGTATAGCTCGTCCCTGGCTTTCGCTATATGAACGGGGTAACGTGCATGTGAACTAATCTGGATTGTGATCCGTCGACACTCAGTGCTCAGTTTTAGGAGAGGGTGGAGCTCTCTACGACTCCATCATCACCTCTTTTCAGGCAGAGCTCCTCCTAGTATGTGGACCTATACAACAGCGGTTGCTGGGTCTGCTGTTTGTTCAGAATGGGGGGTAGCTAGCACAGGGGTCCAGTATGCTTTTCGATGTAATTGATTACTATGTTCCCTAATGTGCCTTGTACTTTGTTCCTTGTTTTTTGTTTTGCTCTAGTACTTAAGTTCAGTCATGGCCTGTTCTTATCGCTTTGTTTTTTGTATGTTTGCCTTCGGGTGGAATAAAATTATTATTATATATTATATTTGTGTGCAGGTTTCGGTATTTGTAATGAGCTGCAGACACGTAATATACAATTCAGTTCACACGGACAGATTCACACAAATGGTAGATTTAGGCAATTGATCTTATCATGCGAAAATGGACAAATAGTGTGTCAATGTTGAGAGAGAGAGATCGAGGAGAGAGAGACAGACGAGAGAGAGAGAGGAGAGAGAGAGAGAGAGGAGAGAGAGAGAGATGAGACAGAGAGAGAGAGAGCGAGAGAGAGGAGAGATGAGAATTGAGAGAGAGAGAGCCGGAGAGAGAGAGAGAGAGAGAGAGAGTATTAAAATGAGTAATAATAGCATGGAATTTTAGAAAGATGCTAATGACAAAATTGAAAATAGGGGAAAGGAAAGGAAGGGAGCACGTGAATTGAGGGCAAAGGAGAGGAGAGACAAGGGCACTGGCACTTGGGGTTATACTACAGTGTATGTGCTGTCCCCTATCAGGGTGAAGCAGGGGCCCTGCGTGGGGCACGGCCCCTGGGGGTTATACTTACAGTGTCGGTGCTGGCCCTATCAGGGTGAGAGCAGTGGGCCTGCGTGGGGCACTGGCCCCCTGGGGGTTAGACTATCAGTGTCTGTGCGGCCCCTATATATGTGTGTGCGAGCAGGGGCCCGCGTGGGGCCCAGGCCCCTCGGGGGTTATTACTACAGTGTCGTGCTGGCCCCTATCAGCGGTGAGATGCAGGGGCTGCACGGGGCACTGGCCCCTGGAGTTATACATACAGTAACTGTGCTGGCCCCTATCAGGGTGAGGCAGGGGCCCTGCACGTGGGCACTGGCCCTGGAGGGTTAATTACTACAGTATCTGTGCTGGCACCCTACAGGCGTGGAGAGCAGGGGCCCTGCACGGGGCACGGCCCCTCGGAGGTTATCCTACAGTGTCTGTGTGGCCCCTCTCATGGTGAGAGCAGGGCCCTGCACGGGGCACTGGCCCCCGGGGGTTATACCAGTCTGTCTGTGCTGGCCCATATCAGGGTGAGGCAGGGTTCCTGCATCGGGGCACGGGCCCCTGGAGGTATACTACAGTGATCTGTGCTGGCCTCTATACGGGCGTTGAGAGCAGGCGCGCACCTGCACGGCACTGGCCCTGGGGTTATAATACATGTCTGTGTGGCCCTATCAGGGTGGAGCGAAGGGGCCCTGCACGGGGCACAGACTCAACTGGGCCACAGTCAACGCCTGTTTCCCATGTCTCCGGGAGGCGTTGGGTTTCTCAAAACATCCATACATCAAGTTCATATGCAGTTAAAACAATGTACAGTGGATGGAGCATCAGTGGTTGTGTGTGGAAACTTGTTAACCATGCAGTTATGATGATGGAACAGGATGTGATAAATGTGACCACAGGACATGTTAAGTTTGAGGATGAAGGTTTTGAGGCTAAAAAATGTACAATCAAGCCAGGTAAGTAAAGATGTTAAACACCCACCAACTACACCATATTGTGGATGGGTTCAAGGATGGTGCTATTTCCCCAAGTGCATGAAAGGCTATGGGTTATGTCTGCAGCAGTTGATCAATCACTAGTCAAGTAGATACTTGCAACAAAGCCGTAAACGAGACACCCTGAGTAGTCGCACAGTTGACACTACATCACAAGGCAATATGCACTACAGGTATGGTACAGGAGGGCAGTAAGGCAAGCTATGGAGCCAACAGCGGAAATCGCTGTTACATTAGTGGTACGGCAGAATATCACTCCTCAAGGTGGTGAAAGACTGACTTAAGGTAGGGACGGTGGGCAAGCACCTTGCCTGGCAGCTGAGCAGTATAATGACCACGGTAATTGTTGCAGTCCTGACTGGGCCCCCAGCTTTCAGATAACTAGTGCACCCGCCCCCTTTCAGTCAGGAGGAAATGGTAACTGATTGCCACCGGCAGTCAGGACAGCTGCAACCCGCGGATCATGGCCTCATCCACAGCTTTGAGGAGCTCCGCAATGATATTACAAAACCACCAGCTGGCCTTCCATTCCCTCATCTTGCTACAGCCTCTCTGACTCGTCAAGAGGAGGAGTGCAGTTTCGTCAATGGGAGGCCACGCTTTTAGAAGTTTTGCGATTGTTTAGAACGGAATGGGAGGATACCAGATATCCGGTTGCTACCAGTATGTTGTTTTATTACCACAGATATGGCCTTACTTGAAATATCGGCCGGATATTTCAAGTAAGGCCAGATACCGTGCAGGGGCATATGTTTCACCAACTTTGTATAGCCTATCGAATGAAAAAACTCGCATCCGGCGAGGGTCCTGTGTTTACACAGACTGCTCAACGGTACATCTATATGCTTATTTTCGGAATGAAACTACTACATTACTCTGTATGTAATGGGCAAATGTACGGGGAGTCGGTAGCGGAGTGGGTAGGCGTCTCCGACTGGCGTTCTCGGTGCATCAGAGTTCGAGCTCCCCCGTGTGAAGGAACACACACGACCAAACTTCTGCACACCACTCGCCAAGTGGCACACGACGCACACACCAATCCCCCGCCCCTGCCATTCACTCTACCTTCGATTGCGAGTGCATCGGGGACACAGGGGGGCGGATGAGCCCTCTAATCACAGGCGTCACTATAATAACACGCACTGCGCCACCATCGGGCGAGGACCAAACCAATCAGAAGCCTCAAGTTAACCTCAAGAGCCCTACCATACGAGCCCTGGTCACCACTAGCCTACAGGCACAAATGTAAAAAAAAATAAAAATAAAAAAACAAAAAAAAAAAAAAAAAAAAAAAAAAAAAAAAAAAAAAATAAATAAATAAATAAATAATATAAAATAAATAATAAAGTAAATAAAATAAAAAAAAGTCCGTCCTAAAACCTGTTATTGACTTAGGGGAAGGAAATATCAATCCCATTAACACGTGATCAAAGGATGAATTTACTGATTATATAACCATTTTAAAGCAAACATTGACGCTATATTGGCAGGCAGCTATGATAGATGCGTTCGCTAGGATTCCAAACTCTATGATATAGGGCGTATGATATGATTTATGATATCAGAACTATGATACTTCTCTCGCCAAACTATGATACACAATATGGAAATACCACTAGTGGGTGCATACACAAGTTTTTCAACTCGGTTAATCCGAACTTTTTGGCTAGTCAGAAGGGTTTGCCCCCCAATTGGTC
Organism: Chionoecetes opilio; assembly: GCA_016584305.1. NCBI lineage: Eukaryota > Metazoa > Arthropoda > Malacostraca > Decapoda > Majidae > Chionoecetes > Chionoecetes opilio. The sequence goes on from JACEEZ010018322.1 coordinate 8,376, forward strand.
CAATTTATAGAGGGTTTTGTATTATGTTCTTGCTGTTTTGTTTTGGTGATGCTCTTCACTGTCAACAGGACTTGTTTTTTTTTTTTATTGTCCAACAGAAAAGAAAAAAAACTCTTAAATAAAAATAATGGGGCCGAGCAGTCATCGCATGCCTGCCAACGAGGTCTGACCGACCGTAGCGATTGGCGAACCTCCCAGCTTGGCAGTTCGATTGTGTAAATTTCAGGCTCTGAGAGAGCTTCTGAGAGGTCCTTGGTTATATCTACAATAATTTTTGGTCTCAATTTTGCGTTTTGTGTCCACAATTTGTGTATATGTATACATCTATCGGCCAACTCTATTGAGTATATACCCTCTGGCCAAACTGGCTTGCCTCCTGCTGTGGCATCCCTGCATTGAACTCTCCAGGCCTGGAGCCTGCAAAAACGGACACAGTGAGGGCAGTGTGCCAACGATACCAGACCCTGATCACCAGAGCTATCTCACTGGCTGTGGCTGCTGTAATCCACCCCCAACATACTGGCTGTGGGCTGCTGTATTCCACACCCACCAACTATACTAGGCTGTGGGCTGCTGTATTCCACCCCCAAACATCACTGCCTTCCTGAGCAAACTGTAGGCAGTGGGGAGTCAGGAGATATCGGCAGCCTAGTATTAACTTCCTGCTAGGCAGCCAAAAAAAACGTTTTATTGCGGACTGTGCTGGATCCAGTGGCCAGGGACAGGTCGGCTGTGGGCTAGCCAGACTAGGTAAACACACAAAAAAATTAAAAACCCGAATCTACCACGATTCACAAAAAATGACCCAGCTCGGGCAATAAGATTACGCGGAAACCCCGCGAATCCGCGGAAAATTGGACATCCTGTCCCCCAGCTGCACAACTCCAACATTGTGGTCACCCACCCACCCCACCCTCCACTGTGGGTCAAAGGTATGTTGGTGAGGTCACTCGTTCTAGCAAATCTTTCTCACATATATAAAACGCCCCTCATTCATCATTCCCCCCCCCCTTTATCCATCACTGTGCGTCAAGGAATGTCTCTCAAGTTACTCTGCGTTGAATGTTTTATCACACTTTGGCACTTCAGATCACTGTGGCCGTTGTGGCCTGAGCTGCCTGCCTCCAGGATTCTTTGCCATCACACTGTGCCTCCCCACACCTGAGGCAGGAATGACTGATCCTGATGATCCCGGCCACTCAGCTGCTGCCCGGCCCACAGCCTCAACCGCAGCAATACTCTTGCTAGTACAAGCGATGGCTGTCCTGGGGAACCCTCGGGGATGCCCGGCAATGAGTTTAGGTTAGTGCCTGGGGAAGCAGCGGGGTTGTGGCACTAGTTGACCCAGCACCTAGCAAAGTCGGTAGTGACTGTAGCGACAACATGGCCCACCACGCTGCTTCGGGACACCTTCTACTCACTGTTTATTGCAGGGGCCCTCCACACCCTGCTTCCTGCCTCACTCACTACACTTGGCAAGGCCTCCTCTCCCTTCTCCCCCTTGGGAAATATTCAGCATGTCTGTCTGTCTGTCAGTCTGCTCTTGCATAAATTACCTCAGACGCCATAACAGCAAACATGTTCACTCCCACTCTTGCCACCTAAGTTGTTACTTGGTGCCCATCTGTGAATCCGGGCTGTGTCTTTGGTCTGGCCCACTGGGGTTATACTAGTGTCTGTGCTGCGCCCCCTCCCCCCCCACCACCAGGGGCCGCGCAAGGCACGCAACCCCGGGCCCTGCACGGGGCACTGGCCCCTGGGGGTTATACGACAGTGCTGTGCTGCCCCTATGAGGGGTTGAGAGCAGGGGCCCTGAGTGGGGCAACTGGCCCTGGGGGTATTACTACAGTGTCTGTGCTGGCCCCTATCAGGGTGAGAGCAGGGGCCCTGCACGGGGCACTGGCACCTGGGGGTTATACTACAGTGTTGTGCTGGCCCTAATCAGGGTGAGAGCAGGGGCCCTGCACGGGGCATGGGCCCCAACATGGGGGTCAGAAACTACAGTTCTGTCTGTGCTGGCCCCTATCAGGGTGAGAAGCAGGGGGCCCTGCGTGGGGACGGCCCCTGGGGGTTATACTACAGTGTCTGTGCTGGCCCCATCAGGTGATGAGCAGGGCCCTGCGTGGGGCACTGCGCCCCTGGGGGTCTATACTACAGTGTCTTTGCTTGCACCTATCAGGTGAGAGCAGGGGCCCTGCGCGGGCACTGGCTCAACTGGGTAGGTAAGGGGACAAGGGAGGGTTGGTGCGCAGTCCCTCTTCCTCTGACCACAAGCTCGTCTCTGCCGCATCTGAATCATCGTCACATTCACCGGATGTGAATTTTGTAGGCCACATTATCGTACCGAGCCACCAGGAATTATCACTATTTTCAGATTGATTATATAGTACAAACCTTGGGTTAAATCATATTGTTCAGTAAATGACTTTATAATTTTAGTAAATAACTGGTTAATTTGTACACACCACACAGTTGAATTGTCCCACGCTTGGTATTCACACTCTTCGTATTATTGAAATAGACCCTACTTTACACATATCGTATCAGCGGATATCGTATACCGACATGCTCGTATAAACGGGAACCTCCCTGTATTTACTTTTGTCAGATTTGTTTGCTATATATCAATCTTTCTGTCGTTTGGTTTTTTTTTTTTTTTTCTGGGGCATTTAATATACTATTTAGTGGCTCCTTGCTAGTATTATTATTATTATTATGTATATATTTAGTATATATTATTTATAGTATTTTATGTTTATCCATAGTTATCACTGGTGTGATATAATAATCTTTGAGAAAATATAAGAATTCGTTGCAAAGTTCTTTATCATTACTGCATATTTTTTATTTTTTTAGTTTACATGTATTCCTGTTTTTAGTTGTCAAAATCTTCCCCGTCACAATGCGGTTATAGTTGTGAATTTTATTTGAGTTTTTAAAATCTTCCCCATTAGGTTTTACCCACTGGCAAAATATGTTATAGTTGTATTGATGCACCAACACAACAGTAGAAGATAAGGAAGCTACAAGAGGCTGCATGGCAGACATACACGTGGTAGTTTTCACTATTCCATACAATGGGAGGCGGTGGCCTAGTGGTTAGCGTCGGACGTGCTGAACTCAAGGTCCCCGAGTTCGAATCCTGCCGGGGGCAACTATTTCAAGAGCCTGGTAGGGGAGCAGAGGTTCCGAGTTCCAAGTACGCACCAAGGAGCTACTGTCAAAGCCATCCGTCGAGTGACCGAAGCAACCCACATGCAGACGTGAGTATACCTGTTTTTTCGTGCACGAGTACGAGTGTGACGGTGGACTCTAAGGGGCTGCATGCGCTAAACTGAAGATCAGAACATCATAGAAAATGGGGATCTTCACCTTAGACCAAGGTTCGTCACTATAAACATCCAAGCCTGCAGCCACCAACGGTTCTGCGAGTTCGACCCAACATCCAAGCCCATATGCCTATTAGACGCTATAGGCTACAAATATCTATTTATGGATATATATATATATATATACGGACTAAACTACTATATATGATAATCTATATATATATATATATATATATACTATATATATAACATCAAGGACGAGCAGAGTTCCGCTTGATTGAGAATAAGGAAGAACCCCCCCAAAGAGCAAATATTGTGCCCAATTCACAAAGGACCGGTGAAAGAGAAGAACCACTAAATGTACAGGGCAGTATCATTAACAAGTGTTAGTGGCAAAAATGTGAAAAAAATTGTGAAGAACAGATGTTTGAAATATTTGGAAGAGACCAAAACACACTTGCAGTTAGCCAGTGTTGGCATTTAGATGGAGCGAAGCGCATGTACAACACCCCCCCCCCGACCCACCCTTTATTGAGCCTCTTTACTCAAGAGTGATCGATTGTGACAAAGGACCCTTCAGGCATGCAGCCAGATGTCCGATTGCATTTACTGGACCTAAAGAAGGCATTTGACAGGTACATCATGAAGAGACTGCTCTGGAAGCTAGAAAAGGTAGGAGGAATTGAAGGGTGGTTTGCTGAAGTGGATGGAAAGACTTTTGTTTAGCAACCAGAGAAGATGAGAAACAGTAAAAAGACAAAAAGTCAGAATGGTGCTGTGTGATTAAGTGGAGTTCCTCCAAGGATCAGTATTGGCCCCACGTGATGTTCTGTCTTATGTAAATGATTATGACAGAAGGGAATAAGCAGTTATATATGAGTTTATTCGGATGATGCTAAATTACTAAGAAACGTAGAAAGTAAGTAAAGAGGACATGTGAGGATTTACAAAAGGATCTAGATAAGATTTCAGATGGAGTCAACTATGGGATAATGGAGATTTCACACGTGCATTAACGAACATTAACGAAGTGTAGTGATGGAAATGGGCATTAGCAAAAGAGACAGAGAGGAAAGTACTCGATGGGAAATTAAGGAGAATTTCCCAAAACAAAGGTCGAAAAAAAAGATCTGGGAAGTCTGGGAGATTAAGCGACAATTTCGTCACCAGAGAAGCATATAAACAAGTCACAGGAGTATACATACCAGTTGCTGAGAGGAATCTAAAGAATGGCATTCAAATATCTGGATGAAAGAAGATGATCAAGAAATTGATAAATCCTTCTTGATCGACCAACGGTTGGAATATGCGGCAGTGATTGGTCACCACATAAAAGAAGGATAAAAGGAAGATTGAGAGAATTACAAAGAGCAATCCACAAAAATGGCTCCAAGCCATGAGAGATTTACTATTATGAAGAAAGACTCCGTCAGATATAAAACTCCCAAACACTTCAGAAAAAAAAGAGAAAGGGGAGATTTTATAGCAGTGTATAGAGCATCAATGGGGTCCTGGAAAAAATGTGTATACGAGAAGATCTGTTTGTGTGGGGACGACAGGAAGTTACAAGAGGTCATGAGAAGAAATTGAAAAGGCACAAATGCAAGAGGGATATAAAAAAAAACAGGCTTCCGTAAGAAGTCATAAGAAGCGGAACAACCTCGATGCAAAGGGATTAATTGCCAAGAAGTATCAGGACTTCAAAGGCAAACGGAAATAGGAGGATTTGGAGCGGGACAGTACGCGCATAGCTCTTGCTGTATGTTACAACTAGGTAAATACAACTAGGTAAAAGACAGTAACCCCCCCCCCCCCCCCCTCCCCACTGCCTACCACACCACCACCCATTGCCACACAGGGACACACTCCCACCCGGCACGGGTTACAACCCACACTTGTCCACACAACCACCACCTCAAAAGTGGATCTTCATGGGCGGGCAATATCACCCTTTGTCTTGAAACACTTGCTACAAATATCACACTGAACTCCCTCAAGCCAGTGCTGTCTAAAGGTGTGCTCATTGAGTTTAAAACTGGTAGTAAAACCTTTTCCATCACTCCAGACATTCATGATTTTAACCCAATGTGTGTAAGCGTTAGTCTGGTGAGGTTACTCTTTTCAATAAATCTTTTCCACACTTTAGACATTCATAATTTAACACCCCTGTGTGTTAGGGTGTGTTGGTGAGGCTATCCGTGCTAGTAAATCTTTTCCACCACTCCAGACATTCATAAGTATTAAACACCACCACTGCCGGTTTCAGGGCTATGCTTTGGGTGAGCCTCACTGTTTCTCGGCAAATCTTTTCACACACTCTAACATTCAGATTTATAACAACACTGTGTGTCAGGGTCACCCAGTGTTGGTGAGGTCACTCTTCTAGCACATCTTTATTTTTTCACACACTCTAAACATCACATAATTCTTACCACCCACTGTGTGTCAAGGAGTTCCTCAAGCTTTACTCTTGTATTTGAATGCTTTATCACACTTGGGTGGCACTTCAGCTCCCTGTCTGCCTTATGGCTCTGAGCTGCCTGCCTCCAGGTGATTCTTTGCCACACACCTGTGCCTCCCCACCCTGAGCAGACTGATCCTGCTGCTCCCGGCCACTCATGCTGCTGCCCGGCCCACAGCCTCCAACCGCAGCAATACTCCCGTTCAGCACACGCGAACGGCGGGTCCGCGGGAAAACCCTCGGGGATGCTGGAGCGAGCTGGGTCAGTGCCGGAGCGGAGGAGCCGGCTTGGACTGTGACCTCAGCACCTGCAACAGTGGTGACAGTCAGGACACAGAGAGCCACACGCTGCCTTTACACTCTACTCCTGCCTGCAGGGCCCACACCCTGCTTCCTGCCTCACTCACTACACTTGGCAAGGCCTTCTCCTCCTCCTCCCCCTTTGGGAAATATCAGCATGTCTGTCTGTCTGTCAGTCTGCTCTTTGCATAAATATCCCCTCAGACGCCATAACAAGCAAACATGTTCACTCCCACTCTTGCCACCTAAGTGTTTCTGGTGGCCCATCTGTGAATTCCTTTTCGTGTCTTTGGTCTGGCCCCTGGGGGTTATACTAGTGTCTGTTGCTGGCCCCTATCAGGCTGTGAAGAGCAGGGCCCTGCACGGGGCACTGGCCCCTGGCGGTTTTTACTACAGTGTCTGTGCTGGCCCCTATCAGGGTGAGAGCAGGGGCCCTGCGTGGGGCACTGGCCCCTGGGGGTTATACTACAGTGTCTGTGCTGGCCCCTATCATTGTGAGAGGAGGGGCCCTCTCTCTCTCAGAGAGAGAGAGAGAGAGAGAGAGAGAGAGAGAGCATATGTATATAACAATAGAGATAAAATTAAATATGCATAACAGTGGTAAGAGGCGAATGTGAGCGAATGAATCTGTTCTGTGGTGTGTCCAGTTTACACATTTAATCAAGAGTTTAGTATAAAGAAGAAAAAAAATTCCCGGAAGACGTATTGAATCAAAGAAGAAAACATAATCATAAGTTTTCTGACTATTTTGTTCACGAGTTTAGTTTTATCCGTAGTTTATCTATAATAATATAATCGAAAGTGTGTCTGCTGTCTGTCTGTCTGTCTGGCTGTCGTCTTTCTGTGTGAGTGCATTTCGTGCTTGTGCCCCCCGTATAGTTCCCCCCCGCCCCCGTGGCGCAATCACCTCATATGGCACATTTTTGGAACCGGGTTGACCCAGGGGAAGGTCATAAGCCAACTTATGAGATGATTCGATCACTTTTTTTTTTTTTTTTTTTTTTTTAGCGCCCCTTTGCGATAATTGTGAAAAAAAGTGGTTCGAGAATTGAGGAACCTTGATGAGGGTGATGGGTAATGGATGGGGAATGGGTGGGTATGGGTAATGGGGGTGGGGGGGAGGGTAGTGAAAGGGTGGGGGGGTGATGGGTTTGGGGGGGATGGGTTGGGTGAGGGGAAAAGGTGGGGGGTGATGGGTAATCTATAATAATATAAACAAATGTGTCTGTCTGTCTGTCTGTCTGTCTGTGTCTGTGTGTGTGTGTGTTGGTAAGGGTTCCCCCCCCGTGGCGAATCACCTCATATGGCAATTTTTGGAACCCGGGGTTTACCCGGGGGAAAGGGCTAAGCCCACTTATGAGATATTCGTCACTTTTTTTTTTTTTTTTTTTTTTTGCAGCCTATTAGCGATAATTTTGAAAAAAAAGTGGGGTTCGAGAATTGAGGGAAAACCCTTTATGTAGGTATGGGTAATGGGGGAGTGAATGGGGGGGTGATGGGTAATGGGTGGGGGTGATGGGGGAGTGAATGGGGGGGGGGTGATGGGGTTGGGGGGGGGGATGGTGATGGGTGAGGGAATAGGTGGGGGTGATGGGTAATGGTAAAAATAAGCGAAAGTGTGTCTTCTGTCTGTCTGTCTGTGTGTGTTGTGTGTGTGGTGTGTGTGTCTTGGGAAAGGTCCCCCCCCCTGTGGCGCAAACCCTCATAGAAAAATTTTTGGAACCGGGGTTTACCGGGAAAAGGTTTTAAGCCCTTTATGAGATGACCATCATTTTTTTTTTTTTTTTTTAGCAGGGGCCTTTTCGATAATTTTAAAAAAAAGTGGGTTGCAGAATTGAGGAAAACCTTTATTAGGTGATGGGTAATGGGTGAGTGAATGGGTGGGGGGGTTGGTAAAGGGTGTGGGGTATTGGGGGGGGTGAAAGGGTGGGGGGGGGATGGGGTTTGGGGGGATGGGTGATGGGGGGAGGGAATAGGTGGGGGGGATGGGTAATGGTAAATATAAGCGAAAGTGTGCTTCTGTGTGGTGTGTGTGTGTGTGAGTGTGTGTCTGGTATAGGGTTTCCCCCCCCTTGGCGCAAACACCTCATATTGCACTTTTTTGGGAAACCGGGGTTTACCAGGGAAGGTTTTAAGCCCAATTTTAGATGATCCGATCATTTTTTTTTTTTTAGCACCCTTTTGCGTAATTGTGAAAAAAAAGTGGTTCGAGAATTGAGGAAACCCTTGATTAGGTGGGGGTAAAAGGTGGTGAAAGGTGGGGTGATGGGTAATGGGTTGGGGTGATGGGTGAGTGAATGGGTGGGGGGGGATGGGTTGGGGGGGATGGGTGATGGGGGAGGGAATGGTGGGGGGGGGATGGGGAAAAGGTAAAAAATAAACAAAATGTGTCTGTCGTCTGTCTGTCTTTTGGTGTGTGTGGTGTGTGGTGTGTTTGTCGGTAAGGTTTTTCCCCCCCCCGTGGCGCAATCACCTCTATGAAACTTTTTGGAACCGGGTTGACCAGGGGGGGGTTTTAAGCCCAATTTGAGATGATCCGATCACTTTTTTTTTTTTTTTTTTGCACCCCATTAGCGATAATTTTTGAAAAAAAAGTGGGTTCGAAATTGAGGAAACCTTTATGTAGGGGGATGGTAATGGGGGGTGAAAGGGTGGGGTGATGGGTAATGGGGGTGGGTGATGGGTGGTGAATGGGTGGGGGGTGATGGGGGATGGGTAGGGAATAGGTGGGGGGTGTGGGTAATGGGTGAGTGAATGGGTGTGTGGGGATGGGTAAAGGGTGATGGGAAAGGTGGGGGGGGGAGGTAAGGGGGGGGTGAAAGGGTGGGGGTAAAAAAATCCATATTTCGGGAAATTGAAGGGGCTATCTGGAGAGTCCGTGTTTGGTGGGGGCCCAAGGCCCACCAAACACAGGTGGTGGGCCGAAGGCCCCCACCATACCCTCCGCAGGAGTGCCAAAAATCCGCCCGGAGGGCGGTTGCGGGGTAGTCAAAATATAAATTCAAATATTTTTTCGGAATTTACCTTATGTGTATGTGTGGTTTTCTGGCACATGTTATTTCCTTTTCTCCTTTTTTTTCTTATCCACACAGGCGTTTTTTTTCCTTTCTTCCCTGAACTCCTCTTATATTTTTTCCCTTTTTCTTCACTCTCTCTCTCTCCCCTCTCTCTCTTCTCCTCTCCCCTCTCTCCTCTCTCTCTCTCTTCTCTCTCTCTCTCCTTTTTCTCTCTCTCTCTCTCTCTCTCTCCTCTCTCCTCTTCCCTCTCTCTCTCTCTCTCTCTCTCCCCCTCTCTCTCTCTTTCTGGGGGCTTTCGGAAATGTCTGATCCTGTTCTATACCTGTCCAGTCACTCATAAAGGGTTTTCAAGCTTAATAAGGTTTGGGTCTCATGCCCCAACCTAATGTATTCTTCCCTCACTCTCCTTCTGTCCCTTGTCTCCACAGCATTTTTTT
>JACEEZ010018323.1:0-16796 GCA_016584305.1 Chionoecetes opilio
TACGCGCTGCTGGGACGACAATCCCTGCGGGAAGTCAGTTTTCCGATTTCATGCTAAAAACAGACCTGTGTGCCCGCTGGCTCGAGGTAGGAATGCCATTTGGCCACAATTAAAAGAATGAAAAAATAAAACATTTGATGGTTATTTTAACTTAACGCATGATATCTATCTTTACAGGCTATCTCCCGTGACGAAAGTTTCCCCAACTTCGTTTACGCGGGTGTGTGCGAGCTCCACTTCCAGCCCGAAAAGTTAAACACCACTGTCAACACCCTCCACGGAGCTAAAAGGAAGCGCACCACCTTGAAGGCCAACGCTGTTCCCAGTGTCTTCAAGGACTACCCCAGGTAAGTCTTAAAATTAGGCATGAAATGTGTGCGTAAAATCTAAAATTCTGATCCACAGCATAATGACTTGTTAACACATTTAGACTAATATCTTTAAAATTTAGTTACCTACAGCTTGTCAAGGGGAATCCCAGGACCGAGAAGACTAGGTTCTTAGCCCGCCGCCAGGTCGACGGAAAAAAAATGGAGAATTTAAGCAAGGCCTTCGTCGGACAAGACAAGGTGATTCTTCCACATTTCAAAAGAAAAGCATATATAAAAAGCCAACGCAGTGTGTTGGGACACGTATCAGTAAAATTGGGAAAATTATTTTAAGAAAACGAAGTATCTCAAGAACGTGACATGTTAGGACTGAACGGACTATACCACTGCGTAGATCTCATCGAACCGGAAAGGAAATATATACGGCATATTTCTGTTTAGATTAATAGTGTAGTTGGAAAATGCCAAAAAACAAATGACGGCAAATTTTTGTGGAATTTAGCAGCCAGCAGGTTTTTAAATTTTTATATACATATATAGATAAAAATGAATGAAGTATAAATTGTGTATAATGACGGTGTAAATACTTGTTATTCAATGTAATTTTCCCAGTGATGAATATTAGTGGACATGGAGTAATGTTTGTATGCATTTTATAGGGCGTAAATAAGCATACTGATAGAAGAAATAGCTTTAAGAATCTAATATCGGCAAACAAAGTCCAGATTCGTGATCGCCATCAGTAGAAGCCCCTATAAACCGAGTTTCATCCAAATAGGGAGATATTTATTTTCGCACAAAATCTGCAGGCTGTCCAGGATTTGACATGGATGATGTCCAGGATTTTTTTGGGGAAATCCCATTTTCAGTAATATCACAGTAACCATACACGTAAGGTCAAAATGGTATAGAGCATAAAAGATGCAGCTCTTGAAGGCCGATCCGGTGGTATAAGCGGAAGTGAAATTCATGCATACATGAAGGCACAAATCGATGGTTTAAAAAAAAAAAAATAACGATATATCTCGAGAATGTGACATGTTAGGACTAAACGGACTGTGCCATTGCGTAGATCTAGTACAACCGGACAAAACGTAATAATGTCTTTTTTCTATTTAGATCAATAGTTTAGTCGGAAAAGGCCAAAAACCAAATGAGGCCAAAATTTTGAGGAATTTGGCAGCCCGAAAAAAGGATTTTTTTTATTTACATATATACGTAAAAATGATCTCAGTAATAATTGTGTATAATGACGCAGTAAATACTAGTTATTAAATGTAATTTTTCCAGTGATGAATAATAGTAGAGATGAAATAATGTTTGTATGCATGTATGGGGAGGAAATATAATAAAAAAACTTAATTACATATATACGTAAAAATGATATCAGTATTAATTGTGTATAATGACAGTATATATAATTGTTAATCAATATAATTTTCCCAATAATGAATATTTGTTGATCGGTAAAAACCGTACGCTAATATTCATACCCTAACTCCCAAACCGTAAGTCATAGAGCGTTTGTGCATGACAGGCAAAAGATAGTAAACCCTACGTTGCTTCAAATATGTTAACGGTCATTGGGCCGACAAAAGTCGTATAAACTCGTCACAAGGGAAAAAACGTTAAATCCATACATGGCAACTCTCGAACCAAAAGTCACAGACCGTTGGTGATGGTTTGCGGTAGACAGGCAATGGCCGCACAACAAAACATGTATTCCAAACGTTGACCGTTAAATGTCCAATGAACGCGTCACAACCAAAAAACCGTAAAATCCATACATGGCAACTCGAGAATCAAAAGTCACAGACCGTTGGCGATGGTTTCCGCAAGACCGGCAACGGACGTACAACAAAACATGTATTACAACTGTAAGCCGTTACATTTCAAATAAAAGCGTCAGATCGAAAAAAACGGTCTAAGCCCAGCTCACGTTCCTCTATTATATATATACTAGCCGCAAAGCCGCCCTCCGGGCGGACTTTTTGGCTAGCTCCTGCGGAGGGCTATTGTTGGGCCTTCGGCCCACCAACTGTGTTTGGTGGGCCTTCGGCCCACCAAAACTTTGTCCATCACCCCATCCCTTTGTCCATCACCCCATCACCCCATCACCCCCCACCCATTCACTCACCCATCACCCCACACCCATTACCCATCACCCCACCCATTCACTCACCCATTACCCATCACCCTACATCAAGGTTTCCTCAATTCTCGCAACCCACTTTTTTTTCACAATACACGCAAATAGGCTGCTAATTTTTTTTTTTTAAATAAAAAGTGATCGGATCATATCATAAGTGGGCTTAAAACCTTCCCCTGGTCGACCCGGTTCCAAAAATGTGCCACATGAGGGGATTCCGCCACAGGGGCGGCACCTATCGCGGACAAGACAGACACACACACACACACACTTTCGCTTATATTATTATACTAGCCGCAAAGCAGCCCTCCGGGCGGACTTTTTGGCTAGTTCCTGCGGAGGGCTATTGGTGGGCCTTCGGCCCACCACCTGTGTGGACTCTCCAGATAGCCCCTTCTAACTTTCCTGAAATCATGGATGTAGAAATGTATGTATTCCCCCCACCCATTCACTCACCCATTACCCATACACCCCCCACCCATTCATCACCCATTACCCATCACCCCCACCCATTCACTCACCCATTACCCATCACCCCCCACCCATTCACTCACCCTTACCCATCACCCCCACCCATTCACTCACCCATTACCCATCACCACACACCCATTCACTCCCCCATTACCCATCACCACACACCCATTCACTCACCCATTACCATTAAACCCCCCACCCATTCACTCACCCATTACCCATCACCCCCCACCCATTCACTCACCCATTACCCATCACCCCCACACCCATTCACTCACCCATTACCCATCACCCCCCACCCTTACCCTCACCCCCACCCATTCACTCACCCATTACCCATCGCCCTCCACCCATTCACTCACCCATTACCCATCACCCCCCACCCATTCATTTCACCCATTACCCATCACCACACACCCATTCACTCACCCATTACCCATCACCACACACCCATTCACTCACCCATTACCCATCACCCCCCACCCATTCACTCACCCATTACCCATCACCACAAAACCCATTCACTCACCCATTACCCATCACCCCCCACCCATTACCCATCACCACACACCCCATTCACTCACCCATTACCCATCACCCCCACCCATTCACTCACCCCCCACCCATTCACTTACCCATTACCCATCACCACACACCCATTCACTCACCCATTACCCATCAACCCCCCACCCATTCACTCACCCATTACCCATCACCACACACCCATTCACTCACCCATTACCCATCACCCCCCACCCATTCACTCACCCATTACCCATCACCAACACCCCATTCACTCACCCATTACCCATCACTTTCCACCTATTCCCTCACCCATCACCCGTCACCCCCAACCCATCACCCCCCACCCATTCACTCACCCATCACCCCACACCCATTACCCATCACCCCACCCATTCACTCACCCATTACCCATCACCCTACATCAAGGCTTCCTCAATTCTCGCAACCCACTTTTGTTTTCACAATTCTCGCTAATAGGCTGCTAAAAAAAAAGAAAAAAAAAGTGATCGGATCATCTCATAAGTGGGCTTATGACCTTCCCTGGTCAACCTGATTCCAAAAATGTGCCATATGAGGTGTTTGCGCCACGGGGGCGGAACCTATACCACACACACACACACACACACACACACACACACAAACCACACACCACACACAGACAGACAGACAGACACACTTTCGCTTATATTATTATAGAGATAGATAGATAGCGGGGATTTATGCGGGGCGGGGCGGGCAGGTCTAGAGGGGTTTTTCGTACAGAAAAGCCACTTACGGGTTGTGATTAAAAAAATTTCACTGAAGACAAAGTTGTAGAGGCCACAAGTTCTATCAGAAGTGTAGCATCAACATTTCATTCAGACCTACACTAAGTCCGCCAGACGCTACGAAGCTCACCTGAAAACCACAATAATTCACTTTAAACTCACAGAAAAGCCACTTAAGTTCGAGATTCGATAAATTTTACTGAGGACAAAGTTGTAGAGCGCAGAAAAACTCTAACAGACAAGGATACTAAACAGGTCATATCTATAAAATATTGCTTATAGTCACTAAAAATCATCTAATGGTACCCAAATTACAATGGAAATTACGTTCTGGGTCTCAAAGGGTTAGAAAGAGACCCATAACGTAATTTCTATTGTAATTTGGGTACCATTTGACGGTTTTTAGTGAATATAAGCAATACTTTATAGATATGACCTGTTTAGTTTTCTTGTCGACTAACTAATTTGGTGGATTCAGTCACTTTTCGTAATTTTATGGCTCGACAACATACAATTTTTTAGTGGCAAAGGAAAGATCAGAAATTTGAACATTCTACGTCCTATTTATTATGGTAATTTTTTATTTTTACTTTTGCGAAGTATGAAAACATAAGAATTGGCACTTCTAGACTATTATTGCAATGATAGGATACTGTCTGAAATTTTGAATCTAACAAGGTAAAAATATACACCATTTTTATATATATATTCCATTAAAATCCCACTATTCTTCTTATTTTCTCCATTATTTCACCCATTTTTACCATATTTTCCCAAGTTTTCACCTAGTATAATGAATATGATGAATGAATTGGATGTAGATTAAGATTTTTTTCTCCATATTTCGAAAAACTAAGAATATGAATTACAATAGCTACGGTAGACTACTAATAAATAAATATAAATCTCGCGCTATTTGCATATCCATATCCATAATGGCAGATTATGAATACAATTTTCATGACATTTTGAATAACAAAATACATAAAATTAGATTAATACATTACACTGGTCGACAAAAAAAATGGTTCTGAGTTCATTGTGTGTGGGTTGGAAAGAATTTTTGCTGCTGATTTAAAAAATGGCATTGCTTTTTCTCTAGCACGTATAGTTTTTGAAATATCGGCATTTTAAATTTTAATAGCTATTATAATTATATACGTATATATAATTATATAATTAATCGAAACAATCCCCCTACGTTAATATATATTACTCGTAATTAAATTATGGTGGTGCCTGCGGCTTTATTAGGACCTAATGTACATATCTGGCAAAAAATATACTTAAATTATGTTCCCAAAATATATCTGAAAATGTGCCACATCTTGGAAATATCCGAAAATATGCCAAATCACAGTAAATTCTGACTTTATATATATAATAAAATATATATATATATATATATATATATATATATATATATATTATATATATATTATATATAATATATATATATCTGTATTTTGGAACACAACTTCGAGATTTTTTTTGAGAGAAAGATGCGCTAGTTCGAAGAACAGTCAGATTTAGACTGTTCTTCAGAAGAACAGTCAAGATCTGAAATTGGTATTAAATATACATATGATCAAAACTATACCTAACACACAAAAGTACTCACCCTGCTCCATAGTACATCAGAAGTGTTTCTGTAGTTTGCTCTTTCGTTTGTAGGAGCAGCTGCTTTCACGTTGTAGCGTCCAGCAATAGTCCCCTATCATGTTTGGACTGAATCGTCCTTGGTATCGGGTTTCCATGGTGGCAATGTCCTGGTGGAAACGTTCCCCCTGCTCATCACTGACCGCGCCAAGATTCGTTGGGAAGAAATCAAGATGTGAATGGAAAAGTGGATTTTGAGTGACATCCGAGCCCCAAGCGCATGGTAACTCTTCAACATGTCATTTACAAGTTCCTCATAATTCGATGCTCGAACATTACCTAGGTAGTTCTTTATAACAGCCAAAAAGCTCTTCCAAGCAGCTTTTTCCAGGGCAATTAGGCTCTTTACAAAGTCATCATCATTGAGTAGTTGACGAATTTGAGGGCCATTGAAAACACCTGCCTTCACTTTGGCTTCAGATACAGTGCGTTCAAACTTTGCTAACAAATACTGAAAACCAGCACCATTTTGATCCATGGCTTTCACAAAAATTTTCATTAACCCAAGTTTCAGATGCAATGGAGGTAAGTACACCTTTTCACTGTTAACAAGAGGTTTGTACATGCAGTTGAACCTGCCAGGTGAGTCTTTCGGTCGTGCTGGCCATTCCTTTTGTTTGTAATGTTTGCTGTCCGCTCTAGAGTCCCACAAACAAAGAAAACACATGTGCTTAGTGTAACCTAACTGGAGTCCTAGAAGCAAGGAGATTACCTTCAGGTCCCCACACAGATTCCACTGATGTTCTTCATATTTAACAGCAGATAACAAAGTCTTCATAGTTTCATAAGTTTCACTCATTTCATGGCCATGCGCAATTGGAACACTCGGAAGCTTATTTCCTTTATGCAGAAGAACGGCCTTTAACGTTTTTTTTTCTTCTGAATCTATGAACAGCCGCCACTCACTCTTATCATAAGTGTGAGACTCACAAAGTTGTTCCATGAGTGTGTCAACATGAAAGCAGTAACAGAGCTTGTGTTCCATCTTGAAGAAGCTTGACAGTTCTTTATGTCTACGACGAAACGTGGTGATGTGAACTCCTTCTTGTAGCAAATTCCATTCCTTGAGACGAGATCCAAGGACTTCACTTTTCTCCTTGGGTAGATCTAGGTCCCTAGCAAGGTCATGTAGCATTTCCTGACTGATGAATTTGGGCTCTCTGTTGTCTGCCATTTCTTGAAAGTCTGTATCCATGGGATTATCCTCCTCGTTCGAATCTGATTCACTTATAGCACTTGCAATTGGAACATTTGGAACTGGGAGATCAGGACCATGTGGCACAGGCCTGATGGCAGAAGGTACGTCAGGATACCTGATTTTAGCTCGCGTTTTTACTGAATATCCTTTGATGTTAGTGAGGCAGAAGTAGCAGTCAGTACTGTGATCCTTTTGTTCACGCCAAACCATTGGGATGCCGAATGCCATGCCTGATGGCCGTTTGCCACGCATCCATTCATTCGAGTGGTTCACACAGGGGTTGCATTCTACGTGAGGGGCCCACTTCTTTTCTTGATCACCTATACGGCACTTGAAGTAATGCAGACAAGCTGCTTTAACATTCTTTGTAAGAGGTTTCTTCAGACTGTCAGGGGTAAAAATTCCACATATGTAACAAAAACTGTCCGATGCATTCACACAGTTACGGCGCTCCATCACAGCCCGGTACAAGGTACTATATACGGTAAACCAACTAAAATTAGGACTCCACTAAATCAAACACATCATATCTGCAAAGAAAAATAAAATATTTAAACATTTGTCAATAGCTGTACGATCAGTAGGTAAAAATGTACTACACAGCCTGCTAACCCCTCGCCAATACGCAGCGCGCACACCCTCCCCTGCTCACTGCACAAACCACACTGACTCAAAAACACTGCACTGCCCTAAATAGGCTTGAGAAAAGAAAAGATTAAGAGTTTAAAATGAAAACATTGGTGAAACCTATTTCTGCTGATTTTACCCTTTTTTTTCATGAACTGCGTCTGGTTCTCAAAAAAATGGACGTATAGAGTTAATTGAACATCAGATTCGAGTTCAGCAGGGTCGATTTACCTATAATCAGCTTCATTTAGTTCAGAACCATATCTTCGATTTTTTTTTGTCGACCAGTGTTATCAATCACGTTTCACTTACCAATCACGTCTCAGATTTTGCGTCATGTCTCCTCGAAAAACTTATTCTATTGTGTTATTTTGCCTGCTATACAATTCCGTAGGCTTGTGTTATTATAGCATGTGTGTAGATGTGGTATTCATGGATGTGTTATGATGTTCATGTGCACGAAGATATTACAGCACGGGATACAGCAGAAATCAGCGGTGAAGTGTGGAGTACAGCGTTCAGTCGGTCTGCAATCAGCTGTTGAGCTATATTTGTGCCTCGCACCTCGAAGTGTAAACAAACACGGCGCCGCGTGACCCGGGTTACAGTAGTTGGCAGTGTTACCCCGTGTCTCGTGTTTCCTGGCAGTGTTACCTCATAGTGTCCACCCGTGTTACAGTAGCTGGCAGTGTTACCCCGTGTCTCGTGTTTCCTGGCAGTGTTACCTCATAGTGTCCACCCGTGTTACAGTAGCTGACAGTGTTATCCCGTGTTGCCCTGGCGACCCGTGTGACAGTGGCTGGTAGTGTTACCCCGTGTTACCCGTGGGACGTGCTACCTCATAGTGTCCACCCGTGTTACAGTAGCTGACAGTGTTACCCCGTGTTGCCCTGGCGACCCGTGTGACAGTGGCTGGTAGTGTTACCCCGTGTTACCCGTGGGACGTGTTACCTCATAGTGTCCACCCGTGTTAACTGTGACCCGTGTTACCGTGTCAACCTGTGTTACTTGGCAGTGTCCACCTGTGTTACTTGGCAGTGTCCACCCGTGTTACCTGGCAGTGGTGACCCAAGGACGAGTATAGTATCCTTGTGGTGATCCGTGTTACCTGTGCCCCGTGTTACCTGGCAATGGTGATCCGTGTCAGTACAGTACCTGGCAGTGTCAACCCGTGTCACCCATGTAAGGCTGTGGAGGCACCTCTGTTCTTCACGTTGACAACACGTATGATGTATGGTAGACTTGCCTCTAATCTAAGCACTGTAGACTACAGATCACACAGCATGCTAGCTATGATATGTACTACCCTAAACACAAATGGAGTAAATGTTTTTCTTTGCAGATAACAGGGTTTTGCCTTAGTTAAACTTATGTAGCATGGATGTAAGTCAAACCTCAGGAAAGAATGTCCAGCAACTAACGAAAGTCTGCAGTAACAAAAAGCCCAAAAAAGACCCCTGAACAATATTGTTTCTTGGTAATTTCCAGGATCTAAATGGAAGGACAAGAAATGTCTAGCAAAAAAAAAAAAAAAAAACAACTAATGAAAATGGCCCCTAATAATTTTTTTTTTTGGGTGTTTCCAGAGTCTAAATGAAAAGGAAAGCAATGACCACCAACAAATGAAAGTGTGCAATAAGAAATGTTTACAGGGATTTTCGTACACAAGTTTTTTCGTACACTAGTAATTCATACACCAAAAAGTTTTTTTCGTAGTCTATATGAAACCATAGCCCGTTTCGTACACTCAGCTCAGAGTGAACTTGATTACTAGAGTTACGAAACGACACCAGGTATGTACGAAAAAATTCAAATCAGTGTAAACAACTTGCGTACAAAACTCCCTGTAACCGTAAGAAATAGCCTCAAACGTCCCCTAATCAATATTTTTTTCTTTTTTTTTTTCAGTGTATAAATGGAAAGAAAAGAATGACCCCCAATTTATGAAATTTCCACAGCAAGAAAAATCCCCCAATGTCCCCTAAGAGTGAGTTACCGGGGGAGGGAGACATGGACAGAAGCTCCCCTATACTGGATGACTTTGACGAGGAGCTCTTCATAGGTACTATATTAGGCCATGGGCTGATGGGGGTCCCCATGCACCCTCCCCCCCCCCCCCACTATTAACTTTTTGGTATTTTCTTTTAACCCTGGGTCTGGTGATTTGGAAAAAAAGCATGTTAACAGGAAAAAATTTGGGTCTCAAGGTAAACCCCCATGGAGTTTTTGACCGCGCCATTTTTTCGAAAAAGTCAATGTTTTTAGGGGTAGACGAAATTAAATTTCCTTATAACTTCCCTTTAAACAGACCAATTTCAAACATAATTCATGTCAAAATGTTGTATTGGTGTGTTCTATCATGAGGCAATGTTACTGTCCAATGACATCATCGATGACGTCATAAGAGGACAAAAGGCCACGCCCCTTTGTCAAAAAGTGAAAAAAAAAATCAACTAGAATCAAGGTTCCTAGTGGCAAAAATGTAAAAACTAACTCCTGATAGGCAAAAATGTGTTTAAACTCTCCCATGTGAATACACTTGAAGGGAACATAATGATTTCATATGCTTTTAAAACCCATTTCTAAACTTGGAGTCAATCAGTAAATTCATGTTTTCATAGACGCACATGCAGAAAACATTCCGCAATGCTTGTGTGAAAGATCATTCCCATTCTCAGTGACATGAAATGCTAAAGTAACTATTTCAACAATATGCAATGCATCTAAAAAAAAACGACTGGCTTCATCTGATGCTCCATTTTAGGTATCCCAAGGCAATAAGCAGTTAGGCAATCGTTGTTTGGATGTATTACCTCAAAGTGCTATGTTTGAAAAATTTAGTTCCAGAAGTTCGACTCCAGTTATTTTTTGGGACACATTGTATCGTTGAAACAAACAGTCACCTTGTCATCAAGTTCCTGCTGAATCTTACATCAAAAGCCCTTCACGCCTCCCCTTCAGTCACTGTCATCGTCACTATCACTGTCACTATCTGTGACATTCCTTCAACAAGTTCACTTCGTCCATTCAGTTTCACTGTCACGTCACTATCTGCCTCGTCGATTGATTTCTCTAGAACATCTACCAGTTGTTGTGGATCACTTCACAATCGTCCATTTTGACTCAGTACACGTTTTCGAAAGTCCATCCATTTCCGTCGTCGGGTTTAGGAACAGAAGGCTTGCCGAGGGTGTGAAACACTTCCAGATTCCAACCTGAAAAGTTACTTCGGTTTAACGTGTTTTTTGAAGGGCACTGCGAATGGTGCAGCTAAGCCGAGGTCAAAGTTGGTGGACTTGCTGAGTGTATTATCCTTTCCACCACACTTAGCCTGTACGTTCTAAAAACCTAAGGTCTTTGACCTCTTCATTCGTGGGTTCCCATACAAAATAATGTGAATCTTCTATGTCATCAATCCCCGAATCATCCACTGCCCAAGAATCGCCAAATTTCGAAAATGCCCGCTGGAAAATGATTCGTCTTTCTCAAGACTTTTTATGGCCTTCAACTTCCTTTGCCTTTGAATGCACTGGTACTGTCACAACCGGTGAAAAAGCGTGAAGTCCATAAGTGATGACACAGGAGAGGTGTGCGGAGACATGGCCAACTTTGTCACATCGATACAGCGCTGCGTGTTTTCCCTTCCCCGTCTCAAATAGAACGCAAATTCCTTCCAAAATATCGGCATAATGCAGGAGGATGAAGAAAATATCTGAATCAGGACTCCTTACACGTACAAACTTGAACCCCCTATCTTTGGCATACAGCAGTATAAATAACTCGTTGAATCAGTTTCTTCTTGCGAAGACGCCAAAGACTGTATTTCCTGGCATTATGTTGTCTGGCCATCTGATCCCAACTGATAGGCTAGTCCTTCACAAATAAGAGTTACTTCATGACCACGAGAATGTCCACTGATGCATCACTGCTCCACGTTGTCAGAAGCAAGACTTGAACAAACTGCTTCTTATTATCATCATTAAATCAAAAAACAATTTCCAATCCTTGGGTCGCTTTGTCTTTTCACCACTGACTACAAGTTTATCTCCACAACCTCTCCTGTTTCTTTCCATAGCGTTAACAGAGTCCTCCATGTACATATCAGTGCTGAAAATTGTGGCAGATTGGTGCAGTGCAACGCCAATATTTTGCGCGATATTTCGCCAAAGTTTTCTGGACCTTTCACGCAAGCAATGGAAGACAGCATTTCCATCTTCGGTGATGAGACAATCCTTTGGATTACTTGGCAAGTCAAGTCATCACATTCTTTCACAATGTACTTGAAATCTTTGGATTTGTCTGTTTTTTGCAAGGAATCCATCTCCCAGACCTATGCTGTAAGGGACAGGTGTAGTGGATATGTCAGCAATTTTTCAAGTTCAAGTTACCATCAGTTTGGGTCTGCAACTTTACAAAAAGCTTGGATGCGAGGTCACCATGCTAATTGTACTCGATTGTTTTGATTTTTGAGGAAAAGTGAGATTAACAGTTTTGTTTTCATATAAGCCATTTTTTTTAAGTTCAAGCGTTTGATTGGGTCAAAGAATTTCTCCTTTTCACCATTTGATCCTCAATGAATTTTTCATTGGTAGGCGACCAGCAGCCCCTGCCCCAAAAACATCGTCTTCAACGAGAGCTGATGCTGGTTTCACCAGATGAAAAAGCTGTAAAGCCTTTCCGTATCAACAATTCTGAATGGATCATTGAAGTTTTGGATGGCTGTAATTGTCCCCGCACCTGCTTTTTTACCACGTCTTTTTTCAGCAGTACGGTTGTCCCGATGCTTCTGGCCCTTGTCCCTCCTCATCAAACATGTCTGCCAGACTGTAGGTGGCTTGGAGGAATTTCGAACGTTCCTTGGGTGCTTCGGTCCATCGTTGGTATGCACTGTAACTGTTCTGCAGTCCACTCAAACCTGCTCCAGTAGGCCGTTGTCACCTTTCGACTTTGCATGCTTCATAAAGGTCCCCTTCTATTGTTTGTCAACAGCACACCCACTACCAGGAACAAAGGATCTTGCGACGCTAATGGCTCCTCTCCTTAGCAAATTTTGCAGCACCAGGGGGGGACTCTTCAATGTTTGCTATGAACATTGAAAAGAATGTCAAATAACGGGCAAGTTCTGTCCCCCAAGCTGAAGAAGAGGTCAGGCATGATGCAGAGACATTCTGCGTAGACTGTGAAATTATTAGTCTTCACAGCCTGAAGAAGTGACTGTGTCAGCCACACGTGATCGATGTATCTCATCCCGAGAACAGCCGTCTTTCCCTTTTGGCCTGAGCGTATATTGTCACGGAATCGATGTAATCCTCGATGTATGTCGAATGTTCTGGCACTCAGCACAGCGTCTTCAGATACTTATTAGGGCACTTGACAAGGCTTTAAATGAGATTTTGGAGGATTTCGGCAACTGTCGCGAAAGCCACCTCTTCTCTCGCCTTCAAGAAATCGGGCCAATATCAGTCTCTCTAGGGCCTCCATCATGATCTTGTGACAATTGAGGGACCGAGAGTTTGTTCTTTCCAGATATAACTCCACTCAGGAACCGAGGAGATAAACCAGCTTCGAGGAGAATGTCTGCAAGATCAGTCCCATCCATTTTTCCCCAACATTTGAGGTAGCACAGGCTAGAGAAATGTCGCGATCATAATGATGTGACTTTCGTAGCGCCTTTCACTGTTCCTACAAGAGGGTATGCCTTCATGAAACGCCTAAATCAAACGTGGTGAGACATAGTGTTGTCCAACCTCTTTTGAAGCCTCTTCGGAGTAACGTAGGCATTCTTGCAACTGTGTTTTGTCCGTGATTGGGTGTGGTATTATGGGTAAAATTCTATTGTCGCAGTGAGATGGTACTTCACCAGTAATGACAATAGCCTCCCCAACAAAGGACGCCTGTGTTGTTAAACGCTGTGTAAACGGATTAGTATCCACAAAGGTTTTTCACCATCAAGTTCTCTATGGGTTCATGGCCCCGTCAATGTACTTGTGGACAATTCATATTCTGGAGATTTCCGTTTCCCATAAAGCAATCTGGAAGTTTCTGAGTCTGGTAGCAATTTCATCGATCTTTGAAACCGTCCTTTTGGGATGTTTACTATCTCTGGCTGTGTAACTCCAACATCTTCGCCTGGTCTGGTATGACATCTTGTAGCATAATCCCATGGGATCGATGGAAGACCCCGACCACACATGTCATTCAAAATACTCATCGAAATTGTCAAAGTCTGAATGAAATACGAAACGGCAAGATGGGTTTCTGATGATGTAAGGGGAGTAGGCTTGAAGTATTGTCAATTGTAACCGCTAGTGCTGTCTCAAGTTCTAGTAGAAATGAGTAGTTCTCACAATGTCCAAGACGGTTAAGGATGATTATCTATTCAGCGCTACGGAATATATGTCTTAGTGCCATTCCTAGAATAACATGTTTAGGCAACTTCCATTTTCCATTGGTAACAGCACGGCATATATCCTGACCCACTGAATTGACTATGCGACTGGTCCTCCTGGAAGGTGTTTTATCTCCAGACAGAACATAGGTGAGGAATTTCTCCAGCACTTGAGGTAGGACAGAAGATGTATGACTCAGATCATTCACAGTCAGTGGCCATGGCATTTCATCAGTGTCCTGAAATCTCTTAATGACTTCATCCCTAAGGAGATCTGCAACTCTTTTGAGTTGTCCTTTGACCAAGTTGGTAGCTTGACTTGATAGCATCTTTGATATCAGTTTTCAGGTTGATCACTAGTAAGAACTAAATTGACCACCAGCCCCAATAGGACAGAAACCTAGAAGTCCTTGATAATCCTTGCATCGTTCTAGTTTTGACTTGAGCTTTTCACTGCGATAGTTGGGATTCGGAAAGGGAGTTTCATTGATGTGAGAAACATAAATTGAACGCAACTCAATTAGTCTAACTACTCTCTTATCAATCGCAATGTTATCGTTGATCACTTGGCGGACCTTCTCAAACGATTCTCTATGTGCTTTCTCCATGGCAGCTTGTTGCTCAATATTTTTTTCATCTTTCGATTTCCACTTTTCTGAACAACAGACGTAATTTCTTCGACAAGAAGGATGATATTTGGCTTCACACGCTAACAGATCAGAACCAGAAATCCGCCGTAGGAGTTCGAAGTCTTCCTTTTTCTCGGCACATCGAACATCAGTGTCACTGTCTCCACGTTCAAAGGCCTTGGTGTCCTCAGTTGTCCACGCGCCCTTCACTTTGACTTTCTTTTTTGCCGTCCTTTTGCAGAATATACAGTCAGGATTAAACAGAGTGTTGTCCTTGTCAATGGCTGATCTCCTGGCCTCTCTCATTTGGCTAGTTGATGGTTGCTCTTCAGTTACATATTTTAGACGTTGAAGATTTGCAGTAAATCGTGTATAGCATGTGCGATGATAACCATGGTTGTCATCGCATCCCTCAGGAATCAGTGCGCAAACGTCATCCATGCGATATGGTGATTCGAACGGCTGCAATAGCCTCTGCTCCTTTACTGCAAGAATCCGTTTGAACAGTTCTGCTGGATCCTTTGTGTGCTTGATGAATGTGAAGTGCTAATTATAGGGTGAAAAATATAGGCATTATAGGGTGTTAGCAAGGCATTGTCATACTTATTCCCTCTCTGCACAGCCCTCATAGGGTATTAGCAAGGCATTACCAGCCTTATTCCCTTTCTGCACAGCCATCATAGGGTGTTAGCAAGGCATTGTCACCCTTATTCCCTTCCTGCACAGCTATCATAGGGTGTTAGCAAGGCATTAACACCCTTATTTCCTCTCTGCACAGCCATCATAGGGTATTAGCAAGGCATTGTCACCCTTATTCCCTCTCTGCACAGCTATCATAGGGTGTTAGCAAGGCATTAACACCGTTATTCCCTCTCTGCACAGCCATCATAGGGTATTAGCAAGGCATTAACAGCCTTATTCCCTCTCTGCACAGCCATCATAGGGTGTTAGCAAGGCATTGTCACCCTTATTACCTCTCTGCACAGCCATCATAGGGTATTAGCAAGGCATTAACAGCCTTATTCCCTCTCTGCACAGCAATCAAAGGGAGTTAGCAAGGCATTGTCACCGTTATTCCCTCTCTGCACAGCTATCATAGGGTGTTAGCAAGGCATTGTCACCCTTATTCCCTCGCTGCACAGCTATCATAGAGTGTTAGCAAGGCATTGTCACACTTATTCCCTCTCTGCACAGCAATCATATGGTGTTAGCAAGGCAATATCACTGCCCCGTGCAGTGAAGGCACGCGGGGGCGGGTGAGGCCCTCCCTGCCCCGTGCTGTGAAGGCACGCTGGGGCTGGTGAGGCCCTCCCTGCCCCTTGCCGTGAAGGCTCGCGGGAGCGGGTGAGGCCCTCCCTGCCCCGTGCCGTGAAGGCACGCGGGGGCGGGTGAAACCCTCCCTGCCCCGTGCCGTGAAGGCACGCGGGGGCGGGTGAGGCCCTCCCTCTCCCGTAGAGAGAGAATAAGGGTGATAATGCCTTGCTAACACCCTATGATAGCTGTGCAGAGAGGGAATAAGGGTGTTAATGCCTTGCTAATACCTAATGATAGCTGTACAGAGAGGGAATAAGGGTGATAATGCCTTGGTAACACCTTATGATAGCTGTGCAGAGAGAGAATAAGGGTGTTAATGCCTTGCTAATACCCTATGATAGCTGTGCAGAGTGGGAATAAGGGTGTTAATGCCTTGCTAATACACTATGATAGCTGTACAGAGAGGGAATAAGGGTGTTAATGCCTTGCTAAAATCCTTTGCTAGCTTACAGAGAGGAATAAGGGGTGTTAATGCCCTGTTAATATCCCCATGATAGCTATGCAGAGAGGGAAATAAGGGTGATAATCCCTTGCTAACACCCTATGATAGCTTGCAGGAGGGAATAAGGGTGTTAATGCCTTGCTAAACCTATGATAGCTGTCAGAGAGGGAATAAGGGTGTAATGCCTTGCTAAACCTATATGGGGAAATAAAGCTGTACCCAGAGGGAGAGAGAATAAGGTGTAATGCCTTGCTAAACGCTATGATAAAACTGTGAATGCCAGAGAGAGATATGA
>JACEEZ010018324.1:7500-20000 GCA_016584305.1 Chionoecetes opilio
CATCACCAGATAATCATATAAATTAAGTATTAAATGAAACATATAGAATGATGAGCAACATATACGTAGAGTTTATAGATAAATAAACAAAAACAAATAGATAAATAGATAAAAAAAGTGACAAAAGAAAATAAATAAGTGACAATAGGTCTATAGGGAAATACATTAATAAATAAGTAAATAGATAAATGAACTATACAATAAAATATGAAATAAATGAGTTAATTCAAATTATATCTCACTCTCTCTATCAAGATAAGCTACTTCATGTATATCCTATCTCAGTGAACTTAAAAATCTATTTACTATTGTATTTGTCAAGTATACAGTTTAGAATCACCTTAATAACCCCTTCACACCCAGATCTTTCCTTTGCTATATAAAATCGTATGTTGTCGAGCCATAAAATTACGATAAGTAACTGAACATACCAAATTAGTTAGTGGACACGGATACTAAACAGGTCATATCTATAAAATATTGCTTATAGTCACTAAAAATCGTCTAATGGTAGCCAAATAACAATGGAAATTACGTTCTGGGTCTTAATGGGTTAAACTTTACTTCCCATTTTCATATTATATCAAATGCTTTTTTATAGCAATTTTGACTCCTTAGATCACACGTATAAGGTGTCTAAAGGTTCCTCGAGTGATGGTTGGAGTCATGAAGCATTGCAGCCTTTGAGGACAATGTAGAATCTTGCAAGATGTGTCATTTCTAAATAGTTTCAGATATATTGCGAATGAACATATTACAAAAAAATACTTATGCATTAACTTATGCAAACATGAATGAGGGATTGATACAATTTAGTTACATAGTAGAATTCTGTTATTCTTATTTAAGCCGAGGCATTGATGAACTCCACCTTTTCACTCTCAAATTAAAACAACTGAACTTCAAATGAAAACAAGTGAATCTCAAATTAAAATAAGTGAATCTCAAATTAAAACAACTGAAGTTTAAATTAAAACAACTGAAGTTTATATTAAAACAACAGAAGTTTAAAATAAAATAACTGAACTTCAAATTAAAATAACAACTTCATTATTAAAATAATTGAATTTCAAATTAAAAGAAAATATTTATCTATTATATTTGGAAATTCATTTGTTTTATTTTGAAGTTCTGTTGTTCTAATTTGAGTGAAAAGGTTTATTATGAAAACCCCCAGAAAAGTAACATATTTCTACATGCAAACTTTTTCTTATCTGTACCAGAGTGCTGCTAGCAAAGGGAAGAGGGAAAAAATTATTTATGAAAAGATATACCATTCTTTTAAATATTTTTACTTAGAATACTACATAGATAAAGCAACAGTGTGAAGTAATGTATAGCTATTCCGTGTATGTTAGTACACATACTCAGTAGTTATACAAAAGAATAAAAAAAAAAAAAAAAATGCACTCCTAATTTTTTGGCACCCTAAATTTTTTGGTACTCAAATGATTTTGGTACTCAAAAATTTTTTGCACTAAAATGTTGTTGTCAATCAAAGATTTTTGGCACTCAATTTTTTTTTGCACTCAAAAATGTTTAGCACTCAAAAATGTTTGGTACTCAAAATTGTTTTAGCTTCCAACATTTTTTGGCACTCAACTTTTTTGTCACTCAAACATTTTTGGCACTTAAATTTTTTGGCAATGAAACATTTCTGGCACTCCAAAAAAATTTGGTACTCAAATTTTTTGGCACTCAAATATTTTTGGCACTCAACATTTTTTTTTTAAACTTAACTCTGTGTACTAACATTAACGGAATAGCTATACGTTACTTCATCCTGTGTTGCTTTATCGATGTAGTATGCTGTGTAAAAATATTTTAAAGAATGGTATATCTTTTCATAAAAAAAAATTTCCCTCTCTTCTCTTTGCTGGCAGCACTCTGGTAAAGATAAGAAAAAGTTTGCATGAAGAAATATGTTACTTCTCTGGGGGTTTTCATAATACAACTTTTCACTCACAAATTTTGAACAACAGAACTTCAAAATAAAACAGAATTTCAAAATATAATATGGACTCATTTACTTTTAAATTTGAAATTCAATGATTTTAAATTAAAGTTGTTATTTTTATTTGAAGTTCAGTTATTTTAACTTAAACTTCTGTTGTTTTAATATAAACTTCAGTTATTTTAACTTAAACTTCTGTTGTTTTAATATAAACTTCAGTTGTTTTAATTTATACTTCAGTTGTTTTAATTTAAACTTCAGTTGTTTTAATCTAAACTTCAGTTGTTTAAATTTGAGATTCACTTGTTTTAATTCTAAGTTCAGTTGTTTTAATTTGAAGTTCAGTTGTTTTAATGTGAGAGTGAAAAGGTGTAGTAGGTATTTAGTAAAATGATCATAAGGAAAATTACTGAACGAAATTTCACCGACTGTCCATGCATTTTCTAATCCAAAACTCAAGGAAGGCATAAGTTATGCTGAAAAAATATCAAGTTCAAAATGGTTCAAATGAGAACCCCAGGGTAATGGATCCAGGATATTTCAAAGGGAGGGAGGGAAGGAGGAATGGGGGTGATAATGTAACTAGAGGGCGTTGAGAATAAAAACTACGAGGCCTCAAGCTGAATGAATGTGCGAAATCACCACAATAAGGTATATAGGAAAATAGGCTTAAATCAATGCAGTTTTGATATAAGCAATTTTTGGGGCATACAACTCTGCATGGTTGTATGAAAACCACTTAATAGATAAAAGTATATATGAAACAGTCATAATACCAAAACATGCAATAACCTAACAGCTCTTTGCCCTATAGCCTGTGTTCCCTTGGAATGCCCTGCCTGCGAGAGGGAGGTGAATGGGGAGTGTCGACCAATCTTTGGATGCGACCCCTAGGCTGATCAAGAAGCTGCCTGTGGAGTCTATGCAACCACCACCACATTAATGCAGCATGATATAACCTTAGCATATATAGCATACTCCTACTGATATAAAATTATCCTTATGATATGTGACTGTCCACTTTCTGAGGGCATTCCTGTATTTTCTGATTGACCATTCTAGGTACTGTATTGACTTGCTCTGTTCCACAAGAGTGACTTTCAAAGTTTCCTTGATAATTCTGGTAAGTTTATTTTGATAAACAATGTGAGGTTTGAACTCTTGTTACTCTTAAATTTGGCACCGACTGAGACAGATGATAATGAATAACCATCAATACCTATCAGCCTTGAAGAGCTCTGAATACCTGCATAGCTTGTAAGTCACTATTCTCACTACCATCAAGAAAACGTTACTAGCATGATATTACAAAAAAAACATTTATATCAAAACTGCATTATTTTAAGCCAATTTCCCTATAGACCTCATCATACTTTGTTTTAGGTTTCGAAAATATCATAAATCAATGTTTCGCCAAAGAAAAAAAATTAAAACTATAATTAAACTTAATTCTTACATGTTTTTATAAAAAAAAAAAAAAATTCAAAGCATTTCAAACTTGTTATGGAAGTAAACTTTTTGTTGCAGGTAAATTTGTGAATTCCCACAAGTGTATGGAGAGCCACTACTCTGTTGCCCCATGTTTATTGCCACGGTTCTCTCGACCTCATAATTAATCTTATTAAAGGATTTGTTGCCTTAGTTACCATGAACCCGGCACCTTGACGTGGCCTGGTGTCTGGCACAAAAGCTGATCTTCAAATATGGCACACATAACAAGCAAAATCATTCCGGGATATCCCTTATGAATAATATGTTTATGGTGGAAATCAGACTAACTTTCCATATACGTACATATATGTATATGTATATACGTAGAAATACACAAAAATCAATCAATTAATAAACTTATGCATTTCACTGGGTATTCATTCTGCATTACCTACTGCTGTATATCATAAATAAATAATAGCTGTATATCATAAATGATATACAGCTGAGATATAATGTTACTTTAGGTTTAAGAAACTAAACACTGATAAATGCTCTGACACAGTGGCTTCATGTTAGTATGTGGGTAAACACCTAGGTCACTGTCTCTTCATGATGCTATATAGTAACTTTAAATCTGAAAGGAGCGGAGAAGAAAGAAGTTATTTTTCTACAAAGTTGTGGGTCCATGCATAGGAAAGGGTGGATAATGTAGAATGCAGGACAAAAGTGTCTCACTGATGCCGGTGGGGACAGATGCAAACCTCTAAAATCATGAAGCAAAAATACTTAACTAAAAAATGGATGGTATTTACAGACAAGATGCTAGAATTAAGGCATATAATTCAGATGAAGCAGCCCCCTAGTTATTTTTTTGTGTATAACAGAAAGTAAGTTAATGAAACAGTGAAGAATGAAACACAGGGCATTCACGGCTATGATATCTGAAGAGAGGACATAATTGAAAAGGAGGGGTTATGATACTAACCTAAAAGGGGTTATGGGCCAGAAACATAATAATTGAAGGAACTAATGAAGCGAAAGTATTACCTGTGAGAATAGAGCTCACAGACAATGAAATAACCAAAGCAACAGTGTACATGTCATCATCATGGACCCAAGACCATAGCATGGTTACTGATCAGACACAACATACACTAAATGCATTGCTGAAAAGAATGGAAGGAATGGACTATGCAACCTAGTCCTAACAGGGGATTCCTATAGCAGTGTTAAGGGATAGGTATTGAATTAACTCCCTGAACTAACTGACCCAGCAATAATGAACTGGATGAAACCCGTTAACTAATATAATGTGCTACACCAAAGACTACTGTATACTGGACTTGCTACTCAGTTTGGGCTATTTCCAGTGGAGGCCAGTTTTGCGATTCCTGACATTTTCGAACATCACTCCCATCTCCCTTCCTATGGCTTATCAGTATACATGATATACCGTTATCTTCATAAATGTTTGTTCTATAATATTATCATATAAAAAACTGTAAAATACCCTAAAGAAATGCCATTATGAGAGAGTGAAGAAATTATGCAGGAACCTAATATTCACTTAAACTCTTCGCCATTTAATATTTTGCGAGGAAACATTTTACATGAAACATATCAATAGAAGCGGAATTTTATTAGCTTTCTATTGATATATTTCGTTGTCTGATAAATGAATTAAAACTATACATATGAGGTTATGAGGTGATGTATTTAGTTATTGATTTAGTATTGATGAGGTTATGTATTTAGTTAACGCTAATTTTAGCGTTAACTAAATACATAACCTCATCAAGCGGGCAAATTACCAGATTGATGATGTTATTTATTTAGTTAACGCTAATTTATGCATGGTTCTAATTCATTTATCAGAAAATGAAATATATCAATGGAAAGCTAATATAATTCCGATTCTATTGATATGTTGCATGTAAGAAGTCTTCACGGAAAATATTGAATGGCGAAGAGTTTAAGTGAATATTAAGTTCATGCAAATTTCTTCAGTCTCATAATGGCATGTCTTTAGTGTATTTTACAGTTTTTTATTTGATAATATTATAGAACAATCATTTACAAAGATAACAGTGTATCATTTATACTGATAAACCATAGTCTACCTATTCATGGAACACTTTTTTACTTGCCGATCCAATTGATGATGCTATTATTTTAGTTAACGCTAATTTATGTATGGTTCTAATTCATTTATCAGAAAACAAAATATACCAATGGAGAGCTAATGAAAATCCGCTTCTATGGATATGTTTCATCTAAAATGTTTTCTCGCAAAATATTAAATGGCGAAGAGTTTAAGTGAATGCATATTTCTTCACTCTCTCATAATGTAATTTCTTTAGTGTATTTTACTGTTTTTTATTTGATAATATTATAGAACAAAAATTTGCGAAGATAACGGTATATCATTTATACTGATAAACCACAGGAAGGGAAATGGGGGTGATGTTCGAAAATGTCAGGAATCGCAAAACTGGCCTCCACTGGTCATGGGCGGGTTGGCGCGGGGCACGAGTAGCAAGTCCAGTATAGAGTAGTCTTTGGTGGTGGTAATAACAGTGGTGGTGAGGTGTTTATATATTTAGGTTATGGCAACAATGGTGTTCTTAATCATGTCAGCGGTTGTATTGATTCGCTAAGAAGTTTTGATCATAGTAATTAAGATGAAGGTCGAAACAATATATGTCTTGGACTTGATAACATGGCGGTTCATAGGTAACACATGTGATGGCCTTCTAGGGCGACACACTTTAGGGAAGACTAGAAAGTGAGGACTTGGAAAGGAGAAGGGGATGGGAAGTGGCGAGATAAGGCCGAAGGTATAACTATAGTAGTGGTAACAGTAGTAGCAGCAGCAACAGTAAAATTGGTAGTATTAGTAGTACATGTATTATTATTATTATTATTAAGAGTAGTAGTAGTCGAGGTGATGGTGGTGGTGGTGTACCATAATAAAAGCATAAGAAGGGAAAATTATATGAGACATTTAATAAAAGTGTATGAAAAAATGAAAAGTGTATGAAAAGTACAAAAAGAGATTTATTGGTAGAAACAAAAAGAAATGAGAATACGTAAGGGTTGTATTGAAAAGGCTAAATTAGAAAACTAAAGAGAAATTGAATAACCATAAATAGGAGGGTAAAAGTGTGCAGGTCGATCAGAGGAGACGCAAAAAATGGGAGTGATGTGCATTAGTTCAAAAGAAAAAGAAGGGAGAAGGAAAATGCATGAATAAAAGAAGGTAGAGAGAAACAAGATAAATGAGAGCGATGAGTGTGATCATTGTGGTGACCTCATGTTTGTGGCGGTGTTGATGGTGGTGGAGGGCGAGGTGATGGCAGCGTGAGAGGTGATGATTCCGCGCTACAGTGTCCTGCCGGTTGTCTCAAGTGTGACAGGTGCCTCGTCCCCTTTGGAGCCTCCAGATGTTTAGGAGGCATCAGCGGCCCCAGAATGAGCAGGTTCCCAGAGACGAATGGTGTTTGATTATGGATTTGGCGTCGCTCTCTAGCCACCTTATAAACACCGGCGAGGACGCAGACAAGTGTGGATCCCACACCGATGGATCCCACACCGCCGCAGCGCCGCATCTACTATTATTATGCCTTAATTAACCATCTCGTGTTCCCCGTAAACCATTATCTAAATTCAAGGCCTCAACACCGTAATCTCCATAACTTTATCACTTTTAAGCATTTATCTTAAATCAGCGCACAAGGAAAATTTAAAATGCAGCCCCGCAGTTCTCATAACTAACTGTAATAAAACAACTGAAAAACCGTATAAATCTGATCCAAAATATGAGCCACTGGACAAAATATTTAGTTCTCGTTGATTCCTATTTGAAAAACACGTGGAAAAGAAATGGGCTCCCGTTAAGGAATTGGCGTGCACTCTTAGGCCTCGCTCATTAATCGCCACTAATGCTAACAAATAGGTAGTAATCCTCCCATTAGTCTTCGCAAGGGTTAACTTCTGATTTTTCAAGATCCGCTGTGTGCTTCCTTATCGGCAGGAGACAACAGCGAGGTCTTGGCCGCAGCGATTGTTCCCAGTATGTGGCTCGCCGCCGGACTGATCTCAGTGTGAGTGGACCACTGCCTGGTGAAATGACCACACACTTTTTTTTTCACGTTTGAGCCTATAGCGCCTGTAGGATATTATTTATATTTCTTGAGGTCGCAGGTGGTTGGCCCTACACATTCTGGAGGGTCGTGGTGATGGTTGGTTGGCCTTCGCCCATGGTGGCGCAGGCTAGATTTATAGTGACACCTGTGGTCTTAGGTGAAGGTCCTGTTTTATGTGATTGTCTACCCTCAGTTAGGCTCATGCTTCCACCTGGTGTTCCCTCCGCCGCACTTGTAGTCGCAGTCGAATGAACAGGAATGCTGCATGCGGGTTTCTTCGGCAGCTCGACGATGGATTTACAATTGCTCCTTGGTGGGACTTTTAACTCGGTACCTTGTGCACATCTACCAGGCTCTTGTCGACAGCGTTAAAGATGGTCGAAAGAGTTGCCCCTGGCTGGATTCGAAATCGGGACATCGAGCTCACCACCTCCAAGATGCTAACCACTCTGTCACCGCCTCTCCATGCTAACCACTAGCCAACACTAACCACTAGTCCACCGTGGCCCCACACTAACCACTAACCAACCACTCCTCCCCGCCTTCCACGTGTCTGCCCCTCCCTCTGTTGTGACTCGAAGTGAATCAAAAAGCTGATGAATAACACGATAGCTATTTTTCCCACCACCACCGACTGCTATTAACGTGTCATTAGATACTTTGGGTTAAGCTAGGTGCTCATCGCTGTCCCTTTGGAATGAGATCCGTTCCAGAATGTTGAGCTGTTTCAAGGTATGGATTCAGCTTATTTGTTCATTGTATTAGTTTTACTGGTTCATTATGTATTCAATCAGCGTTGAACACGTCAGTAAGTAGCCATTGAGATAGTCAACCAACATCGTACCATGACATAACGCATCGCCGTCCCAGAGGAGAGCCAGTGTGCGTCAGCGAATATTGAGGAACAATTTGTGCAATACTCTCACCCAATGGAAATTAGACAGGCCATAAATATAAGACAAACAAGCCGACTCTCACGTTGCCTTCCCCCTTCTTGGCCGCCTCAAACTGGGAAACCTGTCTGACCCGACGGCTTATTAGGCCTCTTTCACACGGCGCGGGCGATGCCCACGTCCGCGCTTAAGCGCGGACCCGCTTAAGCTAATTACTGATGTTTTCAATGTAACCTTTCACACGGCACGGGCGTCGCCCGGCTGCGGACAACGCCCGTGCGCGGGTGAAATGCAGCGCGGGCGCCCCTTGGGTCGCCCGCGAGCCCGCCTCCGCACATTGATGATAGGGTACAGTGTTTAAGGCCCGTCCACACTATGCCTCATGAGGCGCGTGATGTCGCTGGCGCTGTTGAAAATCGACCTTTTCAACACCACCAGCGTCGTGCTGAGCGAATCCAGCCCGGCCTGATTCCCGCAACACTGCCCCAGCCTCACGCGTGCTCCTCACTCCTCTCAGTGCTATACCTGGCTTCACTGAGATAGGACGTTATTGCGCCGCGCTCCTAGAAATACTGTCTCGCTCAAAACATCTTATTAACAATCTCCTCTAACAACCTCTCCCAAACCAAACTCATGTTATTTAGCTTGCTTAATAGGAATGGGAATGATAATAGTAATAAACATTATATAAATAACAATGATAATGATGATAATAATAGTAGTAGTAGTAATCATATTCTCATAGTGGAAAGAGGAGGTAAAAGGGAGTGGCATGGAGAGAAGCAGAGGAGAGGTAGGTAGGTAGGGTAGGAGCGTGTGTGAGTGAGGTCAGGTCAGGGCCACAGGTGCGTGTAGGTGGGTGGAGGATCATATTTTAGAATAGGCCACGATACAAAATCGTCGTTTTCTCGTCGTTTTCTCTGGAGCTGACTGGCGCGCTGCTCGATTGAGGGATGGCGGTGAGGCATAGTCTGGACACTTGGGTGGGATTTCAACACGTCCACCTGCCTCAGCGCGCGCGTCATGAGGCCTAGTATGGACGGGCTTTGCGTGTCTTCACACGTCGCGGGCAGACGCGCGACACGCGCATTTCTCCAGAGGAAACTCATTCAGTAGCCGATTGGATTTCAACGTGACTGGTTGTGCGTGACTGTCCCTTTGTACTTAATATGGATGCTGATATTGACACAGAGCAGTTAATATCACTTGTGCAGGAGAGACCAGCTCTGTGGGACAAATCACGTGAAGAAATCATTTCTACAATCAAGGGATGAATCCATAATTTACGCATATGTCTCCTCTTCTTGTGTAAATGTAATAGGTAAAGGAGACGAAGGCGATCATGGTCCATAATCAATGCGTGCACAACACAAACTGGTGCGGCGCGCGGGTGCGGGTGGTTTACACCCGTGCCGTCTGAAAAGAAACGCGGAAGCGGGTGTGTCCGCGCTTAAGCGCAAACGCGGGCATCGCCCGCAAGTGTGAAAGAGGCCTTACTGTTCTCTAGAATAGTATGTGGTATGGGGGATGTCGAACCAATCACCGATGTCCAAGCTCGTGACGTCACATTGGGGGTGGAGCTTACGTGATCACTGGGCTATAACCTGTATGTTTTATTTTAGATTATACCTATTAAATTGTTTAATTTAACCTAATCTAAACTAACCTAAACTAACCTAACCAAACCTAACCCAACCTAACCTAACCTAACATAACCTAACCTAGACTCTACAAATGATGTTAAATATAACGCAGGTTATAACCCAGCGATCACTAAAGCTCCACCCCCATGTGACGTTACGAGCATAGACAACGGTGATTGGCTAGAGACATCCCCCATACCACATACTATTCCAGAAAACGGCAATATGCGACCCGATGAGCTAATGAAGCTGACTTTCACCTCTCCTCACCTACCTGACCTGCATCACCTTATCTCCACCGTAAAGATAAGCCAATGAGGTGTACCTATCAGCACCTCTCTCCTCTCTCTCTCCTTCCCCTCGAACACCTTATTGATGGGACAGGTTTGGGCCCAGTCACGCCCCCTTTCCACACCTTGAGACATGCTCACCTGCGGATAAAAAGTCTCGCGCACACCTGGACTCGCACACCTTTCGTGACTCGCGTGTACGAGTCTTATAAAGAATGGATGTGAATTTATGCAAAAAGTACGCTCACAAATATACTGAAATGTATATATGTTTTTTTTATCTCTCAGTAATACATTCTTACAGACAAAAAATACTAATCACAACATTTGAACAATATAGGTTACGTCTCTCTCTCTCTCTCTCTCTCTCTCTCTCTCTCTCTCTCCTCTCTCTCTCTCTCTCTCTCTCTCTCTCTCTCTCTCTCTCTCTCTCTCTCTCTCTCTCTCTCTCTCTCTCTCTCTCTCTCTCTCTCTCTCTCTCCAAAATAACAAACAACTGTATGCAAAGCGCGCACACACACACACACACACACACACACACACACACACACACACACACACACACACACACACACACACACACACACACACACACACACACACACATATATATACACATAAACATACACATGCACACGCACACACACACACACACACACACACACACGTGGGGTACTCCGCAGTGTAGCGGTTAGCACGCTCGGCTCACAACCGAGAAGTCCCGGTTTCAATCCTCGGGCGGAGCGAAGACAGACGGGCGGTCTTCTTAAAACCCTAGCCTCTGTCCACCCAGCAGTGAATGGGTACCGGGTGTTCGCCGGGGGTTTGTGACCCGCCTCCCGGGGTGGTGGTTTCGGCCAAGACTACCTAAGCACTAAGGATAAATGATACAAAAAATGTAGCTATGGAGACGGGGTCATGCGAGTGTAGCTCAGGCCCTGTAAAATACAACTAGATGAATGCAACTAGATGAATACACACCCACACAATGGGGGGGGGTATGTGAGGTCCCATCATTACCCAAAGATCGATAATACAGTCGGCGCAAAAAAACTTAGGACGCCAAAAAGCTTAGGACGGGAATAAAGTCCTTAGCTGTTTTGCCAATTTCGGTGGGAGCTATTGATTTTTTTTATGTTTTTTTGTATATCTGGCAGTGCATTAGGGTGTCTGTTGTAGATTCCTCGCTCCTGCCCGCTCTGTATCTTCCAAGTTATTATAGGAAGAGGACCGTTGTTGTGTTTGGTTCTCCAACCTTCCTACACCCCCATTCGCCCCTCCATCTTCTGCCGCCTCCTCCAGGTCTACTAAGGCATTATGCCGGGCAAATCTCTATTTATTGTGAAGAAGACACGTATAGTAACCTTGTATCGAAGTGGGAAAATCATGGGCCAGATAGCGCGGGAGATGTGTGTTTCCAAACATACCGTCTCGGTGTGGTGCAGGCGGGCGCAAGATGGTGAGTAGAGACTGTTTTGGCGTGGAAGAAAGGGTTAGGGGGACCAAGAAAAACTTCAAAGAAGACTGATCAACTGCTCATAAGGGTTGTTGATGTCAATAAACCTTTTGAGCAGTTGATCAGTCTTCTTTGAAGTTTTTCTTGGTCCCCCTGACCCTTTCTTCCACGCCAAAACAGTCTCTAACTCACCATCTTGCGCCCGCCTGCACCACACCGAGACGGTATGTTTGGAAACACACATCTCCCTCGCTATCTGGCCCATGGTTTTCCCACTTCGATACAAGGTTACTATACGTGTCTTCTTCACAATTAATAGAGATTTGCCCGGCATAATGCTTTACTAGACCTGGAGGAGGCGGCAGAAGATGGAGGGGCGAATGGGGGTGTAGGAAGGTTGGAGAACCAAACACAACAACGGTCCTCTTCCTATAATAACTTGGAAGATACAGAGCGGGCAGCAGCGAGGAATCTACAGCAGACACCCTAATGCACTGCCAGATATACAAAAAATGTTAAAAATATCAATCGTTCCCACCTAAATTGGCAAAACAGCTAAGGACGTTATTCCCGTCCGAAGTTTTTTGGCGTCCTAATTTTTTTTGCGCCGACTGTAATGAGCTCCAATCTCGCATGCGAGATTGAGACCATAAGAGTGAAACTGGCGATTGCGAGTCTGACTTGC
>JACEEZ010018325.1:6420-38286 GCA_016584305.1 Chionoecetes opilio
TTTGAAAAAAAAAAAAAAAAACCCCAAAAAAACCTAAGTAGGGAAAATGAGCATGAAAAACAATGATCCCAAAAAAAAATAAGAAATTTTCACACACGAAAAAAACAGCGACCGCTTTTTATAATTGTGAACAAAATAAGTAACACATATATGGTTCAGAATCAATTATACCCACATGTTTACGTGATGATATCCCAGGCCACACTGAGATCATTCGATCGCCTCTCTTCCCTGTCTCCCGGTGACTCACCCTCACTCACCGCCCGTGTCTCTCACCCGCCCTCATACGCGTTCGTTCTCCTCCGCGTTTTCTATCACACCTACACTGCACAAACAATTACAATTTCGCACACATACATACATACACACGTACACACACATTCGTAACAATATTATGTAACAAAATTTTATTGTCAACTTAATGATTAATCAATTAATTATTAAAACAAGAACATTTTCTTTGCCAGGACAGTGATGCAAGTTTTTTTTTTTATTCAGATTCCTAACATTATTTAGAAATGTATAATTTGCAACAGCCCACCATGGCCCCCTTAAATTCTTGCCATGGCCCCCTTGGGGGCCATGGCCCCCAGGTTGAGAACCACTGTACTAATAATACTAATACTAATACAACAACAAAACATATTAGATTGGCTCCCTCCACCACAACCACAACACCAGCAGTAGGTGGAGGAGGCAGTGAGTCCTGGGCAGGGATGCTCGAAAATCCCTCGTAAGGGACAAGGTATGTAAGCCATACACACTTACGAGTGTATGGCTACAATAACCTTACGAGGGTGGGCTGAGGGAGATGCTCGTACCGAGCCGTCACTCCCGTACGGTTATCGGTGGCCTGTGGATGGGGAATATAGGGATATTCTAGGGATATGTGTGGGGAAATTCTGCTAACCAATCACAGAGCAGCGCCTCGCATGACGCGGCTTTATCTAGCCAATCATCATGCTCTCAGCTGTCAGGGAGCCCGATAAATAAATTTAAAGAGACTTCAAATGCCGCTGTTGTGCTAAAATCGGCCTCTTTCGGAAATCGTCCCGCGGACGCTTATTTAACCTAAATAACTCTACAAAACTTAACACAAACCTATCATAAACCTTACCTAACCTAAACCAGACCTAAACATAACTTAACATAAACCTAAAAACTATGTTTGCTGGTGTTGAGCTAAGATCGGCTGATTTCCGAAATAGGGCCGATTTTAGCTCACTATCGCCAGAATGTTACGATAATACATAGCTGCCACATTAGCCTTGCAGCGTAATATTCTCCCACTGATTACTACAGAGACGTACCCAGGGTATACCTTGATGCGCTGATCATAGGTTCGAGTCTCGCGTGCCCGGAATTAGTATCTATAGACCACTGCTGGCCCGCGCCGTACGTATGCCGTATCCGTGGCCCTGGCGGTACTCTGTTATAGTGGACGAGAACTGCGCGTTCGCTCTTTAGGTCAGACAAGACACACGGGGGGGCTAACACCTCACTGTGACACACGTGACACTTGTGTGCAAGGATAGTATAACTTTATAACATCCTTGCTTGTGTGTATACGTGCGTGTGTACTAGTACGTCAAGACATTTGATACCACCACCACCACCGGATCATTATAGCTGCCAAACTTGTATGATGAACTATACGTTTTGATTCAAGAAGTCGACCGATATATATATTTAATATATAGGTTTGCCCTGATATGAATTTATTACAAGTACTATAGGTATTGTATGTTAAATATGATATATATGGAGTCAATAAGCAAAAAACACATCACTTTTCAAACAGCAAGCATAAAAAGGGCTCTATAATCACAATAAAAAGGTATAGTGATACAACTTGTAATTTTGTTTGTTGATTCTGCCGTTTTTAAAAATTTCATCCCTTGGGGATTTTTAAGGGGGTGCCCCGACCCACCCTTAGCCTTGCGGCCCCCGTAGCAAGTGAGAAAAAAACGGTTTGGCATCTCCCTTAGAGGGCTACGAGGAAAAAAGCCCTTGGGGGAATACTTAGGGCCCGTAATTTTTTAGATCTCTGCCCGGTACACAAGGCATAAAACCCCACAAGCCACACTTTCCCTTCCCCCGGGCCATGAAATCCAACTTTAAAATGATGTGACAAGTGGCGCAGGGTTAAAGTATCGTCCAGACCCTTTTTTTTTGGCCTAATTAGTTAATCACTTTAAAAAACACCTAATCCCCAAAATATTTGATTTTCAGGGCCCTTTTTTCCCGTAACAAACGACTTTTTAAAAAGCGCGCCAAAAAAAA
Source organism: Chionoecetes opilio (assembly GCA_016584305.1). NCBI lineage: Eukaryota > Metazoa > Arthropoda > Malacostraca > Decapoda > Majidae > Chionoecetes > Chionoecetes opilio. The sequence goes on from JACEEZ010018325.1 coordinate 8,704, forward strand.
ATTTTTTTTTCCCCCCCAAACAGGGTTTAACAATGTTATTGATGGGGTCAGAAGAGTAAGTTTTTTTTTTCCTTTCCCTTTTTTTTCCCCTTTTTCCCCTTTCCTTCTCTCTCTCCCGTCCTCTCCTTCCCCTCCTCTTCCTCTTCCTTTTCCTTCTTCTCCTCCCCTCTCCTCTTCCCCCCAAAACTCTTTTCTCTCTCCTCCCCCCCTCTCTCCCTTCCTTCCTTTTTCCTTTCCCCCCTCTCTTCTCTCTCCTTCTCTCCTCTTCCCTTCTTCTCTCTTTCTCCTTTTTTTTCCCCTTTTTCCCCCCCCTTTTTTTTCCTTTTCCCCTTTCCCCCCCCTTCCTCCCCCTTTTCTTCCTTCTCCCTTTTTTTTTTTTTTTTTTTCTTTTTGTTTTTTTCCCTTCCTTTCCCCCCCTTCTCTCTCCCTCTCTCTCTCTTCCCTTTTCTTTTCCCCCCCCCATCCCTTTTCTCTCTCTCTTCTCTCCTTCTCTTTTTTCCCTTCTTTCCCTTTTCCCCTCTCTCTCCATCTTTCCCTTCTCCCTCTTCCTCTCTCCCCCTCCTCTCTTCCTCTCTCCCTCACCTCCTCCCCAATTTTCTCTTCCTCTCTCCCCTCCCTTTCCCCCTCTCTCTCCCCTCTCTCTCTTCTCCCCCTTTTTTTTCCCTCTCTCTCTCTCTTCTTTTTCTCTCTCTCTCTCTCTCCCCTCTCCTTCTCCCCCCTCCCCCTCTCTCCTCTCTCTCTCCTCTTCCCCCCCTCTCTTCTCTCTCCCCCCTCTCTTCTCTCCCTCTCCTCCCTCCCTCTCTCCTTCCCCTTTCCCTTCCTCTCTCTCTCTTCCTTTTTTTCCTCTCCTTTTTCCTCCTCTCTCTCTCCTCTCTCTCTCTCCTCTCTCTCTCTCTCTCCTCTCCCTCCTCTCTCTCTCTCATCTCTCCCCTCTCCTCTCTTTTCCTCTCTCTCTCCTCTTTTCTCTCCGTTTTTTCTTTTTCATCTCTATCTTCTCCCCCCTCCTCTTCCTTCTCCTATTCATCCTCCCCCGAGAGAGAGAAAAAAAATTAGGGGGGGGGGGGGGAGAGGGGAGGGGAAAGGAAGGAGAGAAGAGAAGAGAGAAGAAGAGAGAGAGGAGAGAGAGAGAGGAAGGGGAAGGAGAGAGAAAAGGAGAGAAAAGGAGAGGAGAGGAGAGAGAGAGAAAAGAGAGAGAAAGGAGAGAGAGAGAGAGAGAGAGGGGAGGAGAGAGAGAGGGGAGAGAGAAAAGAGAGAGAGAGAGGAGAGAGAGAGAGAGGAGAGAGAGAGAGAGGGGAGAAGAGAGAAAAAGAGAGAGAGAGAAAAGGAGAGAGAGAGAGGGGAGAGAGAGAGAGCAGAAGAAAGAAAAGGAAAAGAGAGAGAGGGGAGAGAGAGAGAGTCTCTTGTCAGGCCTTGTCAGCCTGTTTGGGGGCTTAGTTGCTCTTGCAGCTATGTCTCTGAGGAAGCGAGTGCTCTTCGGAGCCATTGCAAGGCAGTGGCTGTTGTTGGAACACACAGTTCATGCATAACGTTGCATTGGCATACGCTGCTGGGTGGTCACCTCCACGGGGTAACGCTGGGCAACGTCAGTCTTGGACGGCGGCAGAGATTCCATCCCGCGTGTTAAGTGGTGAGTGTTAGCTCTGTAGCTATCACTCCGCACGACACGCAAGAGTAATGGCTACCTCCCTGACCGTAATGGTTTTGCAACGAGGGGGGGACGTCAGCTCCATTAATCCGGTGTCAGTGTGCGGAGAGGGTACATATTTCTCACTCTTGCTACAAATCTGACCGCTGCCGCTCCTTGTTTTGGGGCCAGCACCACTCTGGCCCCATCCATGGGGTGTGTCGGCGTAACCGGGATGACACACCGGAGGGCACGGTCAACGCCAACCGGTGGCAGGGCATGCTTCTATAGAATGGGGTACACGTTGTGAGGTTGGCAACAATCCCCGCGCACAACTCGGAGTGAGGATGGTGCATTGCTTCTCAGCCTTATACTGGTTTTTTTTCCGGAGGGGATTAGAACACCCTCTTGTAATCCCAGGGCTCCCTTGTGCGAGTCTCAGCGAAGACTTTAAACTTCTGCTAACATGTGAGTTGCGTGATACGTGTATCCTTATTACCCTATGTCAAGGATAGCTGTCCGTCAGTAGAGAATCACCGGATGTGGGTCCGGGCTTTTGCTGAGTTGAAGTGTATGGCCGTGTGGCGCTGGCGCTATGTGGCCGTGCACTTTTTAGGAACAATCTACCTTGCTGGACGTAGGGTGCCTAAGCGGTGTCTTTGTCCGGTGGAACCTCACTGGGCGCCGCTGGGCAAAGCTCCCAAAAACGGCACCCGCGCCAGCTTGGTGCGACCCCGGAGTAAGTTCCGTAAAACCTGGGGTACACAACGGGTCGGGCAGGTTGCATGTTGCTCGGCCCTGTTCAGCGGACTATCGGATCAGGCTGGGCGAAACTCCGACGGAGCTTTGGTTTTCGAATTTGACTGCCCCACTCATGAGGGTCAAGGGGGCCGCCTTTCCTATTTTTGCGGAGAGCTTTCCCCATGTCCCAAAATTCCCCATGTCAAAATAAGTACAAGTCCTTTCCCCCTTTTGACGTTCAGTGTCGAGCCAATGGGTTTTTGCGTCCCTTATCGTGCTTTGAGGGGGCCTTACGCCAGAGTCCAGGGGAAAAATAGGTGGGTGCCGGGCCCCAAAGGGGGTTGGGTTTGGTCTGAGAGGGACCAGCTCGGTGTCGATAAAAAAACCCCACCTTTTCCAGGGTGATAACGACAACCCCCATCAACGTCGCCCCGCCCTCTCTCACAGAAATTATTTGGGCGGGGACAAACCCCCCCCTTGTGTCCCAGGCTCCAGTTATTGCTGTGTGTGCTCGTACTCCACTCGCGCCCAAAACCACGCTGTCGGCAGTCACCCGGGGAAGTTTTCCCAAACCCGCGTGTGTGGCGATTGTTTCACGGAGGAAACTTTAGTTGCCCCGAGCTGCCCGCTTAGGACCCCCCGAGGCGTTTGGGGCCCATCAATCGGACCCTTTCGCGGGAACCCATCGGCCCATCCCGGGCCCGCTGCCTCCACTTAAAACCCAACACCGCCCAATTCCCTGGGGAAACCAGGTCTTAATAGAAAGAGGGGTCCCCCCTTCCACCTTTTGGAACTAGGAGATTTCCCTTTTGGAGGTTTCGGCTAAAAAACGCTTCTCTAAAGGGCAGAAAATAAAGACTTCAGGAAGCAGAAAGAGGGAGCGTCGATTTCCCCGGCGCCTTCTTAGCAGGCCCCCCTGACAAAAGTCGACCCCCTCGCCCCCAAACCCCATTGCCAGGACCCCCCTGTTGTCACTCAGGCGCCCTAGTGCCCTCCCCGGGAAAAAATTGACTTTTGACTGGGGCGCAGTTTGTGGCGCGCATCCTGAACGAAGGCGGGGGGGGAAGTGGGGGAAACCCCCGGCCTTCCCCTATTTTTCCCCACGGGCCCCAGCCAGCGGAAGGGGGGGGGCCGCCACAACACCCCACCCCCCCCGGGCCCCGCGGTACTCAAGCCCAGCCGCCCTTTCCCCGCCCCAACCTCCCCCAACCCCCCAGGGGAGACGCAGCCTCGAAGAGCCGCCCCCCACCCCGACCCCCCCGATCAGGGGAGCCCCCCGCGCCCCCCCAAAAACCCCCCCGGTCATAGTCCCTCTCATAAAAGGAGGCCCCGTTCCCAGTACTAGGGGCCCCGGGCAACTATACACGGCCGAAACAAACAAACAAATCCACCCCCACTCACCCCCCGGGGCGGAAAAAAACCCTTTCCGCATTGGGAAAAGGGGCCTTCAGCGAGGTAACACCAGACACACTGCACCGCCATGGGCCCCTGGAATACTCCCCGCCCAAAATGGTCTTTTAATCGCGACCTTTGCCGTAAAAGGGCTGGATGGGGAAAAAAAACGGAGCCAAAGCTGGAGTTTTTGTCTGCTTTCAGGACATTACTGCGGGACAATTGTTTCACTCAAAGCAGTGAAAAAAAGGCAGGAACGTTTTCTTCGGGCCCTCCCTCACTGAACAACCCCTCTCCCCCCCCAATTTCTCTCTCCCCAGCCCACCCCAAATCCATCACAGATACCCACAGGTGTTTACACCATTGCCAACGCTGCTGCCGCCTACCCATACCATCACTAAAGGGAAAGGAAGGGCACACGGCGGGCCTCAAGACCCTTTGCTGCCAACTTTCCCGGGGCCCTTCAGGACGAATGCCCGGCGGGGCTAACACCCCACCGTCCTTCAGGAACAAAGTGAGGGTCTTTGGTGGCCGTCGAGACTTTCCCGACTGTGAGTTTTGTGACATCAGGGTGACAGAATTGGGGGTATTGTCACGGATGCGGCGTGATCGGGGGCCACGGACAAGGGGGGGTGTAGCAGTGGTCACCTTTGGGGGACCCCCAGCTTCAGTTACTGCCTGCCCCGGTCCCCGAGGGGGAAAAGAAGCGATGTTTTTCCGCCTTCTCCTCACAGAAAAAAAGTGCTGTCTTTTTATCCCGCTTTTTATCGCCCCCCAATGGCAGGGCCCGCAGCATCCTTAGCCTTCCTAAACCGACCAGCGGGGCCCACCATTTTTGGCCCAACCCGCGACTGCCAAAAACAGCGTTATCGGGGGCGACCTGAATCAGCATTTGGTAAAAAGGGGCCCCTTCACAGAGTTGACAGTGGTCCAGGGCTCACCAATACTCCCCCCTTCCTCAAAACGTAGAGGTGGCTTCGGGAACCCGGGTGCTCACTGATTTTCCCTGCGACTCAGTGCAGTGAAGCCAGCTAAAACACATTTGGGGCGGGTTGATATCATGCAGTGCTCCCTACTTTGGGCCTAGACCCCCCCAGCGGGAAACACCAGGGGGTAAATTTGGAGATGGGATAGAGTTTAAATGGCTGGCCATCAAAAAAGCGCCCTGTCTGACACGGGACGGGGCCCCCGCGCTCTGCGGTGACGTGGATCACAATGGGCCACCTTCACCGCCTTTTCCCCTTGCCGGCGGGACCTACATTTTCCACTTAGAGTGTAAAAAGGCGGGCCGCGGGGCCCGGGCCGTGGTTCTTTTTCCCGGGGTGCGCCTTCCCGCGGAGGAAAAAATACAAGGCCGGGTGCGCCAAAAAGCGCCGCCCCACACAGGAAAAAGGGTCCTGCCAACGCGCCACCTGTAAGGCCATGACCAGGACGCTTTTTGGGAAAAAGGGAAACAGGTGGGAAAATGCCCCGGGGCAGGAGGAAACTAGCCTCAATCAATTTTGGCCCAACAATGGTGGCCCTTGGTAAAAGGAGAGACAAGGCCCGTCCCCCGGAGAGAATCCCGCCCCTCATCACACCAGCAGGGGGGATGGGGGGGAAAAAAAACCAGGAGAAAGCAGACCTCCTGGGGGACGCACTCAGCAGGAAGATGACGCCCCCGGACCCTGAGAGGCACCCACCTCCCCTCACCCGTATGTGCACCTGAGCCTGGACACCCCGGGTGGTCACGGAGGCCCCTTCGTGGCCCGCCTCCTGCTTTCCCCGGGTCAACCCCAAAAAAGGCGCCGGGGCCCCTGATGGTGTGAGCCCCCTTCCTGCTAAAAGAAACTGTGCAGATGGCTGATAAGGCCCCCACGCAAAATCTTTTCTGCAGTGCCTCCAAGGGGGCCCCGGGCCAAAGCCTGGGGAAAAGGAGGTCGTGTCACGCCCGTCCCACAAGAAAAAGGGGGAGGACTGATCCGGGCCCAACTATCGTCCAATCTCGCTCCGTAAGTTGTCAGCAAGATCCTAAAAAGGGAAATTTTTGCAAAAGAAAACAAACCGCCACCTAGAGGAGACCACCTGATGTCCCCTAGACAGTAGGTTTTTTAGGAAGGGACGCTCCCCCCTGGGAAACCCCCTTCTCGCCTTCCAAATCATGGCAGGACCCCCTGGACTCTGGCCCCCAAATCGCTGGTAAATTGCCCGGGACATCCCCGGGGGCCCTTTTGGACTGGGTGGGGGCAAAGGGGCCTCCTGGCAAACCCTTAAACAGTGGGAACACGGGACACCTGCTGGCGTTTTTTCTCGAGCTATGCACAGCCGGAGTCTGGGGGGTGGGGGTTTGAAGGGGAGCACGTCAGCCACGTCCCCCGGTGGGGCTTCCGTTCCACAGGGATCGGTCCGGGGCCCCCCATCCGTGGAACTTTTATTTAAATGCCCCTCCTCCAAAGCCCCCTGGGCGTCTGCCTATGTGACGACTTTTCCGTGCCCCACTCCTACCCCAGGGGAGGAGATGCGAACGTGATAGAGGGCCACCAACCGTAAACTTGGTGACATCACGGCCGGGGGCCCGGGGGGAAAGACTTTTGGCAATTTCAAGTTTGTCCCGAGAAGACCCAGGCCAGGGTTTTAAAATAAAGTTTGGGGGAAAGGGCCCCCGGCTACTCGAGGGGAACCCTGAATTTTGGGGGACAAACCCCTTTGCTATCAAGGCCCCCATAAACCCACCCTGGGGGGGAGGTTGACTCCAGGCCCGCTTTGACCGCCCCCTGGGGGACAGGGGCCACGTCGAGCCTCCCTGGGGGGAAACTCCTGCGCAGATTTAAGGAACCTGCCGAGGCTTGACGGTTTCTTTGGGGCTGTATAAAGGCCCAAGTGGGGGCCCGGGTCAGGGAGTCCCAGTCCTCTCACCTGGATGAGTAGTGCCCAGTGCCCCCGTCACTGCTGGGAAAAAGGGGCCCAGGGCGTGCTGACCCGCCTCAACCCCCAACCCAAACGACCAATACCCACATGGAACGTCCCCCGCGGCAACAGTGGCAGCAGCAGCAGCCCCCCCAAAAAACCAAAAAACAAAAATCGGGCTGCAGCTCCAACAACACCAGCAACAACAACAACATCAACGATACGGGCAGGAGCAGTGGGGGGGGATGCCCCCGCCCCCAGCTTGCCCGCCGGGGTTCACCGGGGGAAAGAGTCGGGGGGCCCTACCGGTTGCAAAAGGGGCCCAGGGGCAAAACTCTTCCCACCTTGGGGGCCCGGGGGTTCCCGTGGAGGAGGTCAGAGCGCGTTTACGGGGGACGGAAAGGTCAGGTGATCTCCTCCTCGAACCCCAAGGACCCAAAAAAACCCCCCCCGTGATGGGCCAGCGAGCCTTTATTTGGGCCACGGGGGGACACTGGGAAACCCACCTTCAGGGTTTGAGGTGGGGGTCGTGGCCAGAACCCCCAACAGGTAAAAGGGTGGGGGCCCCACAGATGGTGCGCTTACATCCCCCTTAGTCCCCGTAAGGCGAAAACACATTTGTCGTGTCAATGTGATACAAAAGTGACAAACACACATATTTGGACACACATTGACACAGTGACACAGTGTACGTGAAATAGTGGCCTGAAAAGTGCCTTTTAGGGACAGGACCCTAAGCTGTAACATTTTTATATTTGTTTATTTAAAGGCATGGGTTTTCAGTTAGATGCCCCCGGGGGGACGGGGGACATTTTTAGTTTCGGCCCCCCATTGCCTTCAACAACCTCTTTGTATTTGTAGCCCCATGTATACCTTGTCAGTTTTTGAAATAAAAAATAAAAAAAAATAAAAAAAAAAGAGAGAGAGGGGGAGAGATGGAAAAAGGGGGAGGAGAAGAGAGAGAAAGGGGGAAAAGAAAAGAGAGAGAGAGAGAGAGAAGAGAGAGAGGGGAGACGAGAGAGAGAGAGAGAGAGGGGGAGAGAAGGAGGGAGAGAGAGAGAGGGAAGGAGAGAGAGAGAGAGAGAGGGAGGAAAAGGAGAAGAGAGAGGGGAGAGGGGGAGGGAGTTTGGGGAGGGGGAAAAGAGGAGAGAGAGGGGAGGGGAGGGGAGAGAGAGGAGGAGAGCGAAAAGAGAGAGAAGAGAGAGAGAGAGAGAGAGGAAGGGGAGAGAGGGGAGAGAGAGAGGGGGGAGAGAGAGAAAAGGGGGAAGGAGAGAGAGAGGGGAGAAGAGAGAGAGAGAGGGGAGAGAGAGAGAGGAGAGAGAGAGAGAGGGGAAAGAAAAAGAGAGAGAGAGGAAAAGGAGAGAGGGAGAGAGAGGGGAAACCCCGGGGGCCTCCCCGGGGGGAAGCGGGAATTTTGGGGGGACGATCCCCTTTGGGCCATCAAAAAAACTCCATAAAACATCCTGGGGGTAGGGGTTTGGACCCGGGCCCTCCGTTTTAAATCGCCCCCTGGAGACAGGGCGCGTCGACCCTCCCGGAGGGGGGACTCCCCTTTGCGCCGGGGTTAAGGGCACCTGCTCGACGCTGACGGCCTCATGCGGCTGTATAAGGCCCAAGTGAGGCCCGTCAGGGAAAGTATAGCCCTTTCTCACCTGGATGAGTAGTGCCCCAGTGCCAAACCTGTCATGCGGGGAAAAAAGGTGTAGAGGCGGGGCTGAGCGCCTCCTACCCCCAAAGGGAGGGGACCAACTTAACATGGAACGTCGCCCGGGGCCCAACCCATGAAAAGCAGAAACCCAGCAAACCGACAACAACAACATCAGCTGCAGCTCCAACAAACACCGGGCAAAAACCCAAACAAAAAACGACTACAGCGGGAAAGCAGTATCGGGATGACCCCCTTTCCCAGCTTGACAGTTGGGGCACCGGAGGAGAGCGGTGCCCTCACAGTGGCAAAAGGGCCCCAAGGGAAAACATTTTTTTCCCCACCTTGAAAGGATTTCGGGTCCCGGGGGAGGTCAGGCGCGCTACGGGGACGGTAGCGCAGGTAAATCTCCCCCTCGAACCCCCGAGGAACCACCCCGTGAGGGGCCCCCAGCGAGCCTTTATTTGGGCCAGGGCGACATTTGGGGAACCCCACCTTCACGGTTGAGGTGGATGTCGTGGCCTGAACACCCAGCAGGTAAAAGGGGCGGCCCATAGATGGTCCCGTTACATCCCCCTTAGTCCCTTTTAAGGCGTGACCCCCCCCCCAAGTTTTCCTGTAAATATTGAACATAGGGGAAACACACACTAGTGACACCCACTGACACAGGGGCCCACAGTGTACGGTAAAAGTGCGCCTGAAAATGTGTGACGGACAGTGACCCTCAGTCGGGAAACATTATATATTTGGGTTTATCCTAAAAAGGCAAGCTTTCAGAAGAGGGCCCCCGGGGACGGGGGAACTTTTAACTTCTGCCACCCTTTCCCCCTTCCCCCAACCTCTTTGCTTCTGAAACCCCAAAAAATTGTATACCATGCCCAGTTTTTTAAAAATAAAAAAAAAAAAAAAGAAAAAAAGAGCGAGAGAGAAAAAAGAGAGAGAGAGAGAGGGGAAAAGAGAGAGAGAGAGAGGGAGAGAGAGAGAGAGAGAAAAGAGAGAGAGAGAGGGGAGAGAAGGGAGAAGAGAGGAGGGGAGGAGGAGAGAAAAGAGAGAGGAGAGAGAGAGAGAGAAGAGAGAGAGAGGAGAGAGAGAGAGGGGGAGAGCAGAGAGAGCGAGAGGAGGAGAGAGAGAGAGAGAGAGAGGGGAGAGGGGAGGGGAAAAGAGAGGGGAGAGAGAGAGGAGGGGGGAGGGAGAGAGAGAGGAGAGAGGAGAGAGAGAGAGAGAGAGAAAAAAAAGATTGGGGAAAAATAAAAATAATAGACGGGACAGAAAAAACATAAACAAAAAAACCCCAAAAAAAAATTCCTCCCACTCAGACAGACAGACAGACGACAGAAAAACAGAGAGAAAAAACAAAGAGACTTTAAAAAATTTGGCATAAAGACAGACAGACGACATAAGACAGAAAACAGACAGACAAAACAGAAGAAAAAACAAACATTCGAAAATGGATATAGATACAAAACAGGACAGACAGACAGAAAAGGACAGCCCAGACAGACGGGACAGACAGAAAAAACAGACAAAAAAAGGGGGATATAGAGACAGATAGACAGACGGGACAGACGGGACAGAAAAGACAGACGGGAAAAGACAAATTTTAGGGGGAAAAATGGACTGACAAGACAACCCCCCAAAAAAAACCCCCAAACAAACAGACAGACGAAAACACACCCAAAAACCCCCCACCCTTAACAACCCAAAGACATAAAACAAAATTAGTTTAAAAACTTTGAAAACGAAAAAGTCAGGGAAAAGAGACAAAAAAAAAGGGCTGGTCAAAAAAAAAGGTAAAATTTAACAAGCGGGCAAGGCTTGGAGACAAATTTTTTAAAATAAAAACTTTTTTAAAATTTTAAAGCTTGACAATAACAAAATCTTCTTACATCCTTGATTTCTGAAAAAAAACATCCCTTTTATTTGTAATCCGGGGAGGCCAACAAGAAAAGGGTTTGTCTAGGTCTGAAAAATAAAGGAAATGAGTTAACTTTCCCCCATACAAAATTTTGGTCTAATATTCCTCATTGCATTTCTATCTCCCCTGCAGGTGGCGCTGAGGGGGCCCGGTTTGCTGGGGGAGCTGTGAAGACCCCGGGGCCCAAATGAAGGGACCCCCCACGGGGGTTGAACCCCCACCTGGTGGGGAAACACATCACACCTTCAACCACACACACAGTTTTTGACACGTTTTGTAGACTCACAGACAGAACCGAAATTTCAAAAAGGGCCCCCCCTTCAACGGATTTTGGGGGGTTACAAATTTTTGTTAGTAATGGTCAAAAGGGGTTTTAAAAAAAATTATTTACCGAAAAAATTTCATTTGCTAAACATTTTTCCCCAAATTTATGCTTTTCTGAAATTTTTTCATGAGGGGAACCACAATTTTTTTTAAACAAATACTATGTCGTCGAGTTGGGTGGCTGCCCGGCGATGTGCTCTGGGGTTTGGGCCCATTTTTCCTACCCCCCTTTTAAAATCTTTCCATTCGCCCGCTGGCAATCCCCCGGACCACTTTCTCTGCCAAAAAATTTGCCTAAAATAAAACCCCCTTTTAAACCTCCATGGTCAAATCCTTACCACTCAAATAAAATTGGGGGGAATGCTCTCGGACCCCTTTTCCCCCTGCACGCAATATCCTCCCCCCATCTTCCCTTTGCCCTTTCCATTTCCCTTCCCTCTTTTGTCCCCCCTTTCCCGACCCCCCCTTTTCTTGGGGAAACATTCCCCCAGAATCCCCCCCCCTTCTCCCTAAAAAAATTTTAAAAACCTTTCCTTTTTTTTCCTCAACAAATCCACATCCTACATCTGATCTAACCTTTCCTCCCGGTAAAATTCCGTTTTTCCCTTCCCTAATGTTCATAAAAACATTCGAACAAAGAAAAAAAGGGAAAGGTAAAGGGGCCGCGAGGCCTACACGGGGTAGTTCTTGCCCACCAACACTCCCCAAAATTCCTATATCCTATCGTCCTATCGCTCCGGAAACCTCTCGGGAACCCACCTAAGCGGAGGGTGCTTCTGGCATTTCAACACAGCTAAGTGGGAAAAACCTAAGGCAGTACTACTCTGTTTTTCCCAGGGAAAATTGATTATGTTTCCCATGCCCAAAGACCCATTCTTTGTGCAGGGGCATAACTGAGGTCATGGGTCTCGGGGAGGGGCCCGTACTTCCCCCTACTTTCTCTAATCCAAAACCCGTAAAACCTTTGGGTTTAATTCTGTTTTTCATGCTGTCGAATGAGAGGGGCCCCACAAACGGTACCGTAAGCTTTCCACTCCTAAAAAACCCCTGCCCTTATTTTTCTGCCCGTAATATGCCAAATCTTTATTTCAATTACCAAAAAACCCCATTCATTCATAGAAAAAATGTCAAAATTTTTCTAAATCAAATTCCTCTCGTGATTTCGGGGCATCTACTAATAACATCTCAAAACAATTTTTCTTTGCACTTTCCCTCCTATGCTTCATCCAGAGGTCCACAGTGTCTCACTACTTCTAAAGCGAACTCTTCGCTAAAACCCATTTGCTAAAAATTCCGCTCTGGTGATAAAGGGGTTGTTCTTCCTTCTCCCCCACCTCTGACTAATTATGCCTGTCATTAAAAATCCTTCGGAATGATGTTTTTTTTCCCCTTTTTCTGGCCTAGACCCCTGGAAGGCACTTTCCTGAGGGAAAGTCCCCCTATTGTTCTAAAAAAATGTGCTTCTGGCTGACCTTCCCTGGTCAAATTTTTCCGTTTTTTGTCTTTTCTACTTCCCCCTTTTCCTTTTCTTGCTGGAAGTTTGTCAATCCAACCTGTTCCAAAGAAGGGGACCGTTCTAATCCTTAAAAATACCCCCTATAGTTTAAAGGCCCTTCCTCCCTTTCTAAATTTTTTGAATCAAAATTTAAAAAAAGATTTTTTAAAGAAATCATTGCTCACAATCTTCTTTTCGATCGTCATTTGGGTTTTCCCCGTAAAGGGCGATCTACGGGCGATCTTCTAGCTTTCCTAACTGAATCTTGGTCACCTTTTTTTGGGGGTTTTGGGGAAAAATTTTGGTGTTCCCCTTGACATATCAAAAGCTTTGATAGAGTCGGGCCAAAATTTTTAAATTTTCCAAACTACCCTCATTCGGTTTCTATCCTTCTCTTGTACCTTCATTTTAAGTGCCCTTTCCAAACCCGTTCTATTACAGCTACTGTAGACGGACATTGTTCTTCTCCAAAAATCTTCAATATTTGGTGTTCCCCAGGGGTTCCCTGTCCAAATAAACACCCCTCTCTTTTATTATTCATTAATGATCTTTAAGTCTAACCAAACCCCTTATCCACCTACGTATGATTCTACCCTGCTTTTTTCAACGTCGTTTATTGGGCCGCCCAGCTCAACAGGAAACAAGTGTTTCACGGAGAGATGCCACCGGGGCGCCAAAACCTTTGATTTTTCCTATAATTTCTGTTTGGGCCCCCCAAACCCCCCAAACCTTTTTTTTTTTTTTTTCCCCAATGCCTCAAAACCCAATTTCTTCACCATCTACCCCGAAAAAACCCTAAAAACAGATAAAACTTTCCCCCTTTTTCCCTTTCAAAAACTAACGTCTCCTTCTTCTCTTGAAACATTCTGGGAAATTAAAAAATTGCGGGGTTTTTTTTTTTTTCTCTTTTTTTTTTTTTTTTTTTTTTCTGGGCGTCTGCGTCCTTTTTTTTCCCCCCCCTTTAATTGCTTGCTCTTTTAAAGGGCCCTTTACCCGGGCCCAGGTATGGAGTATGTCTCACTGTTTGGGGAGGATCCCCTCATACAGCTTCCTGAACCGGGGTTTTAGTCCCAAAAACTTTTCGTCTCCCAAAATCTTTCCCCTGACTGACTGTCTTCAATCCTTTTAAAACACCGCCGCAATGTTGCTTCTCTTGGGTCTCTTCTACCCTTTAAATTTTTATGCCCCTGCTCTTTTGAACTTGCCAATGCATGCCTCCTCCATCCCGCGGCCTCGCCCGCACAAGATTTTTTATCTTTTCATCCCTATTTGTCCATCTTTTCCCAATGCAAGATTAAACAGTAAAATTTTTCTCTTTCATCCCTTTCACTGGTTTAAAATCGGAAAAGCTTTTTCATGTTTTATTTTTTTCCCCTTTTCCCATGGGCTTAAAAAACTTTTTTAAAAAAAAAAGAACAAGGGCACCTCCCCGGGGAAAAAAATTTGGGCCCACCCCTCTGGTTTTTTTTTTATTCTTACTGGCCCTTTTTTATAGGGACTGGAAAAAAAAACGGGCTTTTTGTTACCCATTTTTTTTGTGCCCTTGGCCGTTCCTTTTGATGTAAAAAAAAAAAAAAAACACCCTTTTTTCCCCTCCATGAAACCCATCCAGCCCCTTTAAAACTCCCCAATGCTCCGCACAACTACCCGTCTACTGAGGGCCATACATTTTATCACCCCCCTATTGATGAAAAAGTTTTTTCCCCATTCCCCTTTTTTTAAAACTACGGGTTTTTCCCGCTTTAAACCGTTCCCCCCCTTTTTCTTACCCCGGGTAAAAAAGCCGTAAGAACTTTTCCCCACCTTCCTTTATTTTAAAACCCTTTTTTCCCCTAAAAACTTTTAGGCCCGGGTCGCCCCCCACTCTGGTCTCTCGAGGAGTGTAATTTTAAAAAATTTCAAAACTCTTCTCATAAACTAAAGTTTCGCATCCCTTGTATCATTTTGGGGCATTCCCTTTTTCACTGTTTCTAACAAGGCTATACCATCCCGTATAAGGAGACCAAAACTGAAACCCCATGTCTAGGTGAGGCCCGACTAGAGCCAGATAAAGCTTTAGAAAAATTTTTACTATTATTTTTTTTAAAACCCCCCCCCTATATAGCTTTGCCATAGTGCCATATGACTTCTGAGTCTGGGACATTTACCTTTTTTGGCATTTTAAAACAAACAATCAAAATTTTTTGTTCTCTTACAGGAACTAACCCCGTGTAGGTCCGCGGGAAATTTGTAGCTTCCTTATGTTTTCCGGGGAGAAAGCCCGCAAACGGATCCACCCAGGGCCCCCGCAAAAGCCATGTACAACCCCCACGGAAGTCCATCGAGGGAAAAAGGTGGGCAAAGTGTGGGGTGGGGGAAAAAAAACCCGCTGATGAGCGGGGCTTTAGGTTCGAGCCGGCGGCCAACCGCATCTTCAGCAGGCGTTTTTTCTTCCCCCCAGAGTGTCCCGGCGAGAGGCCACCCCCGGTTCCCCCTCCTTTCCCCGCCCCCTGGGTCAAAGTATATAAACTACCCATAAGGAGGAGCATGAGGCTCTTAATTTTTCATTATTGGAAAAAAATGGGCGGGGACGCGTTGGAAGGGAAGGGCCAAATTAAAAAAGTGGGCTTGAGCGCGTAAAAATGGTGGGTTTGTGGAATTACTTTCAAAACAGGAGTGAAAAAAACATGTTGTTTTTGTCCCCGGTGGTTTTTTCTATTATAGACGTCTATGAATATAGTAGATTTTATTGCGTTCATTCCCTTTAAAATAAGAAGAAGAAGAAGTTTAAAAAATAAAAAATTTTCTTGTGATTACCAAAGGGGGGGAAGAGGTTTTACATTTCCCAAACCGTGCCTACATCTCGTCCTTGCCCCACTCCATCCTCCATCACCCCTCCCCTTTTCTCTACCCTTTTTGCTCCCCCCCGAGTGGGGCACCCAAATACATTGAATGTATTTAAGTAGTAAATACTAAAAAACATGGGGAAATGTATTATACTAAATAAAAAAAAATTTTTTGAAGTATATAAAAATTTAAAAACTTTAAAAAAAATAAATTGGATTTAAATACATTTGTAAATACATTTTTAAAATACACATTTTTATAAAAATTTTCCCAAAAAAAAATGGGTTTTCCCTTGGATTTTCCCTTTGATTTTTGGTTTTCCCTTTGGGAAAAGAGCTTCTCAGGCCAAAAATTTTCCCAAAATAAAGGAAATTTCCTTTTGAAAGCGGAAAACCCTTGGGTTTACTTAGCACAGCATTTCCCGGGTAGTTGGGCGGGGTTTTTGGGGCCCAAATTAAAATGTGAATTTTTTTTTACATAATATATTTTGGTATTTAAATACAATGTAATTAAATACTATAAAAGTATCTAAATACTGTATTTAAAATACATGATAACCAATGTATTTTTAAATACATTTCTAAATTTCAAAAATGGATTTTTAAATACGTATTTAAAAAACCCAAAAGTATTTAAATACTGCCCAGCTCTGGCTCCAATCCTCATCCCAATTTTATTCCATTTTATATATCTTTCTTTTTCATTTCCCTCAAACCCTTCTCTCCCGGTAACCAAAACCCCTTTTGGGGCTGTGCGTTACCACCCCCACCACTAACACCCTCATTTTCCGGGATTATTTTACCCCTAGGACCAGAATTCCCTACACAATTTTGGGTTGTGGTTTTTTTGTTTACCTTATTGGATTTTAAGAAAAAAATTTTCCCTATTTAGCTTCCGTCGCAAATCATTTCTTTTGGAGATCAGGGCATGTTGTTTATGTAATGGTTTGATGCCCCTTTAGTTTGAAAACTTTGTTTGTCATTGTGTTCGGGGAAATTTAGTTTTGGGCTTCATGGTTTTATATTCGTGTTTAAAATCCATACCTTGAAAAAAATAAAAAAGTGCAGTTATGGCTGACAGCGGGCAGGGTACACCTGCGGTTTTTTCTTGCCTCCTCCCCCACTCGGCCCTGCCCAGACATGGTGGCAGCTAGAGGAGTCCCCACGCTGTTGTCCGGGGCGTACAAAATTTAAAAACCCCGCAGCAGGGGGGCAGACGGGCAAACCGTGGGCCCGCACTCGACCTTTGGGGCGGGGAGGGCCCGCCCCGGCTTTCCGGCGCCCCCTTTTGAAAATATGTGAACCACGTCTCAAGGGGGCCCCTTGCGGGAAAAAAAAACGAAAGGGGGCTAAAACTTCGTACCTTATGCTGTGGCTTTGGGCCCCGTTGGAATGAACTAATTTGGAAAAAAATTTGTTTAAAGGAAAAAAAAAAAAAAAAAAAGGAAAATGAAGTGTACCTCGATCGTTTTTAAAACCCCCTGGCACCCCCAAAAACAAACTTTCGTCTGGTCGTTAAAACTTTTACGGGAAACTTTAAGGGAACATGGAAAATGAGCCCCCGACAACTTTAGCCCCGGCTGCGGTACAAGCCGACAAATGTAAATTTTGGGGGCTCTTAAGTGTGAAAGAATTCCCTTTAACAGTTAAAAAGGCCCCGGGGCTAACACGAGAAAGTGCAGGGAAAAACTGCAGCTAAGGGGCGAAAAGTTCACCTTAGATAACGTGTTGACTTGTGTCGTACCCTTCGAGGCCAACAAAGCCCACAATGGGAAGGGGTTCTAAGTGAAAAGCCTCAAATTTAAAGCTGTTCGAAAACCCCAACAGTGAATCGGGTGGTTGCAGGCAGCAGCACAAATGGATTGTTCATACTGCGACCGAAAATCACGGTTACGATGCCCCAGTGCCCCGCTCGCCCCGTCAATTTGCAGTTATTTTTGGGGAAGATGGGGGCATTGGGGAAACCGTGTGCGGGGGGAAACGGGATCAAAACCTGAACAGGGCCTTTCCCTTTTTGTGCCCCCGCCACCCTTCCCCCCGTGAGTATCGAAAAAGGGGATACGCAACCACAGCCTCACCAGCCACCATGAAGATTGGCCACAGCGAAGGTGAGGAGGAAACAGTTTATGTTCGATTCTGTCCGCAATGCAGCAACACAACCCCCGGGGGAAGAAAAGAGGGGATTTGTTTAAAGTCCCTGTTACCCTCCCCAGGCAGCCCGGCAGGGCCCCAGTAGAAAGCCAAGATTGATACGGTGCAGATGGTAAAAATACTACCCTTAGCGCTATAAAAAAGTTGCCCCGGATTTTCGCTGCAAAAAAGGGAACATTTCGGATTTAAACCCACCAAGGGGCTACCAGATACCTACCATGGCTCTGTAAAACCATTTAAAAACAGAAAGGGGTCCTGTGAGTGTGTGACAAAAATTTTTTGTCGTTTTAAAAAAGACAGCCCCCATTAACTGGCCTGCCGACGTTGGGGAACAGGGTTGGTGTGGTCACTATCCATACTTACGACGCAAGGGAACCGGGACCGCATAAAATGGCGGCTGTCCACATCAGTTTAAAAGGCCAAATTAGAAAAAAACTGAATACCTACGCCAAATCACCCCCAAAGTTTCGAGGGTTTTTGGCCAGTTCAAGGTACTGCACACCCTAGAGTTGGACCCAAGTGTCCGGCCCGCGTTCAGCCCCAAGAAAAAAGCCCCCATAAAACCTTCGTAAAGACTTTAAAAAGGGAATTGGGTCGCATGCTGAAAATTTTTGGATGATAGCAAAAATGGATGAACCAACAGAGTGGGTTTTTTAGCCTCGTCGTTTGCTCGAAAAACCCAACGGCTCATTTCGTGTGTGTCTTGACCCCAAAAGGGCCTGGAAAAAGAGCACCCCAAAAGGCCTCATAAAAAATTAATAACCCCCGGGGGAAAAAAGTCCCCAAACAGTTTTCCCGGGTCCACCTTGTTCACGAAATTGGGCACTCTCCCGGGGATTGGTGTGTAGGGCCCCGACGAAGAGTTAAATAAAGCCCCCGACCTTTAACACACCCTTTGGGGAAGGGACCGCTTTTTAAAAGGGTTTTCCGTTTTGGGGGGGGGCTCTCAAGAGTTTTTTCAGAAAAAAAATGGACGGGAAAAAAGAACCCGGGTGAGTAGGGTAATCCCGCATTCAGACGACATTTGTGTTCACGGGAAGGACCCAAACGAGCACGACCAACGCCTACACCAGTTAATGATGAGAGCACGAGAGCGTGGGGTTGTGTTAAAATTTTCTAAATGGCACGTAGGGCTGAAGGGAAATGACTTTTTTTGGGGCCCCGCTACCCCTCGTCAGGAGTTTCACCAGAATTTCAAAAAAAATCAGCCTTTCAGTCACCCAACGGAAACCAAAAAAACCCGCGCAGGAACTTTCGTTCATTTCTTGGCCCGTGCACCTACGTTTCAAGTTTTAAAACCCACGATTTCAGACTTAACACATCCCCCTGCGGCAACTGCCAAAGAAGATGGAAATCTACCAAAGGTCCACGAAACAAACAGTCTGCTTCGAAATGTTAAAAAAGCACCATATGAGCTTTAGGGCAACAAATGTTTCATTACCCCCCAAAAGTTACCGTTAAAGTCGAGGTGGACGCACGAGAAACGCTATCGGTTTCCCTTTTTCCGAGGATGGGGGGCCCGGGGTGCACGCATTAAAAGCCTCACGAGACGGAAAAAACGATACGCAAAAATAGAAAAGTAGATGCTGGCCGGTTTGTCTTTGGAAGGGGAGCGATTTCGCACCTTTCCTATTTCGGCGGCCAAATTAAAGTGGGGCAACGGACCCTAAAAACCCCCTTTAAATGGGCACCCAAAAAAATCATTAAAAAAGGCCCCAGCCCCGTTTTTCAGCGCAAAGCTACTAAAGGATTTTGGGAAAAACGATGTCACCGTGCGGTACAAGCCCGGCCGTTTGATGCTAGCTTCGGACGACTTTCACGCCTCCCGGCCCACCGTGGGGGGCCCCTTCGATGAACATGGAAGTGCGGGTCGACCTTCTTCCTTCCCCAAACCGGGGGCGCTAGAGGAGCTACGCCGCCCCCCAAAAAAGAAAGTGACGAGGTATAAACACTGGTGCGACGCATTATTTTTGGATGGAGGCCCCCGGGTCGGCGGGGGGGGCCAGTTGAACCCCCCCAGATCCGGGGATTTGGAGTGGTTTGGGACTCGTTGGGGAAATTTAGGGCGGGGGTCCCTAAAGAAGGGGAACGCGGCTGTCATTTCCCAAGGTACTTTTCGTGTTTGGTACACGATAAGGGTCCCTGATGGTCACCCCGGGGGCGGGGAAAGGGAAATCCGGCCAAGGACTTGTGTATTGGCCCCCGGGGTGCGTTTAAAGAAATCCCAGAGTAAAGAAACCCCTGCCAACCCTGCCCGTTTTAAACCCCCCAAACAAACGACTGCATGGAGTAACGCCGGATCACCAGCCTCCAATTTCCCCAGGGGCCGGCCAAAAAATGTCAGTACAGACGGTTTTTTACAAAAAATTTAAATTATATTCTTGGAGTTTATATTATTTCCTTCCTATTATTTGTATATTTAAAATTGGGCAGGGACGACCCGCCGCGACGTAATAGAGATAAGGTGCAGCTATTTGCGAACATGGCTCCCAACAAAACCCCCTACTCAGACAACGGACCGCAATTTTACAGCCCTGAGTTTTTCCCCAACCCCCCCCCCCGCCGCAAGATTTTAGTTTCCCGGGAACCACATCCCCGCCCCTCCCCACAGAGAAAAGGCATCGTGAAAGTCAGGTACGGGTCGTGAAAGATTTTTTAAAAAAGAAGTAATGGCAACGACGCATTTTACAGAGGATTTCGCTCGTTTTGAAGCACGCCCTTGGACGCAAACCTGGGCCCTCACCTGCCGAGATGCTGCTCGGGAGGAAAGGGGGGACACCCCTTTCCCCGGCGGCCTGTGGTGGGGAGCCCAACCACCCTTTAGAGCTTTGACCCGGCGCCGGGAACAACAAAGACTCAATTTAAACCCCGCGCTTTCCAAAGTCAAGCCTGTACGGGGGGTTCGATGTTGGGGGGTCCTGTATTTTGGGCCGTTTAAAGCCCAGAGCCAAAACGAGTGGAGCCCGCACAGTCGTAGATAAGCATTTACACCCGGGATATAATCGTACAACCCCAAAACCTGCAAAGGGAAGTCAATCACCCCCAGACGACGTGACGGGAAAAAGGCAACAGAGGACAGGGTGCAAAAACGGGCCCCCCCGTGGCGGAGGGAAACGATGCCTTTTCGCCGCACCGCCCCGATGATCCCCCCTTTACCCGTTAAAGGGCCCCGCTCGGGTCGATCAGCCGCCCTCCAGGGAAAGTTACAGTTTTTAAATTTTTATGTATTGGTTTACTTATTTTAAACCTTTTCCCTTGCATGTTTTAAAGGGGGTTCGAGTTTCAAGATAGATTTTGGTTCGCTAATTTTGAGCTTTTAAACTTTAAAGTATTTTGATTTTAGGCGTAGGCATAGACTTTAGAAAGTTTTTTGATTCTTTTAAAATTGGGGAAGGGGGATGTAAAAGGTTTTGGGTGCTTCATTTTGAAGCTTTTTTTGTCATTGTGTTGGGGATTCAGTTTTGGGCTTTATTGGGTTTATATTTTGTGTTTCCCCCATACCTTGAGAAAAAAAAAACCGTGCAGTTATGGCTCGCACACGCTGACAGCACACCCGCGTTTTTTCTTGCCTCCCCCCACTCGGCCCGGGCCCCTGACAGTTTATACGGGGCGGGGGGACAAGTGTTTACGTTTCCCCCCCACACTCTTCTTCCTCTTGTGGACCTGCACGCCCCTTTTTTTCCCGCAAAAATGATACTTTTTAATGAGGATTTGGCTTTAGGTTTGGAGGTTTAAAGGGGGAGTTTTTGGTTAGGTTCGTGAGTTTAAAAAATGGAGTTAGGTAAAAACAAGTATGGTTTAGCGCACCCCTTCCGGGAGTTCCCAAACAAAAAAAGGGGCAGGGGCTAGTTAAAAGATCAGAAGTATTTCAAAAAAATTTTTTTTGAGTATTTTTTTGGAAATAATATCCCCACTGAAAACCCCCCTAATTTTTAAAATAGGGGAGTTGGGAAAAAATGCAGCCTTGGTGCCGGGGCCCGGTTTTTAGCGTCTAAACCCGCTACCTTTTTCCCGAGTAGTACCCCTGCACCAAACGCAGAACCCCTGTTCCCGGGTGAATAGTTGTTTGACAAAGGATTTCCAATTCTGTCCGGGTAAAAAAAATGGGGGAAGCATTGGGGGTAGGGGTGTAACCCAAACAGAACATAGAACCCCTTTTTAAGCGAATGTGCCTTTGCCCAGAATACTACCCTACCCCTATACTGGGAAAAACTGGGTCCCCGGGTGAAAAGTTGGTTTTACAATGGGATACCAATTCTGATCCCGGGTTAAAAAAATGGGGGAAACATTGGGAAGTAGAGTAGTAAACAAAAACAGAACATTTGAAATTTCAAGCGAATGTGCCTTGGCCCAGAACACTACGTACCCCCTCCTTATATTGAAGCACTGCTTTTTTGGTTGGGAAACGTTGTTTGGAAAAATTTTATAAATTTTTCCCAAAAATCCCCAAAAATTTGGGGGACGTTGTACTATTTATAAAAAAACCCATTTTACCCAGGGAGCAGTGTTTCAGTATACGGGGTTTGGGTAGGGTAGTGTTCTAGGGGAAAAAGGGCCCTTTACTTGGGAAATTTTTTATGTTTTGCTTTGAATTTTACTCTTTTCATTTTTTAAAGTTTCCAAACCCTGTTTTTCCCCGGGTCGAATTTGGGAACATTGTCAAACAAATTTTTCACCCCGGGGGGCAGTGTTCAGTGCGTATTGGTGCAGTGTAGCTACTCGGGCCCAAAAAAAAAGCTGGTGGGGATCGCAAAACCGGGCGGCGGGAGAAACTAACGGTGACGTCACAGTTTTTTTAAAAGAAAAAAAGTTCGGGCGCGAAACCCCTTGAAAAACGAGCCACCCGGCTCCTACTTATAATAGTTTATATACTTTGCTGCTGGGGAAGTCCCAAAGGCCCACCGTAATACCCCTGGAAACGCTGAACAAATTTTAAAAAAATTGTCCCCCCATAAAGTTTTTTTTAAAACTGAAATGTTCTCGTAAATTTTGCACCACGGATAATGGAGGGGTGGGGCGATAAAAATATTCTTTTTTGCATGTTCTTACACACATCCCCAAAATAAAATTTTACAGGGAAATACCCCGTATATGGGTTTCAGGAACTAAAAGTGTAGGTCTCGCGGCCCCTTATGCTTCCCTTTTTTTTATGTTATATGTTCTTATAATTTCCACCTCATTTCCCTTCTTTTAAAATTCCCCCCCTTCCAACGGGGCTCTCACAGACGTCGCTGGGAGGGGGGTCTTAAAAATGCGGGGGCTCGCCTGAATACGGCCCAGGACGTGAAACCCCCCCCCCCTTTAGCGCTGCGTGACACCCCCAATTTGCCCTGAAAGACCGCAGAGTGAATCCCCCTCGAAAATGCCTTTTCCCGGGGGAAAACGGGGGGGTGGGAAAGGCTGCCCGAATGTTTGGGTTCCCTGGGGGGAGTGCGGGTGAGGGAGGGGAGGGGGTAGAGAGGGAGGGGGGAGAGAGGGGGGGTGAGAGGAGAGGAGGGGTGGAAGGAGAGGAGGGTGAGAGGGGAGGAGGGTGAGAGGAGAGGAGGGGGAGAGGGGAGGAGGGTGAGAGGAGAGGAAA
Source organism: Chionoecetes opilio (assembly GCA_016584305.1). NCBI lineage: Eukaryota > Metazoa > Arthropoda > Malacostraca > Decapoda > Majidae > Chionoecetes > Chionoecetes opilio. The sequence continues at coordinate 31,280 of JACEEZ010018325.1, forward strand.
GGGTGAGAGGAGGGGGAGGGGGAGGAGAGGAGGGTGGGGAGAGAGGAGGGTTTAGAAAAGGGGAGGAGGGGGAGGCAAGGAGGGGAGGGAAAAGGGAAGGGGAGAGCAAGCATTTGATTTCCCGTTTAAAAAATACCAGGGATCGTTACTTTTGGGTGAGAGGGGAGGAGGCTACATTAGAATTTATAAAAAAGGGATGCCTTTAGTAGATGTGGTTTTATTTAATATGATAAAAAAAGGCCAAAATGCAGGGTTTTCAGAGAAATAGATGGAAAACAAATTTTAAAGGGGAAATGGGATTTTTATGGAAGATAAAATAGAATTCAGGGTTTGGCCTTTTTGAAAAAAACTAAGTTAGTACAAAAAAAAAAAATGTTTTTACTACGTGTGGAAGATAGATAATTATAGAAGGATTTTATTTAACCCGATGGAAAAAAGGAAAATAATGGGTTTTGAAATTAGAAAAATATCAAAGTTCCCCTTTAAAAATATAACAGGTTTGTGGTCTGGGTCAATATTTCATTGGATCTTTACGAAAGGGCAATGTTTTTTTTCCTTTTCCCAAATTTTTTCAAAAATTTGGGTCTTTGGGTAAATTATAGTTTCTTTTGGTTTGTTAAAATTATTTGTGTTCCCCGACATTGAAGGAACTGAAGGGGCGTGAAGTAAAATAAGGTTCTTAAAAAAACTTTATTCTTCCCCCCCGCAGGCTTGGGACCTGATGGAGGTGGGGCGCGACGAGGTCACGCTGCGCACGGGGAAACAGGCCAACAAACGCAACATCCTGCTCGCACACCAGGCCCTCCTGGCGCTCATCGGTAAGTTGACTGCGAAACAAGAGAGTCTTACGCACCACTGTGAGTGTACTCTTCATTACATGGAGTTCTTCATAAAGCTTCTGTTCCTGATATAGTTGGTTGGACTGTCACCTTGTGATCATCATCAGTAATATTATAGCGTTCCTTTTTAAGTCACATGTGGGAATATTTCAGACACCCAAGACGCGCCTAAAAGTCTGAGTGTGGACTCCAGCAGCAGCCTCGAGTCCCTCGTCAGCTCGGATGACGAGGATGAGTCTGTGGCTGCACCACCACCGCCTCCCTCACAGCCCCTCCTGCCTCATCGGCCCGCTCCTGTACTGTTGGGTCGCGGCGTCTTTTCCAGCTACGTCAGGAGTCGTGGCGAGCCTGACGGGGCACGGGCGTCTACCAGTGAACAGAAGGGGCGGGAGAGCGACGCCGCTTTTACTCCTTCACCCGTGGATCCAGTGACCAAGTATTCTCAAGCTTTCCGTAACGCCCATGGACCTCCCAGTGACACTGGCTCGCCCCATCCCTCCCCCCGCCTCTCCCTCACGCTGGCCCACCAAAACAAGATCCGTTCCATGTACACTTCGGCGTCCCCGGTGAGTGACGGCGGCGGCAAGCGCCCTGACAGCTCGAGCAGCACCAGCAGCATGACGGACTGGGAAAGCGGCCAGGCCACGGTGCGCCGCCAGCCGCTGGCCAAGCCCGTAGTCCCTCCTAAAGCTCCGGTTCCCGCGCACAGCAGAGTCAGTTATGTATGTGCCGGGTTCATGCGACCTCAATATGTCACCATCAATAAGAGCAACTTCCAAGCGTCCTCCGGGTTTGAGTCACAAAGTTCAGACTCAGACTTCGGGCCACGACGGACGGGCACAGTGCGCAGATTGTACACTACAGTGGGTAGCACCGCCACCTTGAGGCTCAGCAAGGGATCCACTATGGACACGTTGGACCGCCTCAGCGTCCGCACAGAGGTGGGTCGCCCCAGTCTTGGCGGGGCACGTGGTCGCCGTGACCGCAGCTTCTTCTTCTTCTTTCTAGGTGGGGAGCTAAACCACGGTTTTCAGTCGCAGTTCAAAGCCTATTTTCCGGCTGGCTCCCTGAGGGCTTGTAGGATTAGGCCCTAACTCTCTGCTCTTTTTACCCAACCCTTTTCTAGAAATATTTTAAAACCCCTTCAATGATTCTCTTTTGGGTGTCCTGTACCCTACTCAAACCTAAAAGAAATTCCATTATCCCATCTATTTTTCCCCTCTGCCATCTATCCCACTGATCCACGCTACCCCCGTCCCACTATTGCTATAAGCCGCCCCTCTTTCCTCATCATACCTTGGACACATTAATACCAGGTGATCTACAGTTTCATCTAGTCTACCATACACATTTGACATATCTTGCTTCTTCGTTTGCCCATCTATTGTTCTACTATTGACCTCCAGAGATTTTGCCTTTGCTTTAAATAATAAACCACTCCCAAGCTACCATCATAAAAGACCTCACATTTTGGTGTGGTCTTCCCCTTGTACCAATTCAGAGACTCTTACCCTCCATCCTCTGTCTCCACATCTCCCTGCCCTGCCTCTGAACTTGGTCATTCACCTTTCGCTTTAACTCCCCCTCACTAGACGGGGTGTATCCTATCTGTGAAACCCTGTAACCCACGCTTCCTCTCCCACCGTCTGCTTGATCTATCCCATTTACTACTCTGTCCTATCCACTCAAAAAACTTTTCGACCCCACCTGTTTTCATCCATTTTTCTAAGCCTGATTTTGTAATTAAGCACTGACTTTTTCCCATTCTCTCCGCAAAGGTACTCCACCCTGCCTCTCCCTGATCGCCTCCACTGCTACATACCTGTTTGCCCCTAGTGCAAATCTACCTACCCTGTTCTGTACTACCTCTAACTTGTCCAGCTCTCCTACCGTCCACCTCATACACTCTGCCCCATACATGAGGCTCGGTACTGCCATGCCTTTTCCCCAACCCCCTTACTACCTCATACCTGTTTGCCCTACATCTTGCTACACTACCAAGCCTTCCCACCCACTGATTTGGCTTTCCTATTTTACCTGTTCGTCCTATCTGCTCCCTTCCCCTCTACCGTGATACCTAGGTATTTATATGACTCGGTGCGCCCTATCCTCAGGTCTCCCATTTCCCAACTCCTACCCTCATCTGCTGCCCTCTCCATTTATAACCAGGACCCGAAATTTTCTCACTTGTTAAATTTCATCCCAAAAATCCCTCCCATACTGTGCGACTATATGTAGCATCTCCTGAAGTTCTCCACTGTCCCACTCATGACAACTATGTCGTCAGCATATAGTAAACTGCTCAACTTTTCCCCCCCAAAACCCCTTTTCCCATAGCCCGAATTTCTCAAACCCAATTGCTAATTCCCCTTTTATATAAGCCAAAAAGTAACGGTGATAACACGCAGCCCTGCCTAACCCCTCTTCGACTACCTACCCACTCGTCTCTATGTCCCCAAGCCTGTACACTGCCCGTGTGTCCTCATACTATATCTATTATGCTGACTTTCTGTCCCCTAATCCCCAATTCTAGACAGTAGTCTACAAAGCAAACCCTATTGACCCTATTTATAAGCCTTTTCAATGTCAAGGAATGCAAGGTATGTCTTCCCACCCATCCTATTCATTTTTTTATCACTGAACTAACTACGAAACATGTTGTCCTCACCTCTCCTATCCCTGCGAAAGTCATTCTGTTCCTCCCCCATTACTCTATTTATCTCACCAACATTCACTAATCCTACCATTTAGTAACCCACTGAATATCTTTCCCACCGTATCCATTACTGCTATTGGTCGATAATTTTTCAAGAGCTTCTATTTTGTGACCTCCCTTGTGAATAGAGTAACCCTACCTCATTCCATTTCCTTGGGACTCTCTTTTCCTGCCAAATCTGCCTAAAAAGCCTATACAACCCATCCACCATACCCTCACCCCTTCTTTATACAATTCGTTTGGTATACCATCCCTGCCTGCTGCTTTCCCATTTTTCAGCTTTTTAAGTAACTCCTTATTTCTTCCTTACTGAAATGTTCATCCATTCCTCATCTATCTTCCTTTTACTTCCTATATTTACTTCACCTAATTCTACCTGCTCAGTCATGCCCCCCACCTCCTCCCAAAACTTCTTGATCTCCCAGCAGTGAAAGAGAATTGTCCGTCGAGGCAGCAAAGAGTCAACGTCCACTTCTACCGCCACCTTGTTGCCCACCCCCGCGGGCCGGGGCCGTCGGGCTCGCCCGGGGGTAGCCGTCAGGAAATGCCGGGGTTTCAGCGACTCTTCCATTAGTAAGCTTGCGTCACAAACCAACCACGGCGACGATCCACGAGAAAGACTCATTTAAAATTTTACCGCTCGGGGGCGACGAGATGTCCATGAAGAGAGCCACGGGGGCCAAAGAGCATCCAGGCCCAATCACGCCACTCAGATGTCTCCCCTAACAGGGAAATGCCTATCAGTGAGTTTACCACAAAGGAATTGGGCCTTGGCCTCGCCCGCCGCTCCCCAAAGGCTTATGTCCGCCGCGCACCCCATCTTTGCCGGGGGACCACGCCGTACCGAGAGCAAGCGCTCGGAAGACAGTTTCGGAAAATCGAAAGCTATCCCTTGCTAAAGACAATCAGTTGGCACTTCCTCCAAAGCCGATTCAAACCCAAACCCGCCGCCATCCCCCCAAAAAGGGGTTTGGTAAAGCTTGGGTGTGCCACCCAAAAGCCCCCCCATGGGCGTTGGCTTAGAGACTTTCGGGGGCCCCAATCTAACATGTTCTGAGCTCAGGGGCGAGATGAAGGGGGACGACCGCTCCAGCCCTATCTCACACTGGTACTCTCCCCCCCAGGAAAAAAGGCGCCAACAAGTGGGAGACCCAGGGGCCGTGCCCTCTTCCTCACAGAAAGGAGTACTAGACTTAAAAGGTGTCCCGCTGTGGGTAGCGCCGAGCGGGAGCAGAAACCCCTTTTGCGCACTTCCGCGGCAGGATGGCGTGCATGTCCCAGGGGAGACGACCCACTCCCCCACAGTCCGGAGTGAACACTACGCGGTTTTTAAACCCCCTGCTAGAGCACGACGAGCCCTGAGGTCGGCTTGTTGGGGCTCGCATTGGACCCTCTGAGACCCCGAGTTAGGAACAACCCCTTGGTCCCAAGGAGCCCTCGGAGAATGACCAGTCTGACGAGGTCCGAGGGGGCCCCCAAAAGACCTGCAAGGGGGGGGGGGGGGCTCCCTCGGCGGGAACAAGCCCAAGACCCAAAAAATTTTTTCTCTCATACCCGGGCTCCCGCCCCGTACGTTTATTTCTTCCCCCCCCCAGGCAGCGTCTCCCCGGGTCATTCCTGTATTAGTGTCTAGTGGAGAAGGAGGAGGGGAGGAGGGGAATGGGAGAGGAGGGGGGGAAACAAAAAGAGGAAAAAAGCAGTGGAGCAGAAGTAGGAGGAGGGGTAGAAAAAAAGAAGTAATGGGAAGAGGAGGAAAAAAGAGGGGAGGGGGAGCATTAATTGGGGGGCAAAAAAGCAGGGGCCCCCCGGTCCTGTCTTGCCAAGGAGCGATGCCATACAAGGGTTTGGGGACAAGGATCTGGGGGAAACCCTCGGTGCCAAAGCATTCCTATCCGTCCCCCGCCCCTGCGTGTTTCCCAAGCAGTTCAAAGACAGTGATCAACTCAGTGTAAAAAAAACAAAAAAAACCCTACTTGATTCCGACAGTGGGAGTTGTTTTTTTTTTTCTTATGTGGGAGCAAGGAAAGGGGGGGAAAAGGGAGCTTAGGTTTTTTTTCCCCCTTTTTTTCCCTCTCTCTCTCTCTCTTCTTTTCCCCCTCTCTCTCTCTCTCTTCTCTCTCCTCTCTCTCTTCTTTTTCTCTCTCTCTCTCTCTCTTTTCTCCTTCCTTTTTCTCTCTCTCTCCTCTCTCTCTCTCTCTCTCCCCCCCCCCCTTTTTTTTTTTTTAACCCGCACCCTTTTAAAAAGGTTTCTTTTAATTTCCTCAAATTTTGACCAAAAAACATGTATCTTAAAGGTTGGCGTGGAAAAAAATTTTCACAATCCTATAAAACCATATGCAAAACTTCATCAATTCCGACTCACAGAAAAACCTCCATCACTGACAAATCACATTTTAAAATTCACACGATAAAGGGAAAAAATTAGGAGAGAAAAAAAAAATAAGATCCTTAAATAATCGTCCGACCATTTTTATCATTCCTGATTTAATGCAATCAAATTATAGCCATTTGGAGTATGTAACATATGTTGTATTTTTTTTATCCAGCAGGTTTTTAAAAATACGCAAACAAAACTGCAAAAACCCCCGGCTCTCAAAACCCCTCAAGGGTTTCGCGTGCGCCCCGGCTGGGACGTCACAAGGGAAGCCCCCTCTTCCCGCGCGATCCAGAAGCACGTAAACCAAGAGAAAAAATAGACTTTAAGAATTTTGGGTGTTTTGATAGATTTATTTTGCGATATGCCCAGGATGCATCCTTTATGGGTGCGCAAGATAGCTGTGCCTTTCAGAAAAGTTTTCACAGTTTCCGAGATACGAAACGTAAATGGTTGAAAAGATTTGTGCGGGGGACTCGGGTAGATTGGAACGGGAAGTTGAAATTTTAAGGATTTGAGGCTACATCACCACACACACACACACACACACAACCCCCACACCACACACACACACACACACACTCACCCCAAAACCCGACACAAAACACACCAAAACCCCCCCTCACTCACCCGGGTGCTGTTTTGTTTCCGACCTTTTTTCGCCTCCTCCACACAAACAGCGTCACCACCAATACACACCAAGCTCCCCCTCCCACCAGGTTGGCGTGAGGGTCCAACCGGGGGGCAGGGGGCGAGAGCGGACGGGATGGGTTGGGTGGGGGGTGGTAGAGATTTTTTTTTGGGGGTAGGGGGAACTGGGGTGGGTAGGAAAAGTGGGAAGGCGTGTGTAGTAAATGGGGGGAGGCGGAAAACTTGTGTAAGGGGTTTTTGTGTGTAAGGGGGTTTTGTGTAAGGGGTTGTTGTGTGTTTAAAGGGGGTTGTTGTAAGGGGTTTGTTGATGTAAGGGGTTGTTGTGGGTAAGGGGGGTTTTTGTGTGAAAGGGGGTTTTTTGGGGTTAAGGGATTGTTTTGTGTAAGGGGTTGGGGTTTTGTGTAAGGGGTTGTTGGGTGAAGGGGGG
>JACEEZ010018326.1:0-20368 GCA_016584305.1 Chionoecetes opilio
ATAAACATTTCCCACCTTTTTTTGCCCCTTTTTAAACCTCACTGTATTTGCTTTTACAGGAACTACCACGTGTGGTCTTGCGGCTTCTTGTCCCTTTCCTTTTTTCTTTTTTCTTATGTAAAGTATCCAAAAAGGGGGAATTAAAGCTCAATTTCTTTACTTTTAGCACTTCGTATAGGTATTGGGGAAGGGCACACTTGATACGCATGTTTTTATATCACCATGGCAAAAACTTGTGGGGCGTTCGTTTTTATTTTTGTGCTAAAGTTTGTGGTGTGGACCAGAATTAGCAGTGTGGTCGTACACGGGCGGCAGGTAAAGAGTTTAGGGCCCGTCGCTCTACGGTTGGCATTGCAATCTACAGCCGGCGTCCCCACGGTAATGTGCACGGAGATCAATGTTAACACGAAAACTTTTTCATATCTAAATATGGGTGTGACTCTGTTTTACGAAGGGAGAGGGGTACTAACTTTATCCCGCACTCCTACTTGGACCCTTTGTGGGGGGGCTGAGGCCCACCGTTTGGATAGTTTGGGTAATGTCTACAACTATATACATTTTTTTACCCCCCAGGGTGCCACCTACCCTGCTACTTTCCATGATTTCGTTGAAAGTGGTCCGACCCCTATGTGCAGGGTGCATTTTAATTACGACAAAAATGTACATGACGCATAAACTTTGAAATTTTTTTTTTTTATTAAGTCACATTTATGTCTGTTTCCAGATAAGGGGGAAACAAAGTCCCTGACATCACCCTCCCCAATGCATCGAGGGGCCAGGTGATGGACCAGGCCACGCGGGCCAGTGGCAGTTTTTATCAAAACCTGGTCTTTGTCCCCCACACTCCATCTCCCACGTCCTGCCTCTGGATTTTCGACCCCCTTCCCCTACCTCATCGTTCCACTATTTTTGTACCGCCATTTCTTGACCCGTGGGGTTTTCTGTTTTTAACTTGCATCACCGGAAAGCGTTTTCCTGCACGCACTCAAGTCCTCCAGCGATGGGTCAGCTTTGCCCCCTCCTTCATCCCCAAAACCACCCCACTCTTCCTCTCACTTTACCTCCCCACCTCCACTTCCCCCTCCACCGATGGCAAGGTCGTACGAAGACAAAATTTTTGGGTTTTGAAAATTTTCTCCTAGGTAAGGTGATGCAGGAGCAACGTGGACGCGTCGCATTGTATTGGTTATTAAATTATAATTAATCCCAATACAGGTCGTACGTCTTTAGGGTGACTTTTCGAGTGTCTTGAACTCCCTCAAATTTTTCTCTATAAAAATTTCTGAAAACATTCGCATTTTTAGATGTAACTTTTTGAATCTGTGTAACATCACCTCTCCCCTCCCCTCACCTTCCTTTCCTCACCGAAAATAGTTATTTTTGAGCACTGATAGCGCCCCTTTTCTGTTTCCTTTTTCTGTCCTATTCCCTTTTAAACCCAAACGGGCTGTTGCTATTGTACCAACAACAAAATTTGCTTTCGTGCCCACGGTCGAATCTTCAAGATTTCTCTACCATCGGCATTGACTTCAATGTCCTCTCTTACTAAATTTATTTGTGCTGTATATTTTTTCACCTAATTTTTCGGAGTGTGTAAATTTTTTTTCACTTTTAAAATCAAAGGGAGCACATGTCATCTCTTTTCCTTTTGAAAATCATTTTTTTAAGTTCAACCACTTTGCCACCTTTCCTAAACCCCTTTGGAAAAAGCCAAAACTTTTTTATCCTCTGAACCTGACTTCCGCCCCTCCCGTTTTCCCCTGACCCCGGGCCTTGGGACCCCAACATCTTATCTTTCCCAACTACTAACCCTTGCTTACTCTTGAAAATTTTTTTTTCCTTGGGCCCTCCACGGCAATTTTATTTCTTAACCTTCCAAATTTTTCCCCCCGGGGACCCCCTAACAAGGTGCTTCTCATTTCAATAAAGGGGGCTAAGGCGTACTACTCTATTTTCAGGGAATATTATTTTTTCCAGTAAGAAAATCCTTGCGGCGCTATTATTTAATTTCTGGTGGAGGGGGGACATTCCCCACTTTTCAAACCTAAAGGTCAACCTTTTTTTTTTTTATTTGCCAAAAAAAGAGGGGCTCACAATTAGTAACAACTATTTGAAACTCACCTATATATTTTGCCCGTAACATGTAAGAATCTCCCTGTTGGTAGGTTTCCCCCCTCGGGTAACATTTAACCCATAAAATCCGCATGGCCCCGGATCACGGGAAAAACCCCCCCCGGTTTTTTTTTTCTAATTTTTTTTTTTTTTTTTTTTTTTTTTTTTTTGGGGTCTTTTTTTTTCCCCCTTTTTTTTTTTTTTTTTTTTTTTTTTTTTTTGTGGGGGGGGGTGGGGGGGGGTTTGTTTTTCCCGGGAAAGGGGGCCCGGGCCAGGCAAACCACCCCAAATCCCACGAAGGGGGGGGGGGGGCTGCCTATAGTGGCGGGGCAAACCCTGGGGAATCCCGCAATCTAAATAAAATGGGTGGCCCCCTAGCCCATCTTATTTTTGGGGGGGCCTGGCGGTGCGAGGGGGGCCCCTGCCCCGTCAAATCAATCCTTGGTAAACCCCCCGGAGAGTTTTACGTGTGGGTCCTGGAACTTTCTGAGCCTCTGACGATCACCGCTACCCGCCTAGGGCCGAGCTCAGTAGGTTGAGAATGGATCGTGTCGGCATGTATGAGCAATGGCTCGTTGGGCTGAGTATTTGGGCAGTTGTTCAGGGTCCCCTCCAACTGGGCGCTTCACACCAGGTTAGGGGCTGGATCCCGATCCTCCCTTGGCGACGTGAGTTTCGACGGGAATGTTCACCTTGTTGTCTCAAGAGGTTTTTGCTGGGCATCGTGGTCAGTCTTGGGATCTTCTGCGACTTCGGGATTCCTGCAAGGACTATTTTTTGATGATACCGTATTTTTGGGGACTGAGAGTGCTGTGAAGTGTTCCAGGAGGGGGTGTTCCGCTTTTTTCATGTGAACAAGGAGAGAGCAAAGATTGCGTCCCTGCCCCATAAATTTTCAAATTGTTGGACGGGGTATTGGGAAAATTTTTAGATCAAAGGATTTGGAGCATCGCACGGCAATAGCATATCACATACCTTTTTTTTACCGATAAAACATAATCTTTGCTGAGCCGCGGGTTTCCCTGGTATGACTCTTGAGGCTCGCACGAGGGGCAACCCTTTGGGGACTTAAAATCTCCTGGCTCAAAAAAGATCCAGGCTTGGAGGCTGCTAGATAAAAACGACAGTCTTTCATACAGGGGGGCGAGGACATTGAGATCTTGGAAAATTTTACATACCTTGGTCTGGGGGCCATAATGACGGGGGGTCACGCAAGAATCTTCCGGGGGTTTGGCATAGTCCACGGGTTTTATGGACTCGCTCAGATGAGTATTTGGCGTTGTCGATACCCGTGCAGAAGGCAAAAGATCCGGTCTTCAAAGTCCTGGGATCCCTGTCACTTGGTGTGAGAGATGGAGACTAAATTGAGACTTTTAAGAGGCAAAACGATGCCTTTGGGGATAAAAAGTCTTCGCAGAATTATGGGGGATCGCTGGGGGGGATTAGTGTCAAATACGTTGCCCTTGAGACTGAAAACAGGCCTATTACCGCTAGTCCCTCGCGCCAATTCCCGGGAATACGGGCATGTGGCACCTACCCTAAACCGATCCTTCCCATCGGGGTTGTTCTGTAAGAGCAATCCAGCGTGAGGAGGCCAAGGGGCACCCAAAGGGGGCGGGTGGGACAAATTAATGTTTCGTGTCGAGAGTTGCTTGGTATGAAGAGGGAGCCCGCTGGGGGGCTCGCAAGTGGGCCCCCGGGATGGCGTCCCCTAGGGTGGGGGAGGCGACCCCCCCCCGGCGTATAACCCCAAAAATGATTGATGAAAACTGCCAATTTTTCTTCAACTTACCAAAAAATCCCTTTATCAATAGAAATGTCAAAATCTTTCGAATCAAAAATTCTCCGTCACTTCTTGCATTTACCAAAAACATCCAATTTTTTTTTACTTTTTCATCTTTTCCCTCCTAGCTTTTACCCACGGCTTCTACTTCTCATCTATTTCTAATGCCGAGCTCTTTTCTCAAACCAGTGCATAAAAAAATCCCTTTTGGGTTTATGGAGGGCTTGTTCTTCCTTCCCTTCCCACTCTGATTATGTTATGTCTGTTTCAAAACCCTTTGTAACAGTGGCGGATTAAGGGTGTATCTGGGGCCGGGGTTGAAGGACTAGGCCCCCTGACCCCCCCCTCCAATTCCCCCAACTCCAAAATTTACTGCTTCCACTGCTCCCCTTGGATCAGTGGAAAAACAAAAAAAAAACACAACATATACAACATTATAATATAATCAATCAACGAAACACAAACAGAACATGTATCCTTCTTTGATTCATATAAACAAAGTAAAAAATTTGCAAAGGAAAATGCTATCAGATGATCTATAGCTGAACAAGCTGAAGACATTAGGGACTTTATTTTAGTCTGCCCTTTTTGCCCACCTATCGCAAGACCTCTTCGTGCTTTGATTTCTGAAATCACAATGATGTCTGTGAAGTAAGGGCTTAGTAATTCATTATCTTCTCATTAAGGAAAGATTGCTGTTTGCCCCCGCGGGTTTTGAGCATTTTTTTAAATTCGTCAAACTTAGAGAAAGTCGTTTCCCTCCAAATTCTCACCATCTAGACATACGGTAATTTTTCAGTATTTTTAAATATCTGAACAAGGCTGGTTCATGAAGTGTTTATACATCCTTTGCCTACAATTTTGGGTTTACTGGGGAAAATTGAGGATAAAACTGTGGGGAAGATACATACAACTGAAGATTTGGACTAGTTCAATTCAAGAAGGGTTCAGGGATTTGGAAAAGGCGACACCAAATTTAAAGCACGCTTTTTTTGCTGATGCTTTAGAGAGTGAACCGTTGCTTTCTGGAAAAAAAAAACCAAAAATTTTGGGTTAATTTCCCTTTTATCCTTCCGACTCAGAGATAATATCTAATAACTATAGGGTAGCAGTGTGTTGTCTGTCTGTCTGTTTTTGGTACCGAAATTAAATTTTTTGATGTGAGTGGCTCAACAAAACTCAAATAAATCGTAGGGGTAAACGGCTTGGTATCATTTGCAGTACATTCTATCTATGAGAATAAAAACATTCAGTTCAAATTTGTCTCTATGATAAAAAACTTTTTCTGCACCCCTTCCATAACGCGGGGTTTTGGGCACTTACACGTTTTTTTTTTTGTGACTTGTACCGTCTTCCACTAACCTTTATGCTTTTAGACTCATAATGGTCAAAAATTTTTGGTTTCTAATACAAATTTAGAAAAGGGGTTTTTAAATTTAAAGCCACCATAACATTTAAAGGGATACTATTTGGGGCCTGGATGAAGACAGTCTTGTGGGGAAATGCTCCAGGGTTGCTCCAGAAAACAAGAAGAATTGCAGTTTCTAGTTTTCCCAACATCTTTAGGATTGATTCATCATAACGACGGTTTCGGCACTTACACTTTTTTTTTTGACTTGAAAACCTGTCATGCCATAAACCTTCGCCTTTAGATTTATAAAGGTCAAAATTAATTTCCGACCCTAAAAAAATTTTAGCAAGGGGTGTAAAAAATGCCCCCTAAAATTAACCCTGGGCTGCGGCAAACCTTCGGAAGGCTCTGTGAGCGACGCGGGATGGCTTCCGGAAGACTTTTTTCAATGCATACAAAAAACCCCGCCAAAACTCGTAAAGTCACAAACTGTGTCACATGTAGGGCCCCTAGTCAGCCCCGATACCCCAACATCACCATCTGCCTAACTAACGACGCAAAGGATACCACTCCTTGTGTTTTTTTTTTCCCAAAATCTAGGGATATAGGCCCTGCCTTGGGGTAATTTTTGTCTATTTGGGGGTTTTTGGGGGGATTATTTAAGTATTTTCCAGTGGGGTTTTTCTCAGGGTAAGATATGTACCGATTTTGGATTTATTTCCCCAAATTTATTGATGTTTGATGTTTGAAGAAATTTTGTAGTTATCGCGCAGCTGAGATGGATCTCCACTTAAACAGACAGCTCTCTCTCAACTCCTTTAGGTGTCTGCTAGTGCTTTTAGTGTTTGGGCCCAAGCCAGCACCCCGGGAGGCCGGGTTTTAAACCCCCGGCTAACCCCGTACCATTCACTGCTGGGTGGGCAGGGCTGGGGGTTTTTAAGGGGAAAAACCCCCTGTTTCCGCTCCGCCCCGGGATCGAAAAACCCGGGACTTATCGGGTTTTGAGCCCAGGTGCTACCCCCAACTACGGAATACCAAAGTTTTCTTAACGACCTTTTGGGTTTTTTTTTCCATTTAAAATTTTTTTTGGGGGCATTTGGGGGCATCCTAAATACGGACATATGCTTACTTGAATAACTACTGGAGAAACTTTAATATCCCTCAAAAATTTGGGAAAAATCCCAAGGATTTGGGATCCAACCCCACCTCACAGTCTCTCGAAGCGGTTTGGTGCCTTCGGCCAGAATTTTTACTCCCGCCCCAGCCACACCTTAACCCCCTACGTTTGGGTTAAAAAAAATATAAATTTCCGGATGCGGTTTGTACTACCTTGACGTTGATGTAATTTTAAACCAAATTCTGTAATGGTCACTGTTTCACTCACATTGCCGCACTGTGGGCACTAAAAAATCACAGTTTCCCGCAGTCCCCCGTTTAAGGCATACATTGGGTCCTGGAGAGATAGACTAGTCTTGTGGAAGTGCTCCAGGATTGCGTTCCAGAAAACAAGAAGAATTGCAGTTTCAATTTTCTCCAAGCTTCTTTAATTAAGATTGACTGAGTTTGATTTCGGCATTCAACTTTCTGTTCATTGTCAGAGGAGATAGTTTCTAAAGTTGTACAGATTGGGTTTGAACCCTTTTTGTATAGGGCACTTCCTGATTCATACATTGCAGACCATCGAGTATCTGATAATCTTTTGACAAGAACAAATTCAGTGGCTTCATGCATCACTAGTAGTTGTCAGCGATATGTAAAAAGTAGAGAAAAAAAAATATACACAGTATTAACTTAATCAAAGAATCTTACAACTACGGGGACAAGATTCAGAAGCACTTTTCCCAAATAAATTGAGTGATGACACGCGGTGGGCGTTATATGGCTTTGTTGATTCAGATTTTGAGCTGTTCTGTCCGGCAATGCATGTTAATAGGTTTTGGTTAGGTTAGGGTTTAAGTTAGGTTATTCAGATGTTGATTAGGCTTGGCCAATGGCTAGGCCTATCCCCTAAATATGCTACATGATCCCAAGGTTATTATAAGAATCAATATGAATATAAAATGTACATATTTGCCAAATTTTTTATTTATTTTTGCCAGACTTCATACCAATAATCTCAATTTATATTTCCGATCTTCTTATATTTGTAACATGTATTGTCAATTTTTCTAATGTTTAGCCTACTTTTGATCACGATAGGCTTCTATGCATCACAGATATATCCTATATTTCACAAGCATATATTGTCTCAACCTACCTTAATAAATGTCATTAAGGCAGGAGAACTTAACACAAAAATACAAAATTCAAAACTGCCTGGCCAAAACCAATAAGAGGTGGTAATGGCACGAAGCACTAGCCTGTTAGCTGATCTGATCACCAACGTTGACGGTGGCGACGTGACTACAACTATTTACCTTAAAGTTGATGAGAAAATAAAGATTTCATTGAATAATGATTGTGTTCGTTTTAGTATCAACGTATAACTGCTTAAATATTTTCATAGGAATTAACATAATGATATTGACAAAGGACTAAGATGGTAATATGTCAAAACGTTTGCTGACCATTCTCAGATTTTGACGATATAATAGGAAACCACTTTCAATGGGCAACTTGCCCATTAAAAAAAAGGTTTAAAAAAAAATCTCAATATTCATGGGTCTGGGCCCAGGGCTACTACTCAAAAAGCCACCCCCCCCTTAATCCGCCACTGTTTGTAATGATGTTTTCCTTGCCCTTTCTGGCCTAGATCCTTGGAAGGTTTACAGTCCTGGCGGAGTCCCTCTTATTGTTCTTGAAAACTGTGCTTCTGTGTATTTTCACCCTGTCTGGTCAAACATTTCCGTTTTTGTCTATCTACTTCCACCTTTTCTTCTTGCTGGAAGTTTGCTCACACTCAAACTGATCGTAAGAAGGATGACTGTTATGACTGTCCTTTAAACTACCGTCCTTTCTAAAGCTTTTGAATCTATACTTAATAAGAACACTCTCAAAGTAATCGTCTAGACCCATTTTTTTTGCCTAATTATGTTTAATGTTCATTCAAAACATCTAATCCACCAAAAATAACTGATTTCCAGACCTTATTCCCGTAAAACACTACTTTTGTAAAAAGCGCGCGAAAAAAAATTCCTTCCCTCCAACAGGGCTACGAATATATTGATGACGTCACAATAGGTGCTCAAATGTAAGCAACAGTCGTCTGCCTGTGTGACACCTGTCGGCAAATGTGATGATGAGCGATTGTACTTCGGTGTCAGACAGTGAATCTGTCGGTGTTACAGATCTAAGTACGATGCTCAATCTGAGACCGAAATAGATGACGCTGCTCGCGTATATGAGGAAAATGAACCTCAGATTGTGATGGGAGCCCATCCCTATATGTTTGAACCAGAATACGGGGCGGACGAACAGATGTTAGCGGAACCTGAGAATCAGCAGGAGGACCTGGCACTTCTCCAAAACATGGATTGGTAAGTAAGGGAAACCATAATGTGTGTGTGGGAATCACAATGAAGGTACTTTCGAGAAAATCCTATGGTTAGTTTCGGAGCTAGAGCTAAACGTCATTACTCGGAACCATATACTAGCATTAACTATATATATAATAGCACAGAGTTGGAAAATATGCGGGCGGGAAGGCAGACAGTGTGACAGCCAAGGAGTGTTGTTGACTGGTTTGTGATGCAGACTGCCATACAAGGCTACGCTATTGTGTGTGGCTACGGGAAGTGTGGTTGGATGGGGGGTGATGTAGATTGTAGACAGTGGGACATGACAGGCGTAAAATTGAACTGGGAGTGTTATATGACTGGTTTGTGATGCAGACTGCCATACAAGGCTACGCTATTGTGTGTGGCTACGGGATGTGTGGGTGGGTTGGGGGGTGATGTAGACAGCGTGACATGACAGGCAAAATTAAGGGAGTGTTGTTGACTGGTTTGTGATGCAGACTGCCATACAAGGCTACGCTATTGTGTGTGGGCTACGGGATGTGTGGGTGGGTGGGGGGTGATGTAGACAGTGTGACGTGACAGCCAAGGGAGTGTTGTTGACTGGTTTGTGATGCAGACTGCCATACAAGGCTATGCTATGGTGTGTGGCTACGGGATGTGTGGGTGGGTTGGGGGGTGATGTAGACAGCGTGACATGACAGGCAAAATTAAGGAGTGTTGTTGACTGGTTTGTGATGCAGACTGCCATACAAGGCTACGCTATTGTGTGTGGCTACGGATGTGTGGGTGGGGGGGGATGATGTAAACAGTGTGACATGACAGGCAAGGGAGTGTTGTTGACTGGTTTGTGATGCAGACTGCCATACAAGGCTACGCTATGGTGTGTGGCTACGGGATGTGTGGGTGGGTGGGGGGTGATGCAGACAGTGTGACATGACAGCCAAGGAGTGTTGTTGACTGTTTTGTGATGCAGACTGCCATACAAGGCTATGCTATGGTGTGTGGCTACGAAATGTGTGGGTGGGTGGGGGGTGATGTAGACAGTGTGACATGACAGCCAAGGGAGTGTTGTTGACTGGTTTGTGATGCAGACTGCCATACAAGGCTACGCTGTGGTGTGTGGCTACGGGATGGGTGGGTGGATGGGATATACTGTGTGGATGTGCGCCCGCCGCACAAATCTCTTCCACACATTTAACGTTGTCGTATCAGTCGAAAAATAGTGCAAACTTCTCTGGAAAGGCACAGCTGTCTTGCTGCACCCATAAATGATGCATGCATATGGCATATCGCAAAAAAAATCTATCAGAAACACCCAAAAATCCTCAAGTACTATATTTATCTCTTGTGTTTATTATACGTACTTCTGAATTAGCGTGGGGAAAGGAGACCACCTACAGTGACGTCACCGAGCCGTGGCGCATCGTCTGCAAGTCTTAAGGGGCGTTTTGGAAGCTCGGGGAGTTTGCAGAGTTTGATTGCGGATTATTTAAAACGGGTGACTGGATGCAAAAAGTGACAACATATTGTTGATATACTCGCTTAATGGCTATAATTTGAATGCATTAAATCAGGAATGATGTAGGAGCCTGGTCTGGACGATTAATTTAAGCATCTATATGCTCACAATTTTCTATCTGATTGTCAGTGCAGTTTCCATATAGGGCCATTTAATGGCGATCTTCTAGGTTTCTTAACTGAATATTGGTCATCCTCCTTAAGGTGTTTTCGGTGAAACTTTTGCTGTTGCCCTTGACATATCAAAAGCTTTTGATAGAGTTTGGCACAAATTTTTAAATTTCCAGACTACCCTCATTCGATTTCTATCCTTGCTCTCAGCACCTTCATCTGAAGTTTCTTTTCAAAACTGTTCTATTGCAACTATTGTAGACTATCATTGTTCTTTTCCTAAGTCTATCAATAGTGGTGTTCCGTAGGGTTCTGTCCTATAACCCACTCTCTTACAATTATTCATTCTAAGTCTAACTTAAGTATCGTCCAGACCATTTCATCCTTCCTGATTTAATGCAGTAAAAATATAGCCATTATCGAGTATATCAACAATATGTAGTCAATTTTTGCATCCAGTAAAGCCGTTTTTAAATAATCTGCAATCAAAATCTGTAAATTTTCCGAGCTTTCCAAAACACTCCTTACGACTTGCAAACGACGCACCACGGCTCGGTGACGTCAACTGAGGTGGCCTCCCAGCCGCGCGGTAATACACATACACGTAAAATTTGAAATAAATATAGTACTTGAACAATTTTGGGTGTTTCTGATATTTATTTTTCCGATATAGCAAAATTTCTTGCATCCTTTATGGGTGCAGCAAGAAAGCTGTGCCTTTCAGAGAGGAAACACCCGTTCCCGACCTATACGGCCACGATAAATGTGTGGAGACGTGTGTGCGCCGGGGTAGAGGCAAGCTGTGTGAAACAGATTGTCCGCCTCACGGGCTATCATCAGCATGTTTCGCGCCACTCCTGGAAACGGACTGCTGTTTTTCCCGCGCTATTCACAAAAGTCATGTTTTTACGGAAATAAAGCGTGGAATTTTTGTTTTTTTTGTAGATTAGATATTTTGAATGAACATTCAACATAATTATGCAAAGAAAAAATGGTTTGGACGATTACTTTAATGCATAACTTGACAATCTTCCATGTCTAATTCAATGCCCTATCCACTAGTACGCTGACGATTTTACCCTGCATTTTTTAACGTCTTTTATCAAAAGTCCTATTCAACAGAACTAAGTGATTCACGGAGAGATGCCACAGAGCGCCTAACTTCTGATCTGTTCTAATTTCTGATTAAGGCAAAGCAAACATTGTTTTGTTAATACCTAAAAAAACCCAATTTTTCACCTATCTACTCGACATAACCTTCCAAACAACTATCCCCTCTTCTTCAACGGGGACTCAACTGTCTCCTTCTTCTACAAGGAACTTTCTAGGACAAACCTTTACATCAATCTGAACTGGAAATCTCACATTTCATCTCTTGCTTAAACAGCTTCTATGAAGTTAGGTGTCCTGTGCGTCCTCCGTCCAGTTTTTTCCCCCATTGCTTACTCTGTACAGGGGCCTTTAGGTTGTCCATAAAATAAAATTTTCTTTGAAAACCTTGCCTAGTGAAGTTTTCCCATTATTCTATCCATTTATGTTTAAAAATTTTTTACACAATTTTAGGAAGTTATCCTGGGGTCCCTCAAACCCCCAGAACACAAGTACCGTATTTCTCTTTTAAACCGACATTTATTTGCTATTCAACATATAATAATTCAACATACTAGACACAGAAGAGTGAGAAAGACAGGAATCTATACCATACAACTTAGTTTTTTAATGTCCCAAAACAGGGAGTGCTTAGGAAAACTCAACAGGTTATGTAGGGTGACCTTTATTGACATTTTTGTTAGAAATATGTCGTGTTTGTTAGAAATATGTTATAACGCGACACCCACGCTTCGGAAGTGTGGTTGTCCAATTGATGCTGCACAATTTCACATCAATTGTAATTTTGATAGAACTAAACTGTTGCACTGCTCTTTTTCAGCACAAAATGTCTACTAGAAGTGGCAAACAGAGACGGGTGGACGCCCCGACCAAGAGCTCACGGTGGACGTCCCGACCAAGAGCTCACGGTGGACGTCCCGACCAAGAGCACAGATGAAGATATAGCGCTGGCCCACTCCGACAAGACATGTGACAAGAAACAAACTGACTTTTGGCTGATTGGAAATCCATCAGCATCAATAACTGGACCCAAGTGCCAGACTGCAGACAGGTCATGAAGTATGTCCTGTACCTCAGAACTGATGATGATGATCAGAATCATGATCAGAAACAAAGTAAAAATGAAGAGTTTCACCTTTACGAAGTGATAGACAGTGTTGTTGATTTTGGAACATGGCACGGACCCAAAACAAAATACAGATAGAACTGCATGTTTGATGTGATGAAACTTGGGAGGAGTGGCAAAGTTTGTTTAAAAATAAGGGGCGATCATGAGATCCTGGTAACAGAAGAGCAAACTTTGTAGCACATTTGGGACACTCTGTTCGATATTGGTGAAACCCGATGCCGTTACCGAAATAATGAAATCAAGACTTCTGTCAGCCATGAAGAAAAGGAAGATGTTTAGTTAATTGTTGACTTCTACTTAGATCAGAAACATGAGAGGAGAGGTTGCATGGATGGCATGATAAAGTATTCAAAACGAAGGGCAAACTGGTCCTTGAAAGACAGGCACAGGAATCCAAAATGAAAGAAAAAGAAGAGAAAATATTAGAAATGCAAACGATTAAAGCGGTAGGGGGAGCTGCGTCTTCAGTTGAACTAGATTAAGATATACAAATGCCACAAGACGACTGCAGGGAAAATTGATCCTGATTTTGTGGTTAAACCTACCGGAGGAGAAGGACCGGAGACAGAGTTGTAAATTGTATGCCTCAATTACCTAAGAAAAGTTATGCAGTGTGATGAAATAACAAGTGCTGCAGATCGACTTAAACTATCTGACAATACAACTACAATGATCGTATCAGCAGTAATAACAGCAGCTGTGGGAAATCTGGATGATTTCGACATATCAAGATCCACAACTCGGCGACGTCGAAGTGCAACCGACAAAAGTTAGCTGAAGATGCCATGGACAAAGGGGAGGCAAACCTGCTCTCTTTGGTGCACTACACTGGAATGGAAACTTTTGAAGACATATTTGGAGACATGTATGAACGGCTGGCAGTTCTTTTGTCGGGGCCCCAGATTACAAGGAGGGAAAGTTACTTGGTGTGCCATCAATTGTTGACTCCAAGGGGAAAAGACACAAGCTGATGCTACGTATGATCTACTCGACGCTTGGGACATGACAGACAGAGTTGCAGCATTAGTATTTGATACCACAGCCACAAACAGTGGCGTACACAAAGGAGCAACCAAGTTTATTGAAGAACGTTTGGGTATCTAGCATGTCGCCACCACATGATAAAAACTTGTTGTGGGTGCTGTCTGGAAACTTTTCTTTGGTGCAATTCTTGGACCAGAAAATAAAACTATTTGCACAATTCAAAGAGGCTAGGTCAGATATGGACAAAGAATTTCCAATACAAATACTGACCATCGAAGACCACGGGTTGCTACAAATTAGAAATGAAGTTGTCAATGATTTTACTGCTCTGCTTACAAACCAAGATTCAGCGCTTTCCTCGTGACGACTACCGTGAGTGCGTGGAGAATACGCTAATCATCTTGGGTGAACTCCCCGCGTGGTATTAATTTCTTAAGTCAGGTGCCATGCATCAAGCCCGCTGGATGGCGAATAACATTTTATGCTGGAAAGATGTACATGTTCTCCACGGCGATGCTGTATAATGAAGCATGGTAGCAAAATTGATGCGCATGAACAGGTTTCGGGCCCGCTTTTCTACACTGCAGCATGGATAAAACCAGCAATGGTGCAGATGCTCCAATTAATGATTTTCAGTTCATCCACGATATGATGGATTATCGCAAAGTTGACAAGGCAGTTGCAGACACTGTGTTTGATAAACTTGGTCACCACGGGTGGAAACCTCTCAGAGGCAGTCGTTCCGTTTGCATGTTCAGCAAGAATGCGAAGATGACCAACAGCATGAAACAACAAATGGCTCTCGGCTGTTGGAGACACCAGAACACAGACAACTTCCGCCTCGGCAAGCCTCTCTTCCGAAAAGTTGATCGTGACACAACTTTGAAGGATTTGATAGGACCCGAATACCACTCAGTGTTCCGCATTCTGGATGTAAAAACGGACTGGCTCGCTAAACCGTCGAGCAATGGTAATCAGATCCTGCATTTCTCGATGCTGAACAATTTGTTCGTACGGTGAAAGTTGTCAATGATGCAGCTGAGCGCGGAGTCAAGTTGATCTCGGACTTTGCCAAAATACTTACCAATGATCCACAGCAAAGATCGTGGTTGTTGCAGGGTGTTGAACAACACAGGAAGCAGTACCCCAGCTTTGGGAAGAAAACACTTGCCATGAAGTTGTGGAAGCATCCATTGGACAGTTGCAATTCCGCAGCGCCGGTGTCGCGTTATTGACATATTTCTGACAAAATGTGGCTAATGGTCATTATTCATAAACAAATGAGTTGCCTAAGCACTCCCTGTTTTGGGACTAAGCTGTATGGTATAGATTCCATGACTTTGTCACTCTTCTGTGTCTAGTATATGTTGAGTTTACATATGTTGAATAGCAAATAAATGTGCGGTTAAAAGGTAAACTACGGCTGTTGTTCTGGGGCTTTGAGGGACCTCAGGATAAACTTCCTAAAATGATGTAAAAATATTTTTAAACATAATATGGATTGAATAATGGGAAAAACTTCACTAGGCAAGGTTTTCAAAGAAATTTATTTATGGACAACCCTAACTGGGGGCTTATATGGCCATGTATGAAGGATGTCTCACATGTTTGGGGGGATCCACTCATACAGTTCTCCTAAACAGGGTTAAATCAAAATATTTTCGTATCATAAACCTCTCCTCCTCTGATCTGACTGACTTCAATCTTTAAATCTTCAATCTTATCCCGCAATGTTGCTTCTTTTATTATTTTTATTTACATCAAAAAGGTTTGGGCCCAAGGCAACAACAAAAAGAGGTAACACAAAGCCCGCTTAGTTGCCAGTCCCTATAAAGAAGACAGTAAGAAAAAAAAAAAGTGGGTTCGGCCAATTTAGTTCGGGAGGTGCCTTGTCACTTTTCTCTTGAAAAGTTTTAAAAGTAACCGTCCAGACCATTTCATCATTCCTGATTTAATGCACTCAAATATAGCCATGATCGAGTATATCAAAAATATGTTGTCACTTTTTGCATCCAGTCGCCCGTTTTTAAATGATCCGCATTCAAAATCTGTAAATTCCCCGGCCCCTCAAAAAACAACTGGCGGACAGCAGACGACGCACCACGGCTGGGCAACGCCCACACGAGTGAGCCTCCCACCCCGGCCCTATAGAAATACACGGAGACTCGGAGAAAATGTGTACTTGGGGAATTTTGGGTGTTTCTGATATATTTTTTTTGCGATATGGCATATACTTGCATCCTTCATGGGTACAGCAAGAAAGCTGTGCCTTTGCAGAGAGCTTGGGCACCCATTTCCGACCTATTGACCATATAATGTCTGTGCAGCGCCTGACAGTGGCGGGTGAGAGGAGCGCGGTGTGAGCACATTGTCTAGCCGGGCTCCTCTCACCCGCCACTGCCAGGCGCTGCACAGACATTATCATGGTCAAATAGGTCAAAATGGGTTGCTAAGCTCTCTGCAAAGGCACAGCTTTCTTGCTGAAATCCATGAAGGATGCAAATATTTTGCCACATCGCAAAAAAAAATATCAGAAACACCCAAAATTCCCCAGTATTATATTTATCTCCGAGTCTCCGTGTATTTCTATAGGGCCGGGCTGGGAGGCTCACTCGTGTGACGTTGCCAGCAAGTTTCCCGCCACGGCTGGAAGGGGCTGTTGTTTTTCCCGCGATTTTTACAAAAGTCATGTTTCTAGGGAAATAAGGGGTGGAAATGAATAATTTTTTTTGGATTAGTTATTTTGAATGAACATTCAACATAATTATGCAAGAAAAAATGGGTCTAGAAGATTACTTTAAGTCATAGAAAGATGGGAAAAAAGAAACAGGGAAAAGAGTTCCAGATTTTACCATGAAAGGGATGAGAAAGTAAAGATACTGATTAAAATCTTACATTAGGAAGCTGGACATAATAGGGATGCGAATGAGTAGAAACTCTTGTGCAACGAGGCCGCGGGAGGGGGGGAGGCATGCAGTTAGTAAGTTCAGAAGAGCAGTGAGCATGAAAATAACGGGAGAAGATAGCAAGAGAACCAACATTGGGCGGTGATTTAAAAAATTTTAAGACAGTTAGTCAGAGGACTGAGACGATGAGACGAAAAGCTTTTGACTCAACCCTGTTTAGGAAAGCTGTATGAGTGGATCCTTCCCAAACATGTGAGACATACGGATACATAGGCGGATAAGGCCCCTGTACAGAGCAAGCAAATGGGAGGGAGAAAAACAAGGATGCAGACGCCTCAGGACACCTAACTTCTTAAAAGCTGTTTTAGCAAGAGATGAGATGTGAGATTTTCCAGTTCGATTTTTAGTAAAGGATAGTCCTAGAATGTTCATTGTAAAAGAAGGAGATAGTAGAGTGTCATTGAAGAGGAGGGGATAGTTGTCTGGTAGGTTTTGTCGAGTAGATAGGTGAAGAAATTGGGTTTTTGAGGCATTGAACAAAACAAGGTTTGCTTTGCTCATATCAGAAATTATAGAAAGATCAGAAGTTAGGCGCTCGGTGGCATCTCACCGTGAATCACTTAGTTTTATGTTGAGTTGGGCGTCTAATAAACGACGTTGAAGAATGCAGGGTAGAATCATCAGCGTAGGAGTGGATAAGGCCTTGAGTTAGACCTAGAAGATCATTAATGAATAATAGAAAGAGAGTGGGTGATAGGACAGAACTCTGGGAACACCACTATTAATAGATTTAGGAGAAGAACAATGTCCGTCTACAATAGAACGGTTTGAAAGGAAACATAAGATGAAGCACAGAGAGAAGGCTAGAAACCGAATGAGGGTAGTTTGGAAATTAAAGATTTGTGCCAGACTTTATCAAAAGCTTTTGATATGTCGAGGGCAACAGCACAAAGTTTAACCGAAACCCATAGAGGAGGATGACCGAGATTCAGTTAGGAAAGCTAGAAGATCGCCAGTAGATTCTCCTTTACGGAAACCATACTGACGATTAGATAGAAGATTGTGAGCAGGTAGATGCTTTATAATCTTCTTATTAAGTATAGATTCAAAAACTTTAGAAAGGGGATGTCAAAGCTATAGGACGGTAGTTTGAAGGATTATACTCTTTGCTATCTTCGAACGTTATTTTTCATGCTCACTGCTCTTCTGAACTTGCTAACTGCATGCTCTCCCCCCTCCTGCGGCCTCGCTGCAGAAGACTTTCTACTCATTCACATCTCTATTCTGTCCATCTCCCTAATGCAAGAGTTAACCAGTATCTTAACTTTTTCATCCCCTTCACTGGTACACTCTGGAACTCTCTTTCTGAAAAAAATGTCCTTCATCCGACGACTTAAATCTTTCAAAGAAGACTAACAAGATAACAAGACACCTCCCGAACAAAATTGGCCCACCCCCCCTTCATATATTCTCTTACTGTCTTCTTTATAGGGACTGGCAATTAAGCGGGCTTTTTGTTGCCTTGGTTTTTTTTGCCCTTGGCCAGTCCTTTATGATGGTAAAATTAGTTTTTTAATTGTTTACCATATGAGCAAGACTTTCACCTTTCAGTGCTGCAGCATCATGAGTGGGTGTGGTATGCGTGCCCTGTGCAACACTTGCCTTGGATACACACCAAATTCAATGCAAACACATCTACTCATTCCTCCATATTGAAAAAAATTGAATTCAACTAAATTGGCCCACCCCCTTTTTTTATATTATCTTTCTGTTTTCTTTATAGGAACTGGCATTTAAGCGGGCTGTTTTTTTCTTTCTTTTTTCCTGTCCTTGGCCAGTCCTTTGTGATGTAAAAAAAAAAAAAAAAAAAAAAGATCTGTTTCTAAATTATTAGCAAACCCATCGTCATTCCGTTGTCCATTGTTGTTACTTTTTACATAACTCTCGAAAACAATGAAGTGGACAATACCAGGGGATGAAAATCCAAGATAACGACATAGCCAAGATCTGAGTGACGCGAGGACGGGCCACGCCCCTTGGCCCTAACTTCCTGTCTGTCCACCACTGCACGAACCAACACTATCATACCTTATATAAATCCTCACTCTGTTTTCATATAGCTTTCACATCATTATTTTGTCACACACCCAAAACATTACACGTACTGAGTGACATTGCCAAGCGAATATCATATGTAGACAAAAATGTAGTGTTATCCTCACGACTACTTTGACACAGATAAAACATGATTTTCAATGATGCGATAGTCAATAAGTATTATTGAGATATATCTAAGTAAATTTTGACAATATATAAATCTTCTCGAGCTTTACCGCTGTATTATGATTCGTTTGTAAAAATAAAATAATCGTCACTGTAACGGAACTAGAAATACTATGTAGGCTACACATTCAATGGATTATGGATATGTATACGTACACGATCACCATATACAATAAAGCTTTGTCCAAATAGTGACATGACTGAAAGCAGTTCTGCCACACATTGTATCGCTTCATTAATAAAAACAGTTGGGATCCACGTAAGACTGTACTTGACTAACAGCAACACGTGGGACCTTGAGCAGGCATAAGAAAGTGCGGTAGACTAAGGATTTCCCCGCGACATCAACTTTGTGAAATAATGACGTGTCAGCCAAACCCCTTTGACTGACACGTCATTATACGCTACGTCGGAAAACGGCTGTACAGGCACTCCTCAGTGTAACACACTCGTCCACTAGTCCTGCTATAGCAGATGTCTGTCTGTGGAAGGTGCATCAAAATAAATTCCTGACCTTTGGCAAGACGAAATTTGAAGGGAGTTTCGAGAATAAGCAAAAGTGTAAAAAGGTTGGGGATCAGACGACGATGTGCATGATCGTCTCTAAACCAGAAACCCGACAAGGAAGTAAACGATAGAGACGCAGCCTTAACTGAGGGTGGAAAGGCATCTCAAAGTGATCATTTACTTTACAAATATGGCGAATTGCAGCATCGCGTGGGACACCTTCGCCGGTGACATATCAGACTCCCTAATACACTTATTTATCTTCTACTGCTACGCCGTCTGCTTCGTCGGCCTCGTCTGTAAGTCCTGCTGGTTTTTGTTTGCACTTCATTGGTCATTTCAGAAGTCCAAGTCTAAACTTCGTAACATCCTTGTCGCAGTTAATAAGTACGTGATTCGTGGGGCCGCCTCCCCTACATGATAGGGGAGGCGGTTTGCGGAGTGGTTAGCGTCTCCGACTGGCGCTCTCGGTGACCCGAGTTCGATCCCCGAAGAAACCCAAAACCTTTCTGCACCGTAAAAAAAAAAAAAAAAAAAAAAAAAAAAAAAAAAACATGTGTCTCTATGGTAACGGTGTCGCGCTGTGGTATGTGGTGAGCTGTTCCAGGACCCGCCCCGCCGTCAAGGTCCTGCCTTGTGCTCTCTTCTCCACCCTTCTCATGTGCCTCCTAGTGATGCCCTTCATGGCCCACGTTGGGGTGTCCATTAGGGTGGAGCGATTTCCTTTTTTTTTTTTTTTTGGATTGACTAGTGCGGGAAAGTTGCGAAATCACACCAGTATAACGATGTTAAAATATTAGAACATAAAAAATAATTTCTTAAGGCGGCCCAACGCCATCGAAGTATGATTTTTTCAAAATTTTCAAAATTATAACGTTTTTGCACTTTTTTGGCAAATAACCAACCTTCTTTATTATTTATAAATTGCAACTAGTGTTGACATGTGTGCAACGTATTCATGTAAACGTGGGTAAAATTTGAAGCAGAAATCAATATTTAGGTGGCCCTCAAATATGTGTAAAAATGTTAAAACCGATATTTTCATTTATTTTATCACGCTGGGGACATATCCCCCATTTTTCCAGTTGAGTCTCAAACATCGATCAAAGTATACAC
>JACEEZ010018328.1:0-34599 GCA_016584305.1 Chionoecetes opilio
ACCCCCAAATTTTTCCCCCGGAACCCCGGGGCCCCTCCCCCCCCCCCACCACCCCCCCCAAAAAAAAATTAGGAGTGAGCGGAGCCGGTGATCGAACACCAATACAGAGGGCTGTAGGCTCTATCACACGACCACGCAGCGTGTGTGTGTGTGGGCCCACACACACCCTTCCGCACGAATGTAATATGAAACCCTGTAAAAAAATTCCTAGGACGTTTTTGGCCTCCACCATTTCAAAGGCCACCACCCTGCTTTGCCCTGCTCCGTCCAGACGTGCCACCCAGACTTCCACGTAAACCCCGGAAACGCTTTGCTCCCATACGTCAGGTTCAATTAGGAAGAGGTAGGGTGAGGATGTGACCACTTGACCCATCAAGGACCCCTGCCTGTCCCCTTCCTATGAGCAGTAAGGGAATAACGTAATACATGTGTTGGTGGAGTGATGGAGGAGTTCATGGTTCTTACATATTTACTGTATGTTACAGCAGATTGTAAAACACTATAGCCATTTCGTGAAATGCCTAAGCAATTTGGGACAATATGCGAAATGACTTAATTACTCATGAAATGTCCAAAATTTTTAGTCTTAACATGAATTACTCTTATATTGGTCTAAACAACCAAAGGGTAGGTTAGGACAGTTGATATATATATATATATATATATATATATATATAGATATATATAATATATATATATATATATATATATATATATATAATATTATATATAAATATATATATATAATATATATATTTTATGTATATATATATAATATATTTTTATATATATATACATATATATATATATATATGTATATATATATATATATAATATATATATATATATATAATATATATATATATATATATATATATATTTTATATATATTAGTGATGGACTGAATATTTGCCCTTTGCATTGGCACTCCCACTCGTAGTTGTTTGCGAATATGCGAACATTTTGCCCAAATCAATAAACTTACAAAAATAAGAAAAACAATAACATGTGAACATAATATTACACAAGCAAACATATAAATAAATCAATAGTTTAGCCGAGCGTTAGTTAAAAGAATGGGGTGAGGAGGCGTAGTGGAAGCCAAGGCCATATAGTGGAGCGGCCAAGAGCCAAAAATTTAGCTTGACCCCTCCACACTTTAGAACAAGGAAAATTAGGTATCGTTGAATTCGTTAGGATGTCTGCTTTGTGAAAAACGATGTTTTATAGTCAGATTCTAATTCAAACATTGCCATTTAACCCATTCAACCCATTTCACCCATACAAAATTGAGAATTTTGAATATCTTAAAAATTGTTATTTTGGCACTTACAAAGATTGAAAACTTGGTAACATCACATTAATTCCTTTCTGCCAAGTACACTCTCACAATATATGGGGTTGAACCCCACTTTAATGATGTTTTGGACCCCCAAATACCCCAAAATTAGGGATTTTACCCCTTTTTTGGCCATTTTTGACTCGTACTTTGTCTTCAGTTATACAAAGAAACCCTTGCGCAAAACGTTACACTCATTGTTACTTTATCACTTTCTAATAGTGTATGTTTTTTTCCTTGCAGGTTGAAGAAAGTATGAAACCACCAGAAGAACCCACTCAGAAGAGGAGAAGAACGAGTCTTTGCGAATGCTGCGTATTTTGCGAGACTTCATTATCCAAAACCAAAGCTGATAACCCAGTTGTCCAGAATCCTGGAGTCGAAGGATTGAAATCCATTCTGAAAGCTGCCGAACTTCGTAAAGATGGTGTCTATGATCGGCTGTTTCCAGTGAAAAACGACATCCTAAAAGAAGATACTGTTATCAAATTCCACCAAAAGTCCAGAGCAAATTATACGAACAAGAGGAATATCCAGATAGCCCAAAGAAACACTGGTACATGTGCTGACGCTGACGATGGCGGAACAGGTAGTGGGCCTACGGTTGGGCTGTCTCGTCTTTGGCGATATGACACGTCGCAATTTGACATTCGAGCAGGCTGTTTCATATGTGGGAAATCACATAGCTGGAAGGAGAAACTGTCGAACGTCTCAACTGGGACGGGGTCCACCACACGGCAAAGAGTGCTTGGTGCAGCCATTCAGAGAAACGACTATGAGATTCAAATGCGAATGCTGTCAAACACTGACTTGTTTGCAATGGATGCAAAATATCATCGCTCTTGCTATTCGCATTACATCTCGCTTACCAATATTAAAGCTGCTAGTGCTAGGGCTAAGGTTGATAAATCTGACAATGCGTGTGCCTTCAAAAGTTTGTGTAAGGAGATTGAAGAGACTGTCCTGTCCAAAACCATCTCTATCACAACCTTGTCTGTCCTGAATGAACGATTGGTCGCTATATCAGCAGAGGTCAACTCTAAAACCAACGAGTCTTGTACTACATGGAGATTGAAGGAGAAATTACAGAAGCATTTCGGAGACAAGATTTCATTCATCGTTCAGCCTGGGAAGTCTGATCTTGTATGCTCAGGGGATATCACAGTTGCCGAGGCCTTGAAACACGTTGTGAGGCTACAAGTGCATGTAAATGAAATTGGTGAATGTGAACTCGAATCCTCTGATGATGTCAATTCAGAAGAGGACGCTGTTGTCTTGCATAAGGCAGCTGGTATCATCAGGAAATGTATCGGTGACATTACATTTCAATCTGATCGTTATGATTCTAGTGGGAATATAAGATAAGATTTTCATCCTATCTAGACACTTTGCAAGTACCAACTACAAGGTTATTGACTATACAAAGCGCCGCCACGTCAGCACGAACTAGGCGGACTCGAACCGCTGACCGAATGCACAGGGACGCTGCACATTGCGAACTCACGTCGCTACCAACCTTGCCACCCTGACGGGCTAGTGGGAATATGGAGACAAAAAAGTGCAAGGACTTTGTTCCGAATCCTTTGTATGATTTCGTTGCATGGTGTACTTCAAAAAAAGACTTTGACAGCGCTACAAGCTATGAATCTGAGACTCACATGGGAAACATTGAAATGAGAGATCTTTCAATATGTCACAACATGATTTCTCTAGTTTGTAAAATCCATACCCCAATAACATTTGGTTTAGGTGTCAAGCTGCACCACGACCATGGTAGTCGAGAACTGATAGATGACCTGTCCTCTCTTGGACACAGCATACCTTATGATGAAGTGCGTAGATTCCTCACTGCCATTGCTTTGGACCAGCTGTCAACCAAGTCTGACGTTCATATACCACGTGACATTTCTGTCTATGATCCTGAGAATGTTATTAAGACCACTGTTGATGCCGCAATTGACAATTTCGATCAAAATGAACAGACAATAGACGGAAAGAACACTGCACATTCAATGGCTGTGGTGTTGTATCGAAGGTCTCCTAGGCCAGAAGAAACACTTTGCATTCCAAGATCAAACCTAAAAACCCTAGATGCACAGAGCTGTGATGAGGAGGAAATCAAACGCTACAACAAACCCCATACTAAACCAGAACCATGTGTGAAATGGAAAGTCAAAGAACTGGATAAGTCTGCTAGTGATGTGGTACTAAAAGACTTGATTTGGGAAATGGCCCGTGCAAGTCCCCCTGAAACCTCACGTATTCCGGCTTGGGGTGGATTCAATTTTCTAGTTAGCGAGAGAGAAATTCCACTGACTCGAATATGGTATCTCCCATTCATTAATGCGCCACCCTCTGACTTCTTTACGATCTACACGACTTTGCTGAATTTGGTTGAAATTGCAAATGCAGTGGGACAAGAACATGTTCTGGTCACTGCTGACCTGGCAATATATAGCAAGGCTAAACAGATTCTCTGGACTGAGCCAGATCCCTTGGCTGGTCGAGTGACGATGAGGCTTGGTGGGATGCATCTCACTATGGCTTTCATAGCCAGTATAGGGAAGCTGTTTAGTGATGGTGGTCTCCAAAAACATGCTGACAGTACCTGAAGTGTTGCTCATGCGTCCGTGAGTTTGATGTTGCAAGGGAAGCAGTATGCCAGAGGTTTAAGAGGAATCAGACTAGTACACGAACCCACTGTTTCACTTGTTTCTATCAGCTGCCGAACTTTGCAATGAAAAACAAGTTTGCCTGGTTGGATGATGAGACCACGCACTTAATTGCAGATCTAGAGAATACCTTCAAAATGCAATCCCCGGAAGCCTGCACTGCTGTGTGTCAGGAGATTGAAATGCGCTTGTCATCCTCTCTTCTCAGTACAATGAAGAAGTTCAAAGACACAGGAAGAGAACAATCAGCAACATTCCGTTACTGGATTAGCTTTCTGGATGCTGGTGACACCCTCTTGAAGTTACTTCGGGCAGACCGTGAGGCTGATTTTGAAATGCACCTTACCGCCGTCCTTGAAGTCATACCGTACTTCTTCCTGGCAGGCCGCAGCAACTATGCACGATACAGCCCAGTCGATGTTGCGGAAATGCGTCACTTGGAGGTGTCAGCTCCACGAATGTTTCAGCACATGTCGGAAGGTGGTTTCGTTGTGAAACGCTCAGAAAGGACTTTCAACTGCGTTCCTACGGATCAGGCTCTCGAACAGAGTATCAATCGCGAGGCTAAAAGCCAAGGTGGTGTCATCGGTTACACAATGAGGAAAGGAGCCTTAGTTCGCTGGCTGCTGACCCACCACATAACCGGGGAATACGCAGAACGATTCAAAGAAATGTGTACACCTACCAAGTCCAAGAATACACATGAAGAACTTGGACATGCTCGAGTGACCAAGGACCAGAATGATGTTAAAGTCATCAAGGAATACATCAAGGAACAATGCCAAGATCCATTTGACCTGGAAAGTGTGGCAACCTCCCTAGTTAATATAACTAGTGGTCAGGTGGCATCAGAAGAAGTCGAAGAGTCGATGAAGGGTGTGCCACAAAAGGGTCGGGAAATGTTCAATCACTTCACGAAAGAAAGGCTTGGGGACGAAAAGAAGAGGAATTTCTGGGATCCAATCCCCAAGACAGTAGTCAAAACGTTTTCTGCTATGAGGAAGTGTCTTTCCAGTGATAAGGAAGGGAAGATAATGATCGATACGGAGGTACTCTTCAGAAGACTGCTTGCAGTGTCAAAGAACCGTGATGTGGATATGCGCAAGGTCCTCTCCTACGAATTGGCAGCTGTTCGCCTTCAATGTTCCACGGACGATGGTTCGATGAGGAAGACCAACAAAGCAGATCTTGCCAAAAAGCTGGAAGCAAATACGGATGAAATTCTTGTCCTTCCTAGTCAGAATTCCCCGACGTCATCGCAGTCTGCTGCATACCTTATTGATGGCATGGCAATGTGTCAGGCCCTGAACGAGAATCATTTCAGGACTTTCAATGATCTTGGAAAGGTGGTTCTGGACCGAATTGTGCGTCTTCTGAAGAACAGTGCCATGGATCCTTCCATTGACGTTGTGACGTTGGTCTTTGACCGGTACGACAGAGAACAGTCAATTAAGTCGACTGAACGACACAGACGAAGAATGATGGATTCCGGATTCAACTACCAGATACAAGGGAACAGGGACGTCCCGAACTACAGGAACTTCCTCAAAACCAGTACCAACAAGGCTAGTTTAGCTTCATTCATCTGTCAGTACATCTGCGACAATGGACAAGATCTCCTGCCTGCAGATAAATCGGTAGTACTGGCAGGTGGATTTGAAGATGAAGAAGTGGTCAAAGTTCTGAATTAAGTGGGTGTGTCCAGTCTTGTGTACAGCACACAAGAGGAGGCGGACACTCGTCTGGTATTGCATGCAATCATGCTATCGAGAGACCATCCAAGGATAATCATTCGGTGTGACGACACGGATGTCCTCGTCTTGTTGGTGTATTACTTGAGCAGGGGAGCACTAGCCGATGAAGTATATATGCATGCTGGGCACTCAGGGAAATTCGTCTCAAAGGAACGATTCATACCTGTTCACCATATCAGTACCAAACTCGGCAAAGCAGCATGCAAGTCATTACCAGCCGTGCATGCTCTGTCAGGATGTGACACGACAAGTGCTCCATACAGACTTGGAAAGCGAACGGCATATTCAGCTCTCACCAAAAATTCAGATGCCTTACAGGGCCTGGAAGCATTCCAGGATGTGCCTACTTTCCTAGATACCGCAAGGCGATTTGTCCTTCTCATGCATGGTAAAAAAAACTAAAAATCTCAGTTCACTGAATGAGCTTCGTTTCGTACTCGCCACCACAACTGATAAGCCCGCATCCTTACTGCCACCAACAGATGATGCCTTCGAACAACATGTATTGCGGGCCCAATACCAAGTAGCAGTGTGGTGTCAGAGTCACATCGCAAAACCTGAGAACATGAACCCAGTTGGCCATGGTTGGCATGTGAATGCAAAGGATGAACTGCGTCCAACAATGTACAAGAATGAATTGGCACCAGCAGAGGTTAGAGACCTAACTCATTTGTACTGCACTGACAAAGGTTGTCGCGGACAAAAATGCCAGTGTGTCATTGCTGGACTTGATTGCATTGACATTTGTTCCTGTGGTGGAGAATATGCGAATCGCCCGGAGATAAGTGAAGTGGCAAATGGAGATGAAGTCGGAGATGATACGGACATGATGGTGTAAATACTGTAAGTAATCTTTGTAAGTGCCAAAATAACAATTTTTAAGATATTCCAACATTCTCAATTTTGTATGGTTTAAATGGGTTAAATGGCCATGTTTTAATTAGAATCTGACTGTAAAACATCATTTTTCATAAAGTAGACATCCTAATAGTGTAAGTAATCTTTGTAAGTGCCAAAATAACAATTTTAAGATATTCAAAAATTCTCAATTTTGTATGGGTTGAATGGGCTAAATGGGTTAAATGGCCATGTTTTAATTAGAATCTGACTGTAAAACATCATTATTCATAAAGTAGACATCCTAACGAATCCAACAATACCTCATTTGCCTTGTTCTAAAGTGTGGAGGGGTAACTCCTTAAATAAGGCCCTTTTTTGGCCTCGACCGCTCCACTAATAGTCCCTCGGACACTACCTTCATCCTCCACCCTTCAACAGAGTGGTAGCCGCTACTCTCAAGGTCACTGTTACTGAACTCAACTCATTGCCTCGTGCGCCATGTACTACATATACTATACTATAATACTGCAGTAAGCATATACGCGCTCTTCTCTGTCACCCACGAGCACAATCAACTTTCTTTTAAAAAGTACAGTATTGCAGCAGCATACTGCGTAATAGCGTCCAGTCACATCAGTGCGGTTTTGGATTATTTCGAGACTATCTGTAATGACAGTACAAAGTGTAAACTTTGCGATAATTATCAAGTATAGACGTCCAGCCTCTGGCCCCTTTGCTTTTGGCTCAGTTCTTGCGGCTGGAACGTGACAGCGAGCTCAGAGTCCTTTTAAAATACCTAGTCTACAGACCTAAATTTAGTTCATAAGTATCTGCAGGTAAAATAACAACAACAAGTAGGTGCCCCTACTATGCCTTCGTCCGCATTTTAGCTTGCATAGGGACACACTTTCGAGAATATGTAGAGGGCTGACATTTTATAGTACATTTGTGGAATTGCTGGCTGAGGTAGCTAATAGGGCAGTGTAAGAAGGCACTGGAGTCTTGTCAAAGCCAAGAGGGCCGAGTGCTTTGTGTCGCCAGAGTTTAAACTGAGTTTATCACGGTAGAAGACTGAGTTGTCACTGGGGACTCTCCCACTAAATTCAGCTCAATCGGTCTACAGACGGCAACGCTACGAAGCGTCAAACATTTCTCACGGTTTTCTCACGGTTTCTCACAGGATGATGGCTGGGTTGTACCGTGGGGGCTCTCATACCAAATTTCAGCTCAATCAGTCCACAAAGGGTGACGCTACGAAGCGTCAAACATTTATCACGGTTTCTAAACGGGTTTCTCACGGTTTCTCAGGGGTTCTCATAGTTGATAGCTGATTTGTACTCTTGGGGACCTCATACCAAATTTCAGTTTAATCGGCCAACGGGACGGCGACGCTACGAAGCGTCAAACATTTCTCACGGTTTCTCACGGTTTCTGACGATTTCTCACAGTTGATGGTTGAGTTGTACCCTTGGGGACTCTCATACCAAATTTCAGCTCAATCGGTCCACAGACGGCGACGCTACGACGTGTCGAAGTTAGAATCGGGGAGGGCAGGGGAGGAGAGGGCAGGGCTGGATTTAAAAACCCTTTCAAGGCCTTCCGGCGCTCCTTAGGAGCAGGCCGAAGGCAAAAATGTCGAGGAAAAAAGTCGGAAAACTGTCGAAAAAATCTGAGTTGTACCCTTGCGGACTTTCGTACCAAATTTCAGCTCAATCGGTCCTCAGATGGCGGCGCTACGACACGTTAAAGTTAGATATGGGAGGGAGGGAGGGAGGAGGGCGGACATAAAAGCTCTTTCAAGGCCTTCGGGCGGTAGGCCGAAGGCAAAAAGTTTTAGCAATGCAATTTATTTGGAAATGATGTAATGCATTCTTCAGGAATAGGGCCACTCACCATTAGTGCAATGTGCTCATGCAGAAGCTGTGAGAGTGGTTGGGTTGTGACACCGACCTTAATTGGAAACTTGACTCAATTAAGGCCCCGGGTTAACCCTACCCCTGGTTTTTTTGTTTTTTAAATTTTTGACAAAATATTTATTTACGCTAGACCAAGCTAGGGCCAGCCCTGAAAAGGGGTATTTGAACCAAACATAACCTGCCCCTAGTCCACCTCCCAGGTGACTGAGTGTCTCGGAGTGACACTGGTGGAGGATCAGATCATGTTTATGCTCGGCCATCCGAACACCCAATCACATATGGTTGCCTTTTCCACCAGATGACTACCTTTTAAAATTTTTTGCCTTGACAACCAATGACATTACCATTTTCTTTTTAAATTGATTGCCTTTACAACCACCCTTTTTAGAACAAAAACTTGAAAGCAATGACGGTACCAATTTCTTTTTAAATTTATTGGCTTTACAACCAGCCTTCTCAGACCATTTTTCCAAGGTCACCTTTTCTTGTTCTACCTCCTTGAGGTCTTGTTTCACCTCCATTTAAACATATCAGCCCTGAATATTGACTGAAACCTGTAGAAATTCTTGAATGGTTTGAACGCCAACTTTTCAATTGTTGTACACCTGCTGACTGTTTGGGGTATGTCAGACCGTTGGTGAATTTTCTGTCGCCAATATTGATTAATATTTTGTTGAAGATCATACCTTGGCTTTTGTGGATGGAAATTGCGTATGCCGGTTTATCACTGGCACCATTACCCTTTTACAATGTGTTTTACTTGGAACCAGTCTCTGCTTATTGGTGGTACCACTGGGACTGACTTGTCAAGTCCTGGTAGAAATGATGGACCTCTTTTATTGCGGTACCTGCACTATGACCAGATCAGGGAGTGCTGGCGGCTTACCAGTATAGTAGATGATTATTTCACCTCACATTTTGTACCATTTGTAAAAACCTGCTTCACTCCCCCAAGCTCTGAGTGAGTAGCATTTTACCTTGCTTTGCAATGATTACCCTGTTTTGCAAGCCACCTGCTTTGTTTGACTCTATTATCTGCTGCCTGAGCAGTTGTTGTTTGCCTTGATAATGGCAATGGATTACCTAGAGCATGCATGGGTGTGAGATTGTGCTGTTTCAAGTCTTTGTTCCTTGCACAGAGCTTTGTTGCATACCATAGAACTCTTCCTCTGTTCTTTGTGAAGTTACTACCATTCAAGTCTCTTGTCCCAAAGGAATTTCCAATCTTCCAGTTTCAGGGAAACCATCAGCAAATCTTGCTAAGTACCTGTCGGAATTGTTCTTCCCCCGGACCATCTGTCTCATGTTTTGATCAAATGCAATTGAATCCCTGAACACTGATGGATGTTCTTTGCTACCTTTTAAAAGTGAAACAGTTTTTCTCAATCGGTGCAAACATTGGCATGTCCATGACCGGTGGCAATTGAGACCAGTCCACCAGAAATATGATTGATACCCCGGCAAATGGCTTGCTTGCCTGACCTGACTTTCTTTCGTCAACCGTTTGTGAATCATGAAAAAGTGTGTTGAGACCAACCATTGATTTCTCATCAATTACCAAAAGTTCTGTCCCCTCAAAGTCATTCTGGAGCTTTACCAAAGTGTCACCTGACAACTCTTTCATGTCTTTGCTAAAGACGGGGCTTCACTGGCAACTTTAGCAAACTGTGTAGTGTTACGCCATTGATCAAGAAGGCTGCAGTCCCTTTTGGGTGCTGCAATTACCTGAAACTTTTTACCAGTTTTACCATAGATGTATTTTGTTAGACACTTGAGGAAGTACGACTTCC
The DNA here is from genome assembly GCA_016584305.1 of Chionoecetes opilio. Classification (NCBI taxonomy): domain Eukaryota; kingdom Metazoa; phylum Arthropoda; class Malacostraca; order Decapoda; family Majidae; genus Chionoecetes; species Chionoecetes opilio. Next base: position 10,312 of record JACEEZ010018328.1, read on the forward strand.
CACTACCAGTCTACCTGAAATGTTGAGGTAAATTTGGTTCTGTACCATTTGGATCGTCAACCTTTGCATTTACCCAGCTGCACACAGCATTGTGCACCAACTTTTGTTTCTCGTTCAATTTTTGTGGATCAACTTTTCCTTGATCTACCTCTGGCAAGTTGTATTGTTGCTTTTGGGGGCTCTATCCATTTAGTAGAATCTCTACCATACCAGCTGTAAATTCAACTCTTTGGCATCACTCTGCCAGTCATACTCTTCAATGTCCCTGATAAACCTTGGGATCGTCGTAATCTGACAAATCGGAGTCAACGTCATTACCATCACCGCCATCATCATGTTTCTGGCTGTTCCTGGTCACCCTGCCTGTAAATACCCATCCAGTCTTCGACCTCTTCTGGTCCATGACCTTCATACCCTGGCCACAAATTGTCAAACTCGGCCATATCCTCATTACCTTGGACGTTTCAGTATCGCATTGTTACTGTTACTCTCCTCATTCCTCGAGTTTCCTCTTGACTCTTTCAAAGTCTTTCTTTATCAGTGTAAAAACAGTGCTCGGACACGTTACAAAAGTCCCTGAGTTCGTTTTCACAGGACTCAAACTCTTTACCAACATTTTGCAAGTAACAACCGGCTTGTCAGTCAACAGCAGACTTTTGCAATAGTCTTCTAGTATGGTTTACTCTTGTTAACCACATACCTGTAAGTTGGGTGAACATGGGAACACGTTGGCATCCTTTTTTTACCTTCCATTTCTTTATGAAGTTTTTCATGAACTCTCAGTGAAACAAGTTCTGGGTGAGGGTTTCCACTTGAATTTACCGTTCTCGAAACCCTCACACAATTTCTTGCACCCGACACATGTATCCCTTTCCCAGTAACACTGGGCCCCATGTGCGTCATCCAATGCCTGGTCATCCCCAGTTGGGACAGTTTGTTTTACCTTTTTTGAGCCTCTCAAATTGGCATACCTGGGAGCTTTGCTGTACTCCACATAGGGTTGGTTGTGTAAAATTTGGAAACACTCATTGATGCTCATGTCCCTTTGACCAATGTTCTTCATCAAAATTCTTGATGCAACCTTTCTCATCGGAGTTTCCTCATCTGCCTTTTGAAGTATTTTACTTACAACACTTTTGTAGGCATCAGACGTTGGCTCGTCTTTCAAAATATATTTCATAATGTAGTCAATCAGTTGACCCATACCTCGTATTACCTTGGCATCAGTGTTTGCCCTCCAGATTGAGAAGATTTCTGGAATGTGACCCACAATGTTAGGGTGGTTTCTTATGAACTCAATTACCTCGTTGTCATTACCAAATGTGGCTCCATTTGCCAGCAAATCTTCAAACGCATTGCACTTTGGAATAGTGTTTGTGTTTTCATCGTACACCGACCTTGTGACCTTTTCAAGCCTGCCATTTTCGTTGCTTTGTACCTCGAAACCAACCTGTCTCATTGGATACCCAAACCGGCAAACTAGCCGTTTCCTTTGCTTAGGTTTCCCTTTTCTTTGTCATTTCCCCTGGAATGTCTTCCAGTCCCATACCTATTCTTTGAAAGGCAGTAGCCCATGCGGCATTTGTGATTCATTGCCCTGTTCAAACACTCAGTGTAGTCTTTCTTTAGCTCTTGCTCATTCTCTGCTACCTCAGTAAATTTCTTTGCCAGTGGATTTACCGCTGGCTTGTACACATTTTGGCCAAGTGGTGCCAGCCAGCTTGCTGGATCCAAATCTGGATGAACAGCTGAGAAAACCTGCGTGTTCAAACCAAATTCAATTACCATTTGTCTTGCCGAAATGTTTCTTTTTGTATTTTCTCATTGGGCTCAAAAGTGTCAGGATTAAAACCCTCTTTTGGGGACCATTTTGTACCTGCTTTTTCCCAATGGTTCAACGCTTGGACCACCTTCAACTGAAAATACCATGTGGCAGTGTAGTGCGCCTCTGTGGCGGGCACTCATACCTTCGAATGTACTCTTTGCCTCCTGGACAGGCTTTAACAACGTCATCCCAAAGTAGTTGTACCCTTTTGATGAAATGTGCATCACAATGTCTGCATTTCATTGACAGCTGTTTGCATTAGCTGATAGTTTGTTTTCTCGTCCATGTACCTTTCCCTGTCCTCCCTTCGGGGATGTCGTCAAAACTCTTTACCACAATTTTGTCCAAATACTTCTCGGACCCTGGCAGGTGTTGTGCAGTCTGGCCAATGAAATCTGCTGGCGAAACCGAAAGGAAAATGTGGAATATCTCTTGATCTTTGCTGCTGATCACAATGTCCCTTAGGAAACAGATACCTTTTGAGATGTGTTGGCTCATGAAATTGCGAGCTACCTTTTATGTGATTCGAAAGCAATATAAACCCCTTAAGAACAGTCTGGTCACCTTGCTCAACCTTGTCTTTGAGATCTTTTACACTAAGATCTTCTGCACACCTTTGGGCATACAAGTGCCCATAGTAAAGGGCATGATGCCGTGTACCTGGTTTGTGATTCCCAAATTGGAAACAGTGAATCCTCTGCAAACCTCCTGTCTATTTTAGAAGGTGCTTTGCCCATTCACTCAATGTGGGTTTGTTTCCCTTGTCTGGGGTTTGTGTTATGTCCCCGTTTGGAGTAGGGAAAACATTTCGGAAACGCTTTGGTACCAATTTTCTACACCAAATTCTACAACAGGATCGGGGGGGTTCTAGGTGGCCATGTAACTGGGCCCTGTTTACCATTGTCATTTTGTCTGTCCCTGGATGTTTTCAGTTTGCCTCTTGAACCATAGCATTACAGTCTGCTTTTAAATTTCCCAGTGGCACAGTTGCTTCTGGCCGAATTGGGGTTACACTCATCAAGTTCGTTTTCAAACTTCATGTCACCCTCTGTACAGGGTTACCTCGTGTGGGCGCATCATCTATTTCTTCAGCTGAACCACTGTCATACCGTCAAATTCACCACCATCTGCTGGGTAACACCTGAGTGCATCCCGTCAATAGGAATGTTTTGCATACACTGAATTGTTGCCTTTAACCACACCCAAGGTTCCAATAGGTGTTTTCCCTTGACTTTGAATGTCTTGGGAACCTTCTCGTTTGGACCTTGCATAATTATAAAGGGCAATCCTCTGGTCGCCTTGGGGGTTTAGTTGCAATAGAGGCAACATCCTGCTCAAAACTGATGCAGTGACCTTGCTACCTAGGCTACCACCTTTACGCCTGTAGGACGTGCATGTTCGGGCAGATAATCTTATCGCTGCATGCTCAATGTTATTCAATCTTGCCAAACACTCTGGCACTGGAGGCCCGGGAAACATGTCATTACCAGCGGGGAAAGTTGCAACACGTTCTGTTCCCCTTCGACCCCCCTTGTCAAACCCATTGTTTTCTTTGCTTGCTCAGATTTTGAGATCTCGTACACACCCTTTCACAAGTTGATTTTTTGGACCCAATGCTTGGTCAAACCACCTATCATGACATACCTTGCATTTCGCACTGTCTCAAGTCGATCTAGATGGTTTGGTGCATTACCTTTCCAGCTTGAAATGCCGGATTGTCTACCAACTGCTCAAGAGGAGAAAAGTTGTTCTTGAGCAGAACCTGAGAAGTTGCTCTCTTTACCTTCAAGCTTTGAATTACCTCATGAAATGGCCCAACTTGCTTCGGACAGTTCTTGTACCTTGACTGACACGTTTGGGGTTTGCAGTACCCTTTTTTTGTGCTTTTACGCTTGGCCGCTTTGCTCGTACCCTTTGCCAAGTATCGTTGGGGCTCCATACCATGCTCATTTGCATTGTTACCTTGAGAGAGTGCACCCTCCGCGTTTGAATTGCATTACCTTGAGGGGGTGCGCCCTCCCATGTTTTGAAGTCTTTCATACACAAACATGTAGCCATTGAATGGCTGTGATGCAGTGACCAACTTATCATCGTCTCTTTTGCCCCAGATGCCATTTCACAAAGGCAAAGGGCGTGGTGTAGTGACCCGAGTTCAAGTAGTTACCATGGTGCTCAACAGCCTTGAGATGAAAAACCCGTAGTTACCATTTTTCAAGAATGAATCTGGTTGTGACCAAATCGTGTACCTTTCTAAACTCATTGTTTCCGTTTCAGGTGGATTACCAATGTTCTTGGCATATTTGTTTCCCGTCCAGATACCCTTTTTGGGCTCATGCTTAGTGTTACCTTGGCAAGATTGGCAATGCTTGTCTACTTTGCCAAGAGAGTTGTTCGAAGTATGTTTGCACCGTGCTACCAACAATGGGGTCGCTTACCATAGATTCGGTACTAACAGGGCCATCATTTGTGGCACAGTTCTTGCACTTGTATTTTGTGTGCATTGGAAAACCAGAATGTCCCTAAACGCTTGGCACAGCATTGAGAAGGCATAACAGTGCCTCTTGTGGATCTTTTTGGTTGTCATTTCTCATGTTTGCGTCTAGCATTCCGAGAGCATGCTTTTTAAAACCCGTTGCAGAAGTTGTGCTTTGAGCCTGTACTAAGTCTTGGAACTCTTTCTGATGAACCTTGTCATGTTGTCCATAACAATGGGATTGAAATTTTCAATTACCTGAACAACAGTTGGGCTTGCCCAAAAAAACTGTGATGAGTGCATTGAGATAGCACATATTTTACCTGCTGGATTTGTTAAAGCCAACCCCCGTGTATGGTTGATTTGACCTGCTTTGTACTGGACATTGCGTAACACAAATGTTGTTTTGGGACTTTACCAGTCTGGTTTGTTGCACTTGCTGTTTGTTTCCAGTGACCTTTTAATTTACTCCCAATCTGAGTGTATTGCTGTTAGTGGAGCCCGGGGATGGCTTTGGAAAATAGTATTGTGATACAGTGTGAACCAACTTCCTTTTGAAGGATGAATTTCCTTTTCCAATGTGTGAGCAAATTTTTTTAAGCTCTTGCACCTTGAATTTTTGCAAGAATGCATGGATTGGATGTTTCTCACAGAGAAATTTCTGCAATCTTTTATGTTCTCTTGCAGTGGGACGATCTTCAAATTCGAGCCCATGTTCCTCCTATGGAGCCTTCAAATTTTCTCTAGAAAAAATCAATTTATCCACAGAATAATCCATGTTCTTTCTGTGTAGGGGTGGGTGTGTAGGGGGGGTGTGTAGTGGCGTGGGTGTGTTTGGGGGGTGGGTGTGTAGGGCGTGTGTGTGTAGGGGCGTGGGTGTGTAAGGGCGTGGGTGTGTAGGGCGTGTGTTGTAGGGGCGTGGGTGTGTAGGGGCGCGTGTGTGTGGGGCGTGTGTTGTAGGGGCGTGGGGGTGTAGGGGCGTGTGTGTGTAGGGGCGTGGTGTGGTAGGGCCGTGGGTGTGTAGGGGGGTTTTGTGTGTGTATACGGGCGTGTGTGGTGTATACGGGCGTGTGTGGGGGTAGCGGCCCGCGGGCTACTTTCTGTCTTCTGGGAGGTGTCTTTCTGTTTACGGGGGCAGAGATGGATGGCGGGCAAATTGCCCCCGACCCCTCGATCGCTATATATTGTGACGTCAGTGAGCACGGGAACAGGGAGAGGGATTAACTTATGGGCGCAGGCTGGTCGACCTTCCTTTCTTGGCCTTGCCTTTTAACAATGGCATGCTTATCCTTGATATTTTATTATGCAAAACCTATAGCGAGGATCACTTTTGTACTTTTATAAAAAAAATATATTGTTATTGTAAAACCGAAGTTTATTAGCACTAATTAATAAGTAAGCTAGTTACTCATTAAGGGCTTGTCTATGTAAAATGTTTGTTACACAGACCCCATTGATTTTGACAGACTACTTGGGATGTCGAATGTCAGCTCAATCCCAAAATATTTACATCATTACGCTAATTACTCATTAAGGGCTTGTTTTACGCAAAAAAGGTGGGTTTCACAGACCCCCATGATTTTAACAGCACTAAATGGGATGTCGAATTTCAGCTCAATCCGACAAAAATTAGGAGTAGTTTACGCTTATTACTTTATTAAGGGCTTGTTTTACGCAAAAAGTTTCTTCCGACGACCCCCATTGATTTGACAGCACTATATACTTGCATGTCAAATTTCAGCTCAATCCGATAATATTTAAGAGTAGTTATACACTTTTAGGCGGAAACTTGGTTCCACGGGTCTTATGGTAAGCGACAGCGAGCGAAGCTCGCTGTAAATTATTAATGAAGATATCATGTAAGTATTCGTGTAGGAGTGGGGGCCTCGTCCGGCAACCTGGAAACAAAAGAAAATTGAATGGAATTTACTTTATCGTAGATAACACTAAAGGCACCAGGACAACGTATCTTTTTATTTACAGACGTCTGGTGGCGTTAAACTTAAAATTTCTACATCCATGATTTTAGGAAAGTTAGAAGGGGCTATCTGGAGAGTCAGTGTCATTTTGTATCTTCATCTGTCATATTTTGACTATAAATGAACAAATTACCAAAATATCAACCCCAATGGCGACGTTGGTAACGGGCTACACTAAAATCGCCAGCTAGTGTTTATGTTCTGAGTTTCCTCCCGCCGTCCGTCGTCGCCCCCCCCCCAAAAAAACGAGTAGCAAAAAATTTAAACAGTTTATACTTGCCCGATACAAGCATAAAACAAAAACTGAAACAAGGTAGATTATACAGTCATGATATAAAAATACGGTTGTATCATCTTCAGTGGCACATACAAATCAGTAGTGATGCTATAATTCGTAATATTTGGCTGCTGGGGACATCAGTGCAGGTGGCGACTTTAGTGTTATCTACGGTAGACATTCATATGTTTATGGCTGAACTCTTACAATACATACAAAATTGTTTAGTTACCTGTCTGATATCACAAGTACTGTATTACTTGAAAATATTATGTAATATTCGCAATTTTGCATTCGCGAATGTTAAAAAACCCAAAAATTCGCATTCGCATTCGCATTCGCGAATACGGAAAATAGACATTCGGTCCATCACAAATATATGCATACTAGCCGCAAAGCCGCCCTCCGGGCGGACTTTTTGGCTAGCTCCTGCGGAGGGCTATTGTTGGGCCGAAGGCCCACCATCTGTGTTTGGTGGGCCTAAGGCCCACCAAACACCAAAACTCTCCAGAAGCCCCTTCTAACTTTTCCCGAAATCAGGATGTAGAAATGTATGTATTAACGCCAACCCATACATCACCCCCCAAACCCCTTTACATCACCCCCAACCCATTCACATCACCCCACCCATTCACTCACCCATTACCATCACCCCACCCATTCACTCACCCCTTACCCATCATCCCCCACCCATTCACTCACCCAGTACCCATCACCACACACCCATTTACTCACCATTACCCATCACCCCCCACCTATTCCCTCACCCATCACCCATCACCCCCACCATTCACTCATTACCCATCACCCTCCACCCATTCACTCACCCCTTACCCATCAACACACACCCATTCACTCACCCATTACCCATCACCCCCCCCTATTCCCCACCCATCACCCATCACCCCCAACCCATCACCCCCCACCCCTTCACTCACCATCACCCCACAACCATTACCCATCACCCCACCCATTCACTCCCCATTACCCATCACCTACATCAAGGTTCCTCAATTCTCGAACCCACTTTTTTTTTACAATTTTCGCTAATAGGCACTGTAAAAAAGAAAAAAAAAAGTGATCGGATCATCTCATTCCCCACCCATTCACTCACCCATTACCCATCACCCCCCACCCATTCACTCACCCATTACCCATCACCACACACCCCTTCACTCACCTATTACCCATCACCCCCCATCTATTCCCTACCCATCACCCATCATCCCCACCCCTTCACTCCCCCCATCACCCCACACCATTACCCATCACTCCACCCATTCACTTTACCCCTTACCCATCACCCCCACCCATTCACTCACCATTACCCATCACCCCCACCCATTCACTCACCCATCACCCCCCAAACCCCTTCACTCACCCATCACCCCACACCCATTACCCATCACCCACCCATTCACTCACCCATTTACCCCCCACAAGGTTTCCTCAATTCTCGCAACCCACTTTTTTTCACAATTATCGCCCAATAGGCTGCTAAAAAAAAAAAAAAAAAAAGTGTCGGATCATCTCATAATGGGCTTAAATCCTTCCCCTGGTCAACCTGGTTCCAAAATTGTGGTATATGATGGATTCCGCCACGGGGGCGGGAAAATATAAAAACCACACACACACACACACACACACACACACACACACACACAGACACACACACCCCACACACTTTCGTTTTTATTATTAAGACTAGCCGCAAAGCCGCCCTCCGGGCGGACTTTTTGGCTAGCTCCTGCGGAGGGCTATTGGTGGGCCTTCCAATAGCCCTCCGCAGGAGCTAGCCAAAAAGTCCGCCTGGAGGGCGGCTTTGCGGCTACCAAACACAGGTGGGGTGAGCCGAGGGCCACCAATAGCCCTCCGCAGGAGTAGCCAAAAAATCCGCCCGGAGGCTTTGCGGCTAGTATATAATCTTTTCTTATCTTTATAATAATATAAGCGAAAGTGTGTCTGTCTGTCTGTCTGTCTGTCTGTCTGTGTGTGTGTGTGTGTGGTATAGGTTCCGCCCCCCGTGGCGCAATCACCTCATATGGCACATTTTTGGAACCGTGTTGACCAGGGAAGGTTTTAAGCCCACTTATGAGATGATTCGATCACTTCTTTTTTTCTTTTTTTTAGCAGCCTATTAGCGATAATTGTGAAAAAAAAGTGGGTTGCGAGAATTGAGGAAACCTGATGTAGGGTGATGGGTAATGGGTGAGTGAATGGGTGGGGTAATGGGTAATGGGTGTGGGGTGATGGGTGAGTGAATGGGTGGGGGGGATGGGTTGGGGGTGATGGGTGAGGGAATAGGTGGGGGTTGATGGGTAATTATTATATAAAATAATAATATAAGCGGAAGTGTGTCTGTCTGTCTGTGTGTGTGTTGTGTGTGTGTGTGTGTGTGTGTGGTATAGGTTCCCCCCCCCGTGGCGCAAACACCTCATATGGCACATTTTTGGAATCAGGTTGACCAGGGGAAGGTCATAAGCCACTTATGAGATGATCCGATCACTTTTTTTTTTTTTTTTTTTTTAGCAGCCTATTAGCGAGAATTGTGAAAACAAAAGTGGGTTGCGAGAATTGAGGAAGCCTTGATGTAGGGTGATGGGTAATGGGTGAGTGAATGGGTGGGGTGATGGGTAATGGGTGTGGGGTGATGGGTGAGTGAATGGGTGGGGGGTGATGGGTTGGGTGGATGGGTGATGGGTGAGGGAATAGGTGGGGGGTGATGGGTAATGGGTGAGTGAATGGGTGTGTGGTGATGGGTAATGGATGAGTGAATGGGTGGGGGGTGATGGGTAATGGGTGAGTGAATGGGTGGGGGGTGATGGGTAATGGGTGAGGTGAATGGGTGGGGGGTGATGGGTAATGGGTGAGTGAATGGGTGGGGGGAATACATACATTTCTACATCCATGATTTCAGGAAAGTTAGAAGGGGCTATCTGGAGAGTCCATGTTTGGTGGGCCGAAGGCCCACCAAACACAGGTGGTGGGCCGAAGTCCCACCAATAGCCCTCCGCAGGAGCTAGCCACAAAGTCCGCCCGGAGGGCGGCTTTGCGGCTAATGGTAAATATAAGCGAAAGTGTGTCGTCTGTCTGTCTGTCCGTCTGTGTGTGTGTGTGTGTGTGTGGTATAGGTTCCGCCCCCCGTGGCGCAATCACCTCATATGGCACATTTTTGGAACCGGGTTGACCAGGGGAAGGTTTTAAGCCCAATTATGAGATGATCCGATCACTTTTTTCTTCTTTTTTTTAGCAGCCTATTAGCGATAATTGTGAAAAAAAATTGGGTTGCGAGAATTAGAGCGAACTGCAACTCGAGAAATGCCAGTGGTCGCTGGCAGTTTTAACTCAAAGTTGGTCTACGTGTTTTGACTCCGGGACTAATATTTTTCATAAATTAATTTCCGCGAATAAACATTGATGCACCGCATCTGAATACCAAAAAATATAGTTTCTTCTGTTGTTTACTAATTATATGGATGACATGCTATTACTATGGAACCAGTTCTAGAATAGCAATTTTAATGCAAATACTAGCCCTCGAGTTTAGCAAAGCTTAATATATATTTTACATGTTATATGTGCGTATGTCAAATTAATGGGTTGATGTTCACACGGTTTTCTAAGACAGTACTGCTGCGTCTGGCAAACGCTTTCTTGTCAAAATACAATAAGCAATGCCGTGGAAAAACGAAAAAATAAAGAAGCCGAAATCGGCTGTTGCTGCGACAATGTAGGTTATAATTGTGGAGGCGAGGTGCCGCGGCGGGGAGTGGTGGGCGGGGAGATTGTGGCGGGGAGATTGAATCAAAACATTGCCACTTTCACGAGTTCTCGACTCATTGCACTTCTAGGCTTTCTGATCTAGATTGATACACAAGAACAAACAGGAAAATCATGACTTGCCTAGCGTATAGATAACTGTCTAAACATACGTTATGACTATATAATATCATAGAAGTAAAACATTTAACCTGCACCTCAACTATAACCCTTACTTGGTTATTTGGTTAAATACATGTTTACAGACTCAGGCTTCTATACAATATCATATAGAAAGAAAATCGTTCTTAAAATTCACTTTTGTGTTTTAAGTGCAGTGAAATAGCCCATATTTTTCTTTCAGGTTGACCAACGTTTCACCAAAAATGTGAGTTAAAACTGCCAGCGACACTGGCATTTCGGAGTTGCAGTTCTCTCTAGTTGAGAACCTGATGTCGGGTGATGGTTAATGGGTTGAGTGAAATGGGTGGGGTGATGGGTAGTGGGTGTGGAGGTATGGGTGAGTGAATGGGTGGGGGGTGATGGGTTGGGGGGATGGGTGAGGGAAAGGTGGGGGGTGATGGGGTAATGGTGGTGAAGGGTGGTTGGTGCTATGGGTAATGGAGTTGGAGTGAAGCGGTGGGGGTGATGGGTTACATGGGCGTGAGTGAATGGGTGGGGGGTGATGGGTAATGGGTGAATGAATGGGTGGGGGAATACATACATTTTACATCCAATTATTTCAGGAAAGTTAGAAGGGGCTATCTGGAGAGTCCGTGTTGGTGGCGCAGCCAGGCACCAAACACAGGTGGTGGGATGAAGGCCCCCACACATAGCCCTCCGCAGGAGCTAGCAAAAAAGTCCGCCCGGAGGGCGGCTTTGCGGCTAGTATATATATAAGCGAAAGTGTGTCGTGCGTGTGTGTGTGTGTTGTGTGTGTGTGTGTGTGTGTGTGTGTGTGGTATAGTTCCGCCCCCCGTGCGGCATCCCATAATATACCCACAGTTTTGGAACCAGGTGACCAAGGGAAGGTTTTAAGTCCCACTTATGAGATTGATTCCGGCTCACACTTTTTTGTTTTTTCTTCTTTTTTAGGCAGCCTCATTAGCGATTAATGTGAAAAAAGTGGGTGCGAGAATTGAGGAAACCTTGATGTAGGTTGTTGATGGGTAAATGGGTGAGTGAAGGGTGGGGTTATGGGTAATGGGGGAGGTGAATGGGTGTTGGGGGTGATGGGAAGGCCTCTCGCCCGCACTCCCGGCGCTGCACACATATATAATGGCAAATAGGTCGGAAATGGGTGCTAAGCTCTCTGGAAAGGCAACAGTTTCTTGCTGTATCCATAAAGGATGACGTATAGCTTGTATCGCCAAAAAATATATCAGAAACATCCAAAATTCATCAGGTTAAAACCAAAAACGTATTATATTTTTTTCTAGTTTACGTGTATTTGTATCAGCGGCCGGGCTGGGAAGGCCGCCTGCGTAACGTCAACCGAGCCGTGGTCGTTCGTCTGCTGGTCGTCAGTTGTGTTTTGAGAGCTCGGGGAATTACAGATTTGAATGCGGACATTTAGAAAACGGGTTGACTAGGATGCAAAAGTGACAACATATTGTTGATTATTACTCGATATGGCTATATTTTGACTGCATTAATCAGGACTGATGAAATGGTCTGGACGATATTTAAGATTGATATAGGGTTGATTGATATGTGCAGTGTACATATAATATTATTATAAGTAGCAAATAGACTGTAGATTAGTTTGGATTCAAGTTTAGTTTGTAGGTATGTTTTATTCATTTATAGGATTAGATAATGTTAGTGGATTAAGTGAATAATATAAGTATAAAGATAATGAACAACGTTTAGCTTGGATTAAGGTCTAGAGCAATGTCTGCCCAACACTTTTTTCCCTGTTGGTTTCGCCCTTCAACCAGTTCAACCAGCCGGATTTCCCTTCATGGGATACAAAAGTTAGCCAAAAAACAAACTAACGTGACGCAATGAAACAAGTATATGACACACTATTCCTCTAATATATATGATTACTTGAAGAAAAGTCAATTGCCACATTCTAAGACTTTTTTTTTCTCTGTCCGACTAAATGCTAGTAATTGAGATGTCCTCAGGATAAATTTCCCCCCTTAGAATCTATAATTCCCCCAGGTTGGGAAATGCTGGTCTGAGGACTCTGAGCAGTGGTTCTTAACCTTTTTTTGTGCGCGTACCTCTTTCAGAATCTAATAAATTGTTTCGTACCCCCGGTCAGAAAAAATTTAATAATTAGAGTAAGGATTCTTGATTTTCACTAACTACAATACGTAAAAACACGCCGCAAGTAACAAGCTGACAGGTAGAGTGAGCCATACTTGTCTTTGTCTTGCTGTTGTTTAGGGCCTGCGAAGGATTTCTTTGGGGAACTTTATGAGCCTGGTGATGTCCTATGATGCTAACAACAGGCGTGGTAGTGACCTGTCTTCCCTCAGGAAGCACGAGGTGAGGCGGAGGACAGCGTGTTGCTGTGAGGGGGTGGGACCGCTAGCAGCCGGCAGCAGGTCGGGCAGGTTATAAAAGTGGTGACGTTCAGGGCGAGGCGAGGTGAGGTGTGGCACGTCGCCACCCTTTGGACCTCTGCCCACCTGCAGGCTGCGGGTGGCGTCCCCCTGCCCCCCCCCCCTCCCGGCCAAAACGCTGGTCTATCAGCCTCACTTGTGCCTTCCTGAAGACAGGTCAGCTGGGCCACAAGGGATCCTCGCAGCCCTGAAACAACAACAACAATGGTACACACACTTGCGTTAGTGGGACGGGTGTCCACAATACAAGCCAACGCAGCACAAAGCAGTGGGTTTCACAGACTTCCTACAATAAGACTCCATGAGGGCAAAACCAGGACGGAAAAGACCTTTGTAGCAGAGAGGAGAACAAAATGGATAAGCTTTTTTTTCCATCGGAAGAAAAGATTGTCTTTTTACGCAAGAGTCTGTTCGGATCATTTTGTGAAGGGTAAGTATCATGATAATTGTATATTGATACTTGCATACTTGATGGTGTTTTAGAGGTACTTCCTCAGAGCCGTAGTGTTTACCGCTGCAGCCGTCCTAGCGTCACTAACTGTAGAGCCCTTGGTCCAGTAAGGAAGTTTGTGGATGCTCTCCATGGGTTGCCAGTTAGTTCGTACCTACAAGTTGTTTCGTACACCAGTATATTCGTACATCAAAATGTTGTTTCGTAGTCTATACGAAACTATAGCCGCTTCGACACTTCAGTTCAGAGTTGAACTTGACTACTAGAGTTACAAAACGACACCAGGTAGGTAAGAAAAAACTCAAAATCAGTGTAGAAACAATCTACGACCGATACACAACGACCACATCTGGGAGTCCTTCGGAATACGAAAAGCCAGTCGCATTCCTCATTCTTATTTCGTACGGATAAATTCGTCTATGAACTTCAATTTGTCTCTGTATCCAGCTAAAGTAAGTGGGTCCAAGTTTGTCAACAGTATTTCTGCTTTATTGATTGTTCTGGAGGGCTTTTCTTCGACGTCATTGTACGGCAGCACTGACTCACTCTACCTGTCAGACTACAGCTGTGTTTACTTACAAGTCTTTCCTTCAACAAATACCAGGAATGTTGGTGACGGCAGGACTTTACTATATATTATTTGGTCAGCATGTCTGAACCCGGCCTGCGTTCACTAGGGTTCCCCGCGCCCAATTCTGTTTTGTCACCCCCTAGTGAACGATTGACAACACATTTTGCTACCATGATGGCGGCTGTCGAAATTTATCGCTGTGGCCTCACGCTTATCTCGCAGAATAACCTGTGTTGATGACCCCTGTATTTGATGCAGCAGAGGTATAGCCAGCCGGACATGGAAATATTATAGAAGGCAAAAAGAGGAGAGAGAAGAGGATAAAGGCATTTTGGGCCTTGGTTTACATACCGTATTGTGCGCGCGAGCTGGAACCCAGCGGCCAACAATAGCGTATCTTTCGCGACCGCTCTGGCCCGGATTCTGGACTGGGCTAGTCCCGGGCGGTCACTGTTTTTGCGAGCAGTCTAGAAGGGCAGCCCCAGTCCAATTCCCCCCCCGGTCCGACAACATAGCAGGACCACCTTGACCAGTGTGGAGAACTGGCGCATGCGCACTACAGTCAGCGGGGAAGGCGACAGGAACTTCTCGTGCTGCTGATAAACATGAAACACCATGGTGGCAGACCATAAGACTAAAGTATCACAGGCGTGTAGTTGTAAGTCTTCAGCACAGGTTATAAACGGCGGACACAAAAGGCTATTGACAAGGATTGACGCCTGCCGCCTCAACAGTTTCAGTTCAGTAGTAACCGCCCACTCGATCCCCCAGCCAATAGGAACGACGAATGGGACGGGGCCGTATCGATGTATTTTCGCGGACCATTCAGTCACCCTGACCGGTCCGGACTAGGGAATGGAAACCAGGGCGGTGAAACGTCACGATAAATGCGCTACAAACTCCTCGAGTCGGTGTGCGGGACGAGCGAGAAAACAGACTCGCCATTTTTTTTTTCTGTGTGGGCGTACAGTAGCGTTGTGTAGCGCGAAAGGCCTTAGTGACAAACGCACCCCAGGTGTACAGGTTTGTACCCCCTGGTGTACAAGGTACCCCAGGTTAATAACCACTGCTCTAGAGTATTTGAATTCAAAGTTTTTATTGACTGCAAATAACGTTGTTAGGGACCCCGATTTTGTCTTTGTTCCAAGTTGAATTTAATGGTGATTATCACCATTAAAGAAAATACGTTGGAACATTAGTAAACATTTTGTATGATAGTTATTGCTGTACCGATTATTCGTCATTGTTATTATTGATAATCAATGACATTACTATACATTATTACTGACATATTATGGTAAGAGATCTGTCAGGAAAATGGAATGGTATTAATTGTTATAGAGGTGACAGGGTGGAGAACTACTATTGTTTACTATTGTCATTCTATTGGGTTATCACCTGGTTATTATTGTGTTAGTATATTCGGTGCTGTCGAGTCTTTGATTATTTTGCTGGAGTTGTGTGTATAAGGAAAATAAGTATTGTGTCAAATTATGATCCATAGGTATCATTACCTATAAACTAAGGGCCTTCTTATAAATATTTGTTAACTCTAAATTCAGGCGACAGAGACGTATATTAATCATTTGAATTAGCAGCGTGTTAGTACGCTGTACTCTTAGAGGCCGATTTTTAGTCCTTGTAAGTCCCTAACCCAAAAGCCTTACCAACCTGGTAACAGTCCTTCTAACAAAAAATTCCGATTTCTAGTCTTTGTTTTTAAAATTCGGGCTCCCCAACAGGTAAGGATCCAACGAAACAAAACGGCAGATTCGGTACTGTTGGTATGCCTGATGCGGAAAAATTAAACTTCCCCCAAAAATCAGTAAAAA
Source organism: Chionoecetes opilio (assembly GCA_016584305.1). Lineage (NCBI taxonomy): Eukaryota > Metazoa > Arthropoda > Malacostraca > Decapoda > Majidae > Chionoecetes > Chionoecetes opilio. Next base: position 26,055 of record JACEEZ010018328.1, read on the forward strand.
ATTTTGCTATTTTTACACCAATCTCTATAATTATAAGCGAAAGGGGCTTTTTGGTGTGTGTCCGCTCTGGGTTTCCCGCCCTCTTGGCCAATCCCCCTCATTGGCACATTTTTTAAACCCGGGGTTCGACCGGGGGAAAGGGTTTTTTAAGCCCATTTTAAGATGATCGATCATTTTTTTTTTTTCTTTTTTTAGACCTATTAGCGAGAATTGTGAAAAGAAATAGGGGTTGCAAAATTTGGGGAAAAAACCTTGATGTAGGGTGATGGTAATGGGAAGTGAATGGGTGGGGTGATGGGATTGGGTGGGGGGTGATGGGTGAGTAAAGGGGGTTGGGGGGTGAGGGTTGGGGGTGATGGGGTGGGTGAGGGAAAGGGGGGGGGTGAGGGGGTTGGGTGATGGGGGTGTGTGGTGGGGGAAATGGGGAGTGAATGGGGGGGGGGGGAGGGTAAGGGGGTGAGTGAAGGGGTTTGGGGGTATGTGAGGGGTTTGGCGTTAATACTCCTTTCACATCCTGTTTCAGGAAAGTGAAGGGCTTCTGGAACTGTGTTTGGGGGCCGAAGGCCACCAATAGCCCCCGCAGGAGCTACCCAAAAAAGTACCCCGGAGGGGGGTTTTTGCGGCTACTCAATAATAACAACTTTATTTATAATATTCACTTTAACTTAAATTATTTTTTTGTATTTAATTTATATATATTATATTATATTAAATTAATTAATTTAAAATTTTTTTATTTATAGTTTTACCTACTTTTTATTTATAAAACTACTGTGTATATTTCAGTGGCAAAAAAAAATCAGTAGAAATGTAAAATTCGAAAATATTTGGCGCCTGACGACAGACCCAGGGGCGACTTTACTGTTATCCGGTAAAAACAGAAATAATAATAATAGTAATATTGAAAAAAAAAAAATGATAAAAAAAAATTTATGATACTAATGATAAAAACAATAATTATAATAACAGGCGATGAAGGAGAACGGGCTGGGAAGTGAGTACTTTATTCCTGCTAGTTTCGCCTTACGGGCTTTAAGGAGGAATATGGCTCGCAAAATTTGCAATATGATATAAATTTTGGGGGTAAAAAAAAAAAGTATAAGAAAAAAAAAGAAAAATAAGACAGTAAGGGCCTTCTGGGGGGGGGGGGGGGGGGGGTTGCGCCCCCCCGTTGGGTTTTTTCGATACCCCAATAGGGTGGACCTTTTGGGAGCCGAGTTGGGCACCCAGGCCTCCCCAACGAAGCTTTCTAATGCAATTATTTTTAAATACAGCAAATTCTTTTTTCCATTTTTTTATATTTTTTCGAAAAGATGAAAAAAAGATCAGCAATGCATCAAACGATAGAGGTTTTTAAGAAAAAAAGGAAAAAAGTTAGAAAAAACTTTGGGTGGGCCCCGGGGAAAGCAGTCACCAGCAGACGACATTTTTCACGGCCCTCTGCCTTAATTTAATTATTTTATCTGTCACCCTATATTTTTCCTCTTACTTCACATATAACAAATTATGTATTCTTACGCTATGTACCTACAATTTACGAAGTATGGAAGAATAAGGGTGACAGAAAAAAATTAAATTAAAGGGAGATGGCCGTGAAAAAAATGTCGTCGTGGTGACGTGCATTTACCGCGGCCATCCAAGTTTTTAACTTTTCTCCTTATTTCATTTAAAACCCCCATCGGGTTTTTGGGTGCTTTTCTGATCATTTTTTTATCTATTTAGAAGAAAAAATAAACAAAAGGAAGAAAAATTTGCTGTATTTGAAAAATAATTGCATTATAAGCTTCGTTGGGGAGGCACTAGGCTGCCCAACTCGGCGTTACCAAAGGTTCCATCCTATCTATGGTATCGATACAAACCAACGGCGGCGCAAAAAGACGACTGAGAAATCGGCCCTTACTGTCTTTCATTTTTCTTTAATATTTTTCTTATACTTTTCTTTATCTTACCTCCCATAATTATATCATATTGCGATATTGCGAGCCATATCCTCCTTAGAAGCCCAGTAGAGGCGAAACTAGTCAGGAATAAAGTACTCACTTCCCAGCCCGTGTCTCCTTCATCGCCTGTTATTATGAATTATTGTTGTTATCATTAGTATCATAATTATTATTATTATCATTATTTTTTTTTCAATATTACTATTATTATTATTGCTGTTATTACCGTAGATAACAGTAAAGTCGCCACCTGGAGTCATGTCGTCAGGCGCCAAATATTACGAATTATAGCATTACTACTGATTTTTATGTGCCACTGAAGATGATACACAGTAGTTTATATCATGACTACTACTAATCTACTCTGTTTCAGCGTTGTTTTATGCTTTGTATCTGCGAATATATACGGTTTCAAATTTCACTACGCGTTTTTTTTTCGGGCGACGACGACAGCGGTACGACATTCAGTAAATAAACACTAGATGGCGACTCTACTGTTGTTAGCCACTTTGTAGATATTTTTGTCATTTGTTCATTTATAGCCATACTATGACACAGATGAAGAAACAAAATGACACAGAATCTCCAGATAGCCCCTTCAAAACTGTCCTGAAATCATGGATGTAGAAATGTAAGTATTAACGCCACCACACAGGGCTGTAAACAGAAAAAAAGTTGTCCTGGCGACTTTACTGTTATCTACGGTAGTATTACTAGCTTCATTACCATTATTATTATCACTATTATCACTATTGTTATTGTTATTATTATTATTACTATTATTATTATTATTATTATAATCATTAATTTTTATTGGTTTTATTATTAATATGTTATTACTATAATATTATCATTATTATATCTTTAAACATTTTTGCAATTATTATTACTGTGATTAATTAGCATTGTAGCTATAACTAATCATATCATTATAATTATCATTATTACTTTTATTATAATTGTTATTATCATTAGTATTGTATTATCATTCTTATCATTTGTATTATTGTATTACTACTATTATTTTGTTATTTATATTATCATAATTGCTATTATTATTATTACTAATATTATTATTAGTATATTTTATTCTTCTTATCATTCCCATCATTTGAATTATCATGATAATTATAATAATGTCAATAATAAAAACAATAATATTGATAACAGTAATAAAAAGAAGAAGAAAATAGCATAAATAATAAATCTGATATTGATGTTAATAAGAATTATGATAACAATTATCATTATATGACAGTGCGAGAATAGGTAGCAGCTTACACTGACGTTGTAGTCTTCTAATGATATCTTAAGAACTAGAAAAAAACTGTAGAAAAAAGGCCACGAGACAGGTGTACGTGTGCTATAATAGGGAATTTTTATGGGAAAACGACCAAGCCGGGCGAAAAGCCCAGGCCCAGCCCAGACTAACCGGGGGGTTGCAAAGCCGTCTGTTATGTACAGTACATAGAGACGGCTTTGGGGGTTGACGGTTAACGGCGAGTCGAGAAGACAGGGATTATCAGAAGTTACTGGTTACATTAACATACATAGTTATATGATTCATAATACATAGTATAATCAATGTGTGCTTACACTCCGCCATATATCTCGGCCTCCACCACACTGTGCCCACACAGTGGCAAAGGGAAAAAAAATACATATGAAATATAATGCATTTAAAAGTGTTTTTAGCTCAAAACCCCACTTCAAAATGATTCAATCGACATTGGACGAAGCCGCTTACAACCTACGATTTATTTGCGATTTTTTGTGCCAACTCTCATCAAAATTTAATTTACAGTTTCGGCTACCCAAAACAGACAGACAGACAGACACACGGCTACTCCTATAGTATACGTATTAGATCTTTTTAGCCTACTCTCATCAAAATTGACTTTACAGTTTCGGCTACCCAAAACAGACAGACAGACAGACAGACACACGGGTACCTACTCCTATAATATATTAGATAGATCCCCTACCAAATACATTTATGGTAACACACTTTGTGCATAATATAGTTTTAATTAAATTGACCTATTCTTCCATAATAGCTATATAAGTTAAGAATATAATATACTTCATTATTGACAGTGCATTTCATTTACCGCTATTTGTGTGTTGCAAAACTTGTGTTCAACATAAGGTATTTAGTATATAGTATGTACCAAGTGTGGCTAAATCGCACTATAACGTAATATTGAAGTTAATAATATCGCATTTTTCCTAGTATACGATAACCGCAATCGCAAACCGCACCGCGGCTGTAGAAAATTTGACAACTGCAAACGCGTTTGTAAAAAAAACCGACCATTTCGATACTCACCAATATATATTATTATATATAATTTTATAATATATATATATATATATATATATATATATATATATTTTATATAAATAATTATATATGTATATATTTATATAATATATATATATATAATTATATATATATATATATATATTATATAAAATATTAATATATACTTACTCTTGTGAAAGTGGTGATGAATCGTGGCCCAAGCCGTTAGGCTAATTAATACCACGGGTTTAAGGTAATAAAGAATTCCTTTTTAAAAAAATATATGTATTTAGTTATTAGTTAATAGTATAGTTAGATGATAGTTATGTCAAATCTTTTAGAATCAAATCCTCATTTTCAATCACGTGCATTGAAGTCCACACACACACACACCCACAACCCACCCCACCCACCCACCCACCCACCCACCCACCCACCCCCACCCACCCACCCACCCACCCACCCACCCACCCACACCACACACACACACACACACACCACACACACACCCCACACACCAACACACACACACACACACACACACACAAAACATCACAACACACACGATACAGTGCTGGGACCTGTTCAGAAAACAATTTTTTCCTATTTTTATACCCTCCTGCACGGTTTCCAATGCTTTTTGACCTGGAAAATCGAAAATTACAACCATTATAACCCAAAAATGTCAGGAACCCTTGCCTCATGAAGCATGAAGTTCTATTCTATACACGTTTTCTGAAAACGGCCAGTTTCGGAGCATTTTGATGTTTGTTTTTTTCCCTATTTTTCACCAATAAATGGGCAATAAGGGGTTTTAAAGCAAGTAATTAGATGCTGACTGAAACTTTCAAAATGCATAGAAAATTTTTATGGAAATATTAAAATGTGATATTTACAGACAAATTTTAAAAAAAAATTAAAACTAAATATAATTTATTTCACTCTAGTCACAAATTCACAATGGTTTTAGCATGACATATAATGGTCTGTTATGTTTGTTGCAGATCTGTTGAAACCTGCGAACAAATCCAGAGATACTTCACAAGATAACTTCACTATGGCAGTAAGCAAGGAGCTCCGAGGACGCAAAGTTGACATCTCAGAACCTCCACCTGCAGTCCAGAGACAAGCGTCACGCCGACCTGCTACTAGATCTGCTACAGAAACCTTCCTGATCGGCTACCCATCATCCAGCATCAGTGGCTCCCAGTTACCCACCAACAGACAGGCCTTCCAGTACTTCCTCCATCTCCAGAGTTTGCCAGAAAATACAGGAACCCTAAGCATCAAGCCCTCGCCAATGAAACAGTGGAGGCTATCATCCCATTCTGGCAGATGGCTAGGATCAAGACCATGACCAAGTACAATGCAGCGCAGCATTTCATGACACTTCACAAAAAGCACAGATCTCTAGCAAGGAATAAAGGTAGAACAGGTGACCCTGGAGGGAAAAGGAGTGCCTTTGTCCTGGAATTAGATAGCCTGTTCGACATGGGAAAGCTTCAGATGCCATCCGGGAAAAATAGAGAAGAAACCGACTGCTATCAAGGGAGAAGAAGGACAAGGACATCAGGTTCTACCAGGATCAAAAGGGCCCAGAGAGAAAGGCCCACATGTCTGGTCATGACAAGATATTTGAGTCCCCGGTCCCAGCAGCAAGCAGAGAGGGCTGCAAGACTGCAGCAGAGAGAGGAAAAGATATGAATTTTATCACAAATTTCTACAATTTTTCAGCTGCCACACAGCGAAGGACTGGGTGCTGATGTGTCTACCTGGGCTGACCCAACCGACAGTGAAGGGAATGCAGAGGACATGGATTAACAACAACCTCGTCCTGGATGTTCACATCACCAAGACACTGTGACTCTCACATTTCCCAGGAGGGTCATGGAGTGTGTTGACATCTGCAGTACCGCTGATCGTCTGGGATTGTCTGACAATCAAGTGACAACCTTTGTCTCTGCTACATTGAAGGCTGGTGGGGGCTGACCCCGGACAAGTTTGTCATCTCAACCTCAACAACGAGACGGAACAGGATGCTGACAAGGTACCACATCAGCCAGGAGTAACATGGCAGCATTTAGCGAGGAACCCTCCCAAGTATGCTGCTCTCCACTGGGATGGCAAGATGCTGAGAGATTGTCCTGGGAAGTGATCCTGGGACCACGTCAGAGACTCTGGCTGTGCTTGTCTCAGGACCACCTGCATATCCTGAAGGCAAGCTACTGGGAGTACCAGTGATAGACAGCTCAACAGGAACGGCTCAAGGCAGAGGCATCCATGGATTTGCTGGAGGCATGGGGCTTACTGGAGTGATCACTGCCCTTGTGTTTTGACACAAAAGGCCAGCAACAGTGGAGTACATCGGGGAGCTGCCAAGCTTCTGGAGCAACAGCTTGACAGGAAGGTTTTCTACCTGGCCTGCAGACACCACATTCTAGAAGTGCTGGTTTTGGTGCTGTATGGGAGAATCTGTTTGGGGAAGGTCCCAAAAGCCCAGAAATCCTTGGTTCAAGCACTTCAAAGGGCGTTTGGACAGATCTTACACAACAACCCTACAACCCTGTCCATCAGACAAAAATGGTTTTAATAAAAAGAAGAAAAAGTGCAAGGAAATACTAAAAGGGGAAAACCTGAGGTCGGAAGCCTCCTAGAGCTGACTACCGTGAGATGGCTGAGCTTACACTGATGTCCTTGGAGAACAACGCCTCCCCGCGGAATCCACTGGAGTCGTCCTGGAGCCATTCATCAGGCCAGGTGGATGGCCAGAAAACTGATTCTATGAAAATGTTCATGTTTGCTGAGCAGCTGGAGTACGATGAAGAAACTGTTTGAAGCTGGAACGCCTCAACCTCTTCCTAGGACTGTTTATACACCCATGTGGATGTCATCTACACTTGCTGCAGATGCTCCTGCAAATGATCTGCAGTTCATGAAGGACATGATTTAAGTTCAAGAGAACAATCCAGAGATTTTCTCAGGCAGTGCTACAAAAACTTGAAAAACCACAAGTGGTACCTGACACAAGGGGGTTGTGCCGTTCGCTCTCTTCGGTAGCAGACTCAGTGACAAAGAGAAGCAGGGGCATTTGTGCCAAGCTGCACGCCACTGAGAAGCCAGATAGCTTCAGACGAGGGAAACCTTATGTTCCCCCAGGTTACAGCCAAGACGACTCTGGCTGATCTAGTTGGTCCAGAGAGTCATCTTCTGCTTGACACCCTTGGCATTGAGTATGACTGGCTTCTGCAACCCGTGGCGACATGGCCAAAGGGGTGATGACTACAGCAAGGCCCTGGAATATGTCAGCAATGTAAAAGTAGGAATGACATTGCTGAGCGGGGAGTCAAGATGATGACTGATTTCGCAAACATCATTACCACAGATTCTCAGCCAAAAAAAAGACCTTCTGCAAACTGTGGAAAAAAAACGTGAGCGATTTGATAGCTTCAAGAAGCAAACTCTGAAAAATGACTGTGAAGTGTCCTTCTGACATAGACAATAGAGTTTTCTGCCACTTGAAAATAGTTTTAGAGTCTTTGTCACACATTTTTTGATGTCAAAATTGTAATATTTATGAAATTTATATGAAATTTTCAGAAAATTTTGCTTTTTTTCCCGGATATGATGTCTTTTTTTCTTGAATGTTTACTTGGATTGTTTTTTTTTAGAAATAAAATTAAAAATGCTTCAATTTGATACCCAATTTGTTTTTCTATCCCAATTGTAACAAAAGTCTCAGATGAAAAAAAGTCTTTGGGGGAGGGCAAAATTAGGCGCTTTTTTCTACTGTGCGCGGGCTTAATATCTTTAGGTCCAATGAGGCAAAGGTTCCTGACATTTTAGCTCAAAAAGGTTGTGATTTTCGGCTTTTTCAGGTCAAAAGCATGGGAAACCTTGCAAGCGGATATAAAAATAGGAAAAAATTGTTTTCTGAACAGGTCTAAGTCGATACACACACACAAATCTGTTCACGTTCGTTGTTTGGCGTTCTCTGGTACCACCAGCGGGTGGTCAGCTCGGGCGTCCAGCAGCTGGGTGTCAGGGTGTGGCTGTGTGCAAAGTAACTAAGAAAATGTCTCTGGTACTCTGGCTGTGTGATGACGTGGCAGGGACCAGGGTTAGCAGTCAGACATAATCTGCTTTCATATATGAGTAGCCCCACATTCTAATTTATTTTAAAAAGAAAAATGTTATTTGAAAAAGGGAATGCAAAAAAACTAGTCTAACTACCCATAATGCCAAAAAAACCTCTACTAACTTTTTCTAAATTTTTAAAACACTTTATTTGGGACCCACTTTT
>JACEEZ010018330.1:0-10176 GCA_016584305.1 Chionoecetes opilio
CAACACAACCAACAATACACCGAAAATAACACCACAACCCACATACACACAAACACAAATACACAACACAACACACACTTACACAAAACCAAACACAACAACAACAGACAAAACACAAACACACAGCACAAAAACACATGACAACAACACACAAAACACAACACATCACACAACACACAAAACACAACACTTCACACAACACACAAAACACATCACACACAAAACACACACAACACAAACGGAACACTTTACAGACACCAGACAATACACACAACACACAATCTTCCCTCTAGCCACACCGAACCTTTTCCCTGACTCGGTGCGGTGGTATATTTTCAACGCCGCATAATTAGCCACGTGGATTAAGCCGCTCCGTGTTTGCTGCTGCATGACTGTGTACACAAAAGATTTATGAATGCAAAACACCAGCAGCGGCAGCCTCGCCCTAATCCCAACTTGGTTTTTCGCGGGCCAAGTAACGCTGTAGTCATATATAGTAATAATAGTAGTAGTTGTAAATGTGCTGAGTAATAGAAACATTGTAGAGAGAGAGAGAGAAATATAAATGGTGAAAGAAAAATAGATATAGGGAATATCAAAACGGTGCAAATGCAAATCTTATAGTGAAAGGAGTATTTCTGCTTTTCTTTATTTTAATGTTATTTTGGTGTCTCAGTGGTTATTTTGCTTTGTATTTATTGGGACGTCTGACTGATGATTGTTACGTTTTCGATAATTTTATTCTTCGTTTGAGTTTGCTTTAATATGTAGTTTCATTTTTTAGCTTTACGGAAATTATCTCTCTCACTCTCTCTCGCTCTCTCTGCCTCTCTTTCTGTCTATTTTTTTTTCTCTCTCAATGTGGGTGTGGGTGGTGTGGTGGGGTGTGGGTTGTGGTGGTGTGTGGTGGTGTGTGTGTGTGTGTGTGTGTGTGTGTGTGTGTGTGTGTGTGTGTGTGTGGTGTGGTGTGTTGTGGTGTGGTGTGTGTGTGTGTTGGTGGTGTGTGCTGTTTGACGTGTGTGTATATGCATGTTACGACCACTAACTTCCCTGCCATGGGCCCACACGGACACCCAAGGGGCCAGGGGCCGTACCCCAAAATGGCCCTTAACACTGTGGGGAAACGTACTCGCCCTGTCAAAGTCGTGCCGCGTTCTCGTAACTCCTTAAATTTTCTTGGTAATAGCAGCGTGCATAGATTGCTGCACCCGAATGAACTCTGCAGGAATCTCGCTAATGCCTACATAACCACTTAATTTTTTATAAAAGTTCATAATTTTACGAAAGGAGATAGCGTTATTTTTATATTAAGGTTGTAGGGGCTCGCAAATGCTTTCATAATCGACTTAAACGCTTGCAAACTCCAACATTTCTGAGGCAGGGCTTAACGTCTCCCAAGGACCCCAGGGTGGGGTCCAGAGAAGATTTTAGGAACAGACTCAGGTAGAAGATTCCTTAAGGGGTTTGCAAGGTCGCTGGGGCCTTAGGATAATCTGGGAGAAACGGGCCTTACTGTCAACGTTAATAAACCGTGGAGATCTTGCCCCTGATGAGCGCACAGGTGAATTTGCACAAGTTTTCCCAGCATGAGGCCAATTTCCACAATGTTCTAGAATAAACAATGAAAACGAGTCGTATTTAGAGACGTGTGCGTGTGTGTGAGGCCTATATGTGCCTTGGGGGAGATAAAGATAAAAGCTAAAAAAGTAAAAAAAAATAGGAAAAAAGAGTTGTGGGTTAAATAGCGTGAATATTTTAATAAGAGTAGATACAGATGACAAAAGGAACGAAAAAAAGGGCTTAGAGATGGGCGGTTGCAAGATTATAAAAAAAAAATAAAAAATATAGAATAAGGAGTTTAATAGTGCAAGAAAGAAAATGAATTAAATAGCGGATAAGAAAAGGAGAAAGGCAAGAGGAAAGAACAAAGGGTACAAGAGAAGAAGGAGGAAGAGGGGAAAGGGAGGGCGAGAAAGAGGTAATGAGGTGAACCGAGGGAGAGGAAAGAGTGACTACATTTTGAGGAGTCACGGGAGATGTCTGAGGATACTGAAGCGATGCTGTTGGATGCTAGATAAGATTTGTATATATAGATAGCTAGATAGATAGATAAGAGAGCCAGAACGATGGGTATGCTAAAACCTGGCCTCTGATCTACCCCCGAGGGACATCGCGTCGAGAAAATACGTCACTTCCAGCTTTCTGATACCAATCGAGAAATTTCCATCGTAAATATATACCTGTTTCATGGCACGGAAGTAAATATATACCTGTTTCATGGCATGGAAGTAAATATATACCTGTTTCATGGCATGCAAGTAAATATATACCTGTTTCATGGCACGGAAGTAAATATATACCTGTTTCATGGCATGGAAGTAAATATATACCTGTTTCATGGCATGGAAGTAAATATATACCTGTTTCATGGCATGGAAGTAAATATATACCTGTTTCATGGCATGGAAGTAAATATATACCTGTTTCATGGCATGGAAGTAAATATATACCTGTTTCATGGCATGGAAGTAAATATATACCTGTTTCATGCATGGAAGTAAATTATACCTGTTTCATGGCATGGAAGTAAATATATACCTTTTTCCCATGGCAGGAAGTAAATATATACCTGTTTCATGGCATGGAAGTAAATATATACCTGTTTCAGGCATGGAATTTAAAATATACCTGTTTCATGGCATGGAAGTAAATATATACCTGTTTCAGGGGCAGGAAGTAATATATACCTGTTTCATGGCATGGAGTAAATATATACCTGTTTCATGGCATGGAAGTAAATATTTTACCTGTTTCATGGCATGGAAGTAAATATATACCTGTTTTCATGGCAGGGAAAAGTAAATATATACCTGTTTCAGGGGCACGGAAGTAAATATATACCTGTTTCATGGCAGGAAGTAAAATATAACCTGTTCATGGCAGGAAGTAAATATATACCTGTTTCATGGCACGGAAGTAAATATATACCTGTTTCATGGCAGGAAGTAAATATATACCTGTTTCATGGCACGGAAGTAAATATAACTTTTTCATGGCCGGGTAAATATATACCTGTTTCATGGCAGGGAAGTAAATATATACCGGGTTTAAATGGCAGGAAGTAAATATATACCTGTTTCATGGCACGGAAGTAAATATTACCTGTTCAGGGCATGGAAGTAAATTTTATACCTGTTTTCATGGCATGGAAGTAAATATATACCTGTTTCATGGCCGGAAGTAAAATATATACCTGTTTCATGGCCACGGAAGTAAATATATACCTGTTTTCATGGCAGGAAGTAAATATATACCTGTTTCATGGCATGGAAGTAAATATATACCTGTTTTCATGGCATGGAAGTAAATATATACCTGTTTCATGGCCAGGAAAGTAATATATACCTGTTTCAAGGGCCATGGAAGTAAAAATACGAAACATGGATCCCACGGAAACATGAACAAAGAAAATGAAAGAAGAAAAAACGTCTTGAACAAAAAAAGAATGACAAAAAAAAACTTGACTGATTAAGAAAAAACAAAATCTGAGGATAGATAGAGATTTGAGCACACAAATATATAATAAGTAAAAAAAATAATGAAACTGCATAAAAAAAAAACATGAATGCTGGTGAATACATTTGTGAAAAAGATAATATAACACATAAATTGCCTTTACTCACGGCAACGACACAAGGAAACGACACATTAAAAATTGGAACAAAGCAGGATGAAGAGTAAAAAATATTCTTGAAACCATAGGAAAAGAAAATGACACAGAAACCAGACTGATAAAAAATAAACAATCTCGAGAATAACCCCAGAGTGAGGGAGGGAGCGACCAGAAAAACGGGACGCCCAAACACTCACTCAGTCTGGAGGATCTTGAACGCCTTTCCCGCCGTGCTGATGAGGGTCCACGAAGGCGTGAAGCTGAAACCTCCTGCCAGTTTGTTTTTGATTGTGTTGCTGGATGGCGTGCAGGAAGGCGCCCGGGATCTCTCTCGAATCCTGGTCGAAGATGGCGCCTGCAGGACAAGAATAAGACATGGAGAAAGTGAAAACAATACCTAGACTCACAAAATAATAACTTTTTTACATTTTTTTTTTTTACTACAAGAAAGGATGAAAGCAAAGTGAAAAAAAATACTATACTCAAATAAAAAAACCATTTTTTCCATTTTTCTTTCTTCGTTTTGTGTTTTATATTAGTGATTTTCTTGGTGTATGTGTATGTGTATGTTTATGTTATAGGTGGGTTAGGTGTGAAAACAGTTGAAAACAAAAAACTATACTCATTGAATAGTAGCTATTTCCATTTTTTTTCTACGATTTAGATTTCTACGATTTGAATAATTTACCTTTTTTCCCAGTGTTTTTTTACCATTTTTGTTTTAGGTGTATTTTTGTATTTGGGTTCTTCGTAGTTTGATTACAAGTCGCAAAGTCAAGGGATAATTATGAACGTGAAAAAGTGAAAAATTTAAACTTAGTATAAAAAGCCGGGATTTTGCAGAAACCCGTTTTTTTTTGGTCTGGCATGAAAAAACCTCACTTTAGCTGGTGAGAGAGAGAGAGAGGGGAGAGAGAAAGAGAGCGGGGGAGAGGATAGGAGAGGAGAGGAGAGGAGGGGCGAGGGGCAGAGAGGGAGAGGAGAAGGAGGAGGGAGGGAGAGAGACGAGAGCAGAGAGAAAGGGGAGCGAGAGGAGAGGAGAGAATAGGCAGAGGAGGGGGAAGCGGAGGGGAGGGAGAGAGAGGAGGGGAGGGAGAGCGAGAGGAGAGCGAGAGCGAGACGAGAGCGAGAGCGGAGGACGAGGCGGAGCGAGAGCAGACGAAGCAGGGGCGAGAGGGGAGGAGAGCGGGGAGCGAGAGCGAGAGCGAGAGGAGCAGAGGGAGAAGAGAGAGAGGAGAGAGAGAGAGAGACCGAAAAAAGGGAAAGCCAGACGGAACCGAAAAGAAAAAAAAAAAGAGAAAAACCAAGAAAAAAAAGAGGAAGAAACAACCATCCCAAAGGAACAGAAAGGGGGCAGGAGCCCGGGCAGATGACCAAGGCGTGAGGGGGAGAGGGAACGAAGAGGAGGAAGGGAAAAGGGAAGGCAGGAGGAAGGAAAAAAAAAAAATGTTTGAAAAGGGACGGAACTTTGATAGTAATAATGAAATAAAAAAAAAAATAATTTTTTTTTCGTTTATTGTTGGGTTTTTTTTGTTTGTTTTTAAGCTTTAATAGTACGCATTGGGGGGGTCTGTTTTAAAATGTATGAGATGGAACAAATAAGGTATAAAGGAAATTTTATGAATGTTATTTGTATGTATGTTTTTTGTAATTATGTAATTTTTTTTTTGGTTTTTATGTATGTTGAGGTATTTTATGGTATGTTGTTTTTGTATGTATTGTTGTGTATTTGTAATGTGTATGTATGTATTGTTATGGTTTTTGTATGTTTTGTATGTAATGTGGTGTGTTGCATGTATTGGTGTTTGTATTTGGTGATGTATGTTTGTATGTTTATGTATGTTTTGTTTTTTTTTGTTTTTTATTTTTATGGGGTATGTATGTTTATGTATATGTGGGGTTTTGCAATTTTTCTTTTTTGTTTGTTTTTGTTTTTTGGGGTTTTTTTGTATGAGGGGCCATTTGCAAAAAAATCTATTTTTTTTACAAGTTTAGGGTTTCTAATCTTTCTTCTTTTTGTCTTTTTTTTTTTCCTTTCTTCTGTTTCCTTTTACACTTCAATTTAGCCACCACTTTTTTTTTCGGTCTATTTTTTTCAAGCCTTTTTTCCTCTCTTCCTTTCCTTTCCTCCTCCTTCCTCCCTCCTCTTCCCTTTTTTCTCCAAGGTTTGCAGGGGAAAGATTTTGGATTAGTTATGATGGATTTCCGGACAAAAAGGTTACATGTCTATCATTCATTTTTTACGTGATTTTCTTGCTTTTTTTTCCCTTTTCTCTCTCTTTCTCCCCTCTTCATCTCTTCCTCTTTTCTTCTTCTTCTCCTTTTCTTTCTCTTTCTCTTCCCCTCCTTCTTCTTCTCTCTTCTCCGGGGGAAAAGAGGGGACACTGGGAATAAAGCTTCGTGGTTGAAACTTGAAAAGGTCGTCCTTACCTTAATGGTTCGTAAACACTCGGGTTTTCTTTAGAGGGGGGAGGGGGAGGGGGAAAGGAGGGGGGAAGGGGGAGAGAGGAAGAAAGGGAGAGGGGGGTAAAAGGAGAGGGAGAGAGGGGAGAGAGGAGGGAGGGGAGAGAGGAGGGGGGGGAGAGGGAGAGAGGAGAGGGAGAGAGAGAGAGAGAAGGAGGAGGAAGAGAGAGAGAGAGGAGAGAGGAGAGAGGAGAAGAGGAAGGAGAGGGGAGGGAAAGGGGGGCGAGGGAGAGGGAAGGGGGAGAGAGGGGAGGAAGGAGAGAGAGGAGAGAATGTGCAACAAGGGGAAGGCAAACACGCCTTTAGGTTAAATTTCACAAGATTAATTTAACTGAAAGAAAAAAATACCAAAGGGAATACAAATGGGTACATGGTTGGAAGAGGAGAAGTGAGGGAGGAAGACAGGAAGGGGGAGGAAGAGGAGGAGGAGGAAAGGGGAGGAGAGGAGGAGGAAGGAGGAAGGAAGGGAAAAGGAAGAGGAAAAAGGAAAGAAGGGAGAGGAAAAAGGGAAGAGGAAGGGGAAGGGAGGAGGGGAGGGAGGGAAGGGGAGGAGAGGGAAGGAGGAGGAGAGGAGGACAATGGGAACAACCTGGGCAGGGGGGGGGAGGAAGTCAAGAAAATTTTCGTTTTTCATAAGGGGAAAAAAAATGGGGGGCATCGCTACGGGGGCAAATGTTTTAAAAAAAAAAAAAAGATAGGAATTGTACAAAATCCCCTTTTTCTCTGGCCTACAACCCAAACAGGAGGGAGGGAGGAGGAGAGGAGGGGGGAAAAGAAAAGGGGGAGGAGGAGGGGGAGTAGAAGGAAGAATAACCCCCTCCTCTCCACCCCTGCTAAACCCTTTTATCCTTCATTCCACTTTTCCTACGTTCTGGCTAACTGTCCCATTCCCCCTCCTACTTTCCGGGTCAAACTCCCGTTTCCGACAAAGAATTTTGGGCATTTTTTTTTTTTTCTTGGGGACAGAGAGTGTCCTGACAGCCGTGGGACGTGAAGAAATTGAAAAATATTGATTTAAAAGAGCTGGGCCATATAAATATCTAGAAGAACTTTTACACGGGGCGGGCGGAGGATCTTGGGATTAACACAAGATTGCTGAAAAGGAAGAAGTTTTGTCGCCCAGTGATTTTCAGGGGAACGTCAACCTACCCTTCTATCTCTTTCCCCCTCGCATCCTCGCTCGCATGCACCCATCGAGGATAGGAAGAGACAGGGGCAGAAGGGGAAAAAAAAAGGGGCAGTAAGGATGAAGAGAAAAAAAAAAAAAGAAAAAGAAAAAAGGTTGTACCCAATTGAAAAAAAATCGAGAACAGGAAAAGAAGGGAAAAAAGTTAAAAAAAAAAAAAAAAGTGCACAGATTTTAAAAAAAATCTAGGAAAATTTAAACGCTAGAAAGGGCACCTTAAAACTTTGCTGATAAAAAAACTTTCGAATTTCTTTGTTTCCATCCCTGTTTCTTCTTGTGGAGTTATCGTTCATTTTATCCCAAATTACTAAATTTTCAATGGATTTTTCCCGTTGCCGATTTATTGGGTATTTAGTTAAAGAGGCTGCGGTTTGGTGATGAGGAGGAGGTGTATTGGATCATCAGTGGAGCGTCGTAGAATATTTCCAAGGTCGTCAGGAAAGAGATAGATACAAAAACAAGGGCAAAAGAAAGTAAAAAAAATATAAATCTTCATCGTTGACTTTTTCCATTCTGCTTTGTGTGTTTTCGTAATGGATATCTGATCTGATCGCTATCGTTTATCTATAAGGAACTCTTTTTTAGTATCTATTCATCCATGGCAACCTAAAAATAGATGAGTTATTTTCCAGAGAGCTATACATTTTTAGACTCTTTTCTATTCTTTTCCATACTGGTCTCCAATAAGCTGTTATTGCGAGGTCAACGAGAAGCGTTATTTAGACAAATGAAGGATCACTTTTTTACACCACGAGCATCTTGGGTCTGTTGGAAAGGAAGGAGAAAACATTTGAGATAATACATGAAAAAAAATTATATGGGTAGATGCCAGGATTTTTTTGTTCTTTTGTTTATTTCTCTTCCAATGTTTTCCCTGCGGATTGGAGTATTGGAAGTCTTATTAGAAGAGAATACCTTAAAAGACATTCTTGTCTGTTGGAGAAAATTGGATTAGAATCTTGGTTGTTGCCAGGATGTTGTTTTCTGTGTGTTGAGGAGTTTGGTGGTGTGTGTGTTAGGTTGGTTTGGTGACGTGTGAATTGTGTGTGTGTGCGTTGAGTCTTTTGGGTAATTTAATTTCGGTGTGTGTGTGCTGGTTCATGTGTGTGTGTTGTCTGTGTGTGTGGTGTGTGTGTGTGTGTGTGTTGTGTGCGTGTGTGTGGGTGTGTGTGTGTGTGTGTGGTGTGTGTGTGGTGTGTGTGTGTGTGTGTGTGTGTGTGTGGTGGTGTGTGTAACCCCAGTGTCAAGTGTGTCAAATGTTCCCGCTCGCCAACACTGTGATGTGGCAGTGGAGTGACTGTGGGGACCACCACGACCCCCCACACACACACACACACACACACACACAACACACCACACACACACACCACAACCACCACCACACAACACACCCCACACACACAACACACCACAACACACACACACACATCACAACACACACACACACACACCCACACACACACACACACACACACACACACCACACACACACACACACACACACACACCACACACACACACACCACACACACCACCACACACACACCACACACACAACCAACAAACAGTGTAAGCAAATATTTGCAGTCATGTTGGAGCGAGACAAGCATGTTAAGTCGCAGTCACGTTCCCGTCATTGTTTGTTTTAAATAAAATTACTTTCAACTTTTTATTATTAAAGCTTTACCGTCGTGCTGTCCATGCAGGAATTGGTTCATATATTTCTTTATTTTGGCAAATAGATAAATTCTTATATGTTATTCTGTACAAATATTTATCTTTCGCTTTATTGATTTACATACTTATTAAATATTGTTGAATTGTTAATCAAAACTATATTCAGTACATGGCAAAATGAAATATCTTTGCGTTGAAATAAAAATACATATGTAACCTTTAATATCACGCCATTGTGAACATATGGCAATACCTCGCAGCGCCTAGCTTACGTACACACTTACATAGGCTCATCACGTCTGCTTGGATCAATATGAAATGAATATAACATAATACAAACAAAAGAAAAGAATAATGAATAAACAACATCATCATCATCAATAAATTCAAACACAACTTAAGAGTGATAGAGGATGAACACCACAGAATCCACAAGTGCCTCAAGAGAAGGATCACCGGAAATCACAACACGACACCACCTGGAAGAGTTCATGTATAAACCTCGTGAAAAATAGTGCCACGACCATTCTTTCTTCTCTAGGTGACACGGCAGGAAGGACAACGCCCCGGCGAGGGACGACAGGCGCAAATATCGGACCAAAAAAAAAAAGACCAAAAAAAGAGCTAAATAACTATCTCAAATGTCTTTTTCTTTCCTTCCCAATACACTCAAGAGCTCATGGTGTAAAAAAAAGGGATCATTTCGTTTGTCAAAATAACTTTTTCTTGCATGACCTTGAAATACCAGAACTTGCCAGCTGACACTCAAACTCACCCTCGCATCCCCGCCCGCATATTCCCCAACTCTATGCGACTATGTGGTTTCCGAGTGAAGACGCTTGGCTGTATAGCTCCGACACTAACCATAGGATTTTCTCGTAAATACCCTCATTGTGATTCCCACACAAAGTTACCATCGAGGAGTCCAGCAAACCTAAACCTAACCCTGACCGTAACCTAACGTAGCCTAACCTGACGTGTTCAAGAGCAAAACGCGACTTACTCTTCCGAGAAAGCGGGAATATGCGTTCCCGCCCACCCTGTGCATCTTGGCTGACACCCGTGACTGTATTGGCACGTGGCCGCAGATACCCCCCTGGCTCGTGATGACCTGACGGGCCCCACGACTATGGAGGTCCCCGTGCAACTGCCTGATTGCTTTCTTAATTAGGCGAAG
>JACEEZ010018331.1:0-18278 GCA_016584305.1 Chionoecetes opilio
TCTTCCCACTTCAAATATACTATGGAGCCGTGTGTGTGTGTATGTGGGGCGTGTGTGTTGTCTTTTTTGGGTACCCAAAAACACCCCCTTCAATTTTGTGAGAGTAGGCAAAAAAATCGCAAAAAAATCGTAGATGGTAAGCGGGGCTTGGTCCCATGTGATTGAATTTTTTTTGAAGGGGGGTTTTGGGGCTAAAACCCCTTTAGGATATTAATTTTTACCGTTGCGCATCGCCCGCGCCTGGGCAAGAAATTTTTTCAGGCAACTCTAAACCCGGAGGAAATTACGTTGTGAGAAGCGTGGTGATCGGTACACCCGCTGTATCATGGGCGTGGGCAAAATTCTTCTCCTAGCAAAGCATCGAGTGCAGGTGTGTGCGTATATCTCCCGTGCCCCGCCCCAAAGCGAAGATGCGGCTTTAGGTGCCCTGATGCGTGTTTCCTTAAGAGTACTGCTCAGCAAAAATAGGATGGGGCTCGGTGCAACATGAAAGGGGGGGTGTTGCGTTTCCTTTCCCACCCTCGGTCATTCATGAAATATTCGCGTGTGTGAATTTTTTGAGGCCGGGAAAAAAGGCAGTGAGAAACCTTCGGCTACGTAGCCATTTGGGGGGGGTCGGTGACACACTACCCCCGCCCGTCATGGCTCCACACTACGATGGCGGCGCGGCCCCGCGCCCCGGGTTAGCGGAAAAGGAAAAACCCCCAAAGACGGAGTCCGGGGGGGACGCGGGGCGGTGCCCACTGCGGTGAATCGAGTGTAAGTGGGCGTCATGCAGACGTTTGCAGCGCTGCCGTTGTTGCGGCCAGAAGGGGCACTTCTGGCGCCTGGTCCCCCCTCCCCCCCCAGGGCGGCGCTCGTGGGGCCCCCCCATTCAAACTTCCCTACCTCCGGTGCGTGATCGTTGGAGGAGTGGGGTTTGCGGCGTCGCTGCCCGTGGTGATCAGCTGCTCACCCCTCGCGCCACGTGCCCTTCACAGCAGTGGGGGACACTGGGGCCAAGTGTCTGTGCGGGTCGCCTCTGTTGGGGGCCTCGGCATATCCCAAGCGCTCCAGGCTACCCCACGGCAGTCACCCCACGTTTGCCGGGGCAGCATGCCCTCCGGGGAAACCATCACTGTCAGGTCTCCGTGGGGACTGTTCCACCACAAGTGCTCTACAAGCCAAAGGCGTGCAGAAAACTCTACCTATCGCTAAAAGGCATGCAGGCCCTTCGCCTGGCCCATCACACCTTCCCGCCCCCCCTTTCGCCCCAGTGTGTGTCTGTGGAGCCACAACCCCCAAAAGACCCACGTCCCCCGGAAATCGCCACCTCACAACTTTGAAAGGGGGAAAACGTCGATCCCCTCGAAAAAGGGGTTCTTGGAGCATTTCGGGCGCACTGTGTTTCCATGGGACGCACCCGCTCCAAATAGCGGTCCCCCTCCCAGTCCCCTAGGGGCCCACACCCCCCCCCACGCATCCACGTCCCCCCTCATTCCCGCTCCCTTTTTTTGACGAGGAAAGACGACAGCGGACGAGATGTTGACAAGGGCATCATAGGCGGTTCCCGAGGCGACCCACCGAGTGGGCTCCGAAGGGTGGTATCCCAAAAAAAGGGGGAAGGCCCCTCGCACGGTCCTTCAGCGCCCCCCCGGGCGAGCTTCAGAGGACCCCCACACCGACCGCCCTGCGATCTCGTCCTACGTGCCCAAACAACTTTTAAAACCCGTAGCGGACGCATACTCGGGCTACCACCGGTCCCCCTCGACGGGGAGAGCCGCAAGCCCCAAAAACTTTTCTACCCCGGGGGGCGCACCGGGGACCGCGCACCCCCATGGTCACTGCGCTTCGCAGGACGCTTCAAAAAGCGTTTTGATGACACCCACCACGTGCCCGGGAAGCTCAGTGCTGGACACACTCTACTCCACGACGCACGCCGCCCCTTTCTGGCACAAAAACAATTTTTCCCCAAGGTGCATGGAACGGTGCACCCTGCGACCCCTAAAATTCCCTTCTGCAGGAGGAGCGTCACCTTTCCCGGGCTACCTCCGGGGCGGGGAAAGGGGTACCAGCCAAGCCGCGCCCCCTTCGAAAGCACACCCGACTTCAAGTCCCGCCCAGCCCACCCGATGACGTGGGGTCAGGTTTTGGGGCCTCGTCAACCAGTCGCGCCCTTCCGGGGGTCCCCCCCTGTCTGGAGCCCTTCAGGGGCTACTCAAAGAAACCCGGGGGGGGAAGGCATGTACGGGGAAAACATTGGGAGGCGCTCTTCACCTCCCCAAAGACACTTTTGGGGCATTGGGGGCCGGGGACTGCGTTTTTATGATTGTCGCCCCCTATAGCAGTCCTCCTGACTACGGGGCCCCGGGTTTGGCTTCCTTGCCCCTGCGCATACTGCGAGTGCTGGGAAAAAGTCGCCGCTATGCTGCCCTGGCGGGTGGAAACTTGGGGCTCTTGGCAGCCGCTCTCACAGCGGCCAAGAGGAATACGCACCCTCGAGGGGGAAGCGCTTCCATCGCCTGGTGCCTAAAAAAGGCACGCCCCTTCCCCTTGGCTGCAAACCCACGCTCGTCACCCCACAAAGGGCCCTTTCAAGGGTTTTCGGGGCAAGGGGAAATAAAAAGGGCTAGCCCCAAACCCCCCGGGTCCTCACCCAAAAAAGAAAAGCTAATTTCACCTTCCGCATCAAGTCCGAAGGGGGGCACCAAATGCGCGGCAAACGCCTTGTCGCGCTCCCGATCTTTTTGGTGGGCCATAAGGAGGACGAAGACGATGAAAATGGTATGCGCGCCATGACCGCAGCCACGGCCGGCGCTGAGGACAGGTGGGGCATGTTTTGGACCTTCTCAAATGGAGGAAAAGGCTGCACGGACGAGGGTCCGGCTCTTGCGGGGAAAGCGTAGCCAATGACGGGTGGGGGGAAAAAGGCTGGAGCCGCTCGCCCTCCGCCAGTATTCAAATGCGGCGGGGCCACCTCTCCCCAAGGGAACATCGTCCTTTACACCTGTGACGAAAACACCCCGGCTGAGCATACCTGCGGCCCTGAGGCGTGCATCCTCGCGAACCCTTTATGCGGGGGACCAGGGAGGGGCCAAAGCACGCGGGGGAGGCGTAGTCTACTGGGGCCGGGATTGCGCGGAGGGGGAGCAAAGAGGCGCCAATGTGCGGTATGCTACGCACGCCCCCCCCCACCCCGCAAACCCTCTTGCCCACCCCCCCCCCGCAGTACCCCCTTCCCAGGTGGTGGCTATTTATTTCAACTGGGCGGGCCCCACCTATACGCCCTCGCGCAGGGTCTCGGGGTGGGTCGAAGTGGGCACCTGTCCGGCCGCCCCCAGTGCCGCCCCTCCGGTGTTTCCCACGATGGGTTCAAGCGCTTTTGGCTCCCAAGGAGCGTCTGCGATGGGGGAACGAACCCCCAGCCGGAACCCAAAACTTCCTCGACACCTGGCGTGTGCGGCGGGCTCATCAGCAATTACCCTCAGTCAACGGCCGCGCGAGGCCCAGTCAAGTGAGCCAAAAGGGTTTCTAAAGCGGCAACACTGGCCGGAACGGTTTTCCCCGGACCCCGACGCCCTGCATGGGCCCTCATGCAGTACCTCAACAAACCCCCCCCCAGGGCTCCGAAACCCCCCCACCCCGCTGATCACGGGCGTCAGCTGCGGACGCCATACCTTGGACGCTCCTCTATAAAGGGGGGCGAGCGATGGCGTGGCTCTGCGGGAGCGCGAACGGGCCATGGGCCCCCTCTGGGGACGTGCGCTTTCCCGGGATACCAAACAGCCCAAACCTCGAGCCCCTCACGCCCCCTACGGACCCGACCTAAACCCCGGGAGTGGGGCTGGGATCGCGCGGCACTGTCCTGGGGGCTCGGCACCCGGCAGTCTTGGTGCGGCTGGACGCAGCGGGCGCACCACCATCAGGAAACCCGGGGCCACCTACGCCTTCTCATGTGCGCTCGGCGCCGAGAGGGCACAGCGATGCCCGGCGCCACCCCCGCCCAGCCAAAGGCCCCAAACCCCCAACAGGCACCACCCACTGCTGGACTACGTGTTTTGGTACCCCCCCCTCAGGGAACAACTGATTCCCCAATCCAAAATGTGTTTGTATCCCTCGTTAACTCTTTTTCAAATGTTTCTGTTTTATATTTCAACCCCCACGGGGGAGCTATTTGTGTAATTGGGGGGGGGGTGTGGGGGGGTGTGGGAACCCTCATTCGTCCCGCACACATCAGGTCCCCTAGGCGGGCAGTTGTGACTCCGGCGAGGCAGTGACCAGTCGTCCTGTCAGCTCTCTGTAATTAGAGGTTAAGTCTCCAATAAACATCGCGCCGCGCCCCCAGCCCTTCTGTGTTCCAACCCCAATAATAATGTTATTATAATTTTCATTCCCGCTGTCAGTGTATGGTTCCTTTTTTATTTACTCTGGAGGAATGCATTCACGAGAGTGACATACATAATTCCCTCATGGTTCAGCCGATACCTCTTGACAAATTCTTCGTCATTCAATTAGCCGAGAACGTCTCTTCTGGCACGAAAATGCCTGTGTTGGCGCGGGCGGAAGAGTTGTTTCGCTGCCATGTTGACGGCTTATGTCAACATAAGGATCCTTATGGGACCTCCGGACGTCCCATAGCGCTTATGGGTAACTTTATGGGAAAACACGAGCACTTATGGAGATTTCGGTGACTTATGGCGAGCTTCGCCATTTTGTCTGCTTATGGGAAACCCATAAGCTATTATAAATACGGGCCCTGGGCTTCAGGGTCTGGATAAGCAAGACGAGGAAGCCGAGCTATATCCTCCTTTATGGTAGTGAAAGCAGCTGCAGCCTCTTGTGACCACTTCAGTGGGGCTGTCGATCTGTGGGGAATACCCTTCAGAAGGTCATGTAACAGGAGTAACGTATCTGCTGCTTTGGGGAGGAAACGGTGGTAGTAATTTACAATACCCAGAAGCTCCATGAGCTTTCTTGCAGAAGTTGGTTGTGGGAACTGACGAATAGCATCGACTTTCTGTGGCAATGGAGTAATACCTTCTTTACTCACCCGATGTCCTAAAAAATCAACTGCTTCCACCCCAAAAACACACTTCGCTGGATGGATTTTGATGTTATTGTCTCGAAGTCGTACCAAAAGCTGCTGAAGATGGGTGCGATGTTCCTCCTTACTGCTGGATGCCACTAGAATATCATCAATATACACAGTGGCAAAATCAAGGTCGCGCAAGACATGGTCCATAATAGCGTTGAAAGGTTTGTGCCGCATTCCGTAAACCAAAATTCATATACCTGAATTCGTACAGTCCAAAAGGCGTAGTTATAGCTGTTTTGGGTATGTCTGCAGGTTGAACTAGGATCTGAGGGAAAGCTCTCACTAGGTCTATCTTAGAAAAGATACTTTGTCCATTTAACTTCAGATGGAAATCCTGAATGTGTGGTACAGGGTACCTATTCGGCACGGTAACCTTGTTCAGTGCCCTATAATCCCCACACGCACGCCACTCCTTACCAGAAGGCTTGAGGACGGAGATATTGCGAAAAAAAAAGGTTTCGGTAATGGCGGCACTAATTTGCATAATAATCATACGTGGGACATCCGGATGCCCTGTTAATAAGGCTAATAATTTTCTACACATATATTCCCACCCAGAAACACCAATTATAAGTATATTTCCGGGGGGTGAACGATAACCCCCCTTTCCGACTAGACTCTAGACTATGTGGTGCCCCGAAGCTTCGAAGCAAGGTGGTTCAATGAATCACCACCACAAGGGGGCACCACCTTCTTCACGGCCACGTCACAGGAGTGACGTGGACCGTCGGGTATATAACGAGGATGGACCGGGACAGCGATAGATTCCTGCGACAGCACTCACACTCCACAAAGCACTCACGGAGCTACAGACCTGACTACGTCCTGGTCATCCTCCTCCTCGTCTACCTGTATGGGTTACAGGGAGCTACGGACCTCACCTACGCCCTGGCCAGCCGTCTCGTCTACCTGCATGGGTTACAGGGAGCTACGGACCTCACCTACGCCCTGGCCAGCCGCCTCGTCTACTTGCATGGGTTACAGGGAGCTACGGACCTCACCTACGCCCTGGCCAGCTGCCTCGTCTACCTGTATGGGTTACAGGGAGCTACGGACCTCACCTACGCCCTGGCCAGCCGTCTCGTCTACCTGCATGGGTTACAGGGAGCTACGGACCTCACCTACGCCCTGGCCAGCTGCCTCGTCTACCTGCATGGATTACGAGGTTTAGTAACCCTACGACTCGTCCTCCTGGTTCGGTGCTGCTTCACACGTGTCCTCCACGTTACTTTGTCTTCCTTGTGGCAACGTATTAT
The DNA here is from genome assembly GCA_016584305.1 of Chionoecetes opilio. NCBI lineage: Eukaryota > Metazoa > Arthropoda > Malacostraca > Decapoda > Majidae > Chionoecetes > Chionoecetes opilio. The sequence continues at coordinate 6,331 of JACEEZ010018331.1, forward strand.
TTGTTTGAGATCCAGCGACCTGTGTACTTTATTGACATATGTTGGTGACGGCTATTTAATGTTAAGTAAAGGGCAAAGTTACGGTGTGTTTACTTAATTTGAGCCTGTGACAGCGTGAGTCAATAATTGGTGACCTCGGAGTGACCTGTGAAGCCCCACGTTGAATAGTGAACTGTGAAGTGAGTGACATGGCGACTGAGCGGTTGCAACTACCGTCCTTCCACCACAATGTACAGGATTGGCTGCTGCACGTCCAGGGCTACCTGGCTAACACCTCGGCCAACGACCAACAAAAATTCAACGCTGTTGTCTGTGCCTTGCCTACCGAAGTAGCCACACTCTTACAAAGCATAATTACCTCGCCCCCGGACTCCAACAGATTCGCGGCTCTAAAGAGTGCTCTGTTAGACGTGTACCGAAGACCAGACCACCATCATCTACAGGAGATGCAAACCATCACTTTGGGGGACATGAGGCCGTCTATTCTGTGGCAGCAGATGCAACTAATCAATATACAGTGCAACACGTCATTGCCAACAGCAGTGCTTCGATCCATGTTTCTTCAGAAGCTGCCTTGGGAGGTAAGAGTTGCTCTGTCCTCTTTTGATGATAGCACATCTATTATTACATTCGTCTCTGCAGCCGATCGAATGATTTCACAATTGTCAGGCCGTACTCATTCTACCGCACTTGCACCTAATCCAGCATTATCCAATGTTGTAAATACTTTCTCCACCGATATAAATTTGCCAAAAATAGACATACAGCCAACAAGGGAATGTCGCCATGCCTGCCCCCCAAGAGGCTCCACCACATTATATGAGGTCGTTAATGTCTGGAGACACTACGGATGATCAACATGTCTGTGATGCAGGATTACCTAGAGCTGAAACTTCAAGCACTCCGCTTCGCCAAATTTTGCAACGACTCGACGCCATTGAGGAGCGCATGAATATAAGAGTGCCTCGCCCGTTTGTTCCACATAGAGGGCGTAACATTCTCAACGGTAAAGGTGCGTCCCATCCATCGTTTTCTACCTTTACCAACGTTGAATTGTGCTGGTACCATTCCACCTTTGGAGCCAGGGCCAGACAGTGCCGCCCACCATGCCAGTGGTCGGGAAACGAGTTCGGCGGGGGGCAGGTGAATGCGAGCTCCTCCGCAGTTTTTGACGCTCCTGTGTCTTTGCTACGTATAAGAGACTAATGCACTGGTAAGAGTTTCTTAGTGGACACAGGAGCATTCGTCAGCATTCTCCCTCCTACCCAGGATGACCGCAAGTATACGCCACCTGCGTTTGACCTTCTGGCGGCCAACGGAACACCAATTGCGACTTATGGCACAGAGAGGATCACGATGGATTTCGGTTTGCCCAGTAAGTTCCCATGGGTGTTTGTAGTTGCAGATGTTACTCAGCCCATACTGGAATACGACTTTCTTACTTATTATGAGCTGCTTGTTGACCCTGGCAACCACTGCTTACGACAGCAGTCATCACACGCCACCATTGGAAGTACCGTTGCCAGGCGTGAGAGCCCACGTATCACACTCATTTATAATAATACAGACTTTGTAGAACTTTAAGAGTTTCCTACTCTCACAGAGTCTCTCGAACGACGATCAGCTACTGTCCATGACGTGTTCCATCATATCGAGACGACAGGCCCACCAGTGTACGCTCGACCACGGCGCTTGCATCACGACAGACTCCTAGCGGCGAAGGCAGAGTTCGAGTATCTGCTAAAGGATGGAACGATACAACCATCGAAGAGCTGTTGGGCGTCACCTCTTCATATGGTCCTCAAACCTTCTGGTAAGGAGTGGCGTGCGTGTGGGGATTATAGGGCACTGAACAAGGTTACCGTGCCGAATAGGTACCCTACATTCAGGATTTCCAACTGAAGTTAAATGGACAAAGTATCTTTTCTAAGATAGACCTAGTGAGAGCTTTCCATCAGATCCTAGTTCAACCTGCAGACATACCCAAAACAGCTATAACTACGCCTTTTGGACTGTACGAATTCAGATATATGAATTTTGGTTTACGGAATGCGGCACAAACCTTTCAACGCTATTATGGACCATGTCTTGCGCGACCTTGAGTTTGCCACTGTGTATATTGATGATATTCTAGTGGCATCCAGCAGTAAGGAGGAACATCGCACCCATCTTCAGCAGCTTTTGGTACGACTTCGAGACAATAACATCAAAATCCATCCAGCGAAGTGTGTTTTTGGGGTGGAAGCAGTTGATTTTTTAGGACATCGGGTGAGTAAAGAAGGTATTACTCCATTGCCACAGAAAGTCGATGCTATTCGTCAGTTCCCACAACCAACTCCTGCAAGAAAGCTCAGGGAGTTTCTGGGTATTGTAAATTACTACCACCGTTTCCTCCCCAAAGCAGCAGATACGTTACTCCCGTTACATGACCTTCTGAAGGGTATTCCCCACAGATCGACAGCCCCGCTGAAGTGGTCACAAGAGGCTGCAGCTGCTTTCACTACCATAAAGCAGGATATAGCTCGGCTTCCTCGTCTTGCTTATCCAGACCCTGAAGCCCAGGTCTTTCTTACTACCGACGCCTCTTCTACTACGGTCGGCGCAGTGCTTCAGCAGATTAGTGCAGGTGAAGTATCGCCTATTGATTTCTACTCCCAGCGCCTCGATACTACCCAAGTCAAGTACAGTACATATGATAGGGAACTATTGGCGATTTACATGGCCGTGCGGCACTTCAAACACCTACTAGAGGGCAGGCAGTTTTACTTTCTCTGTGATCACAAGCCTTTGACCTTCGCTATGGCACGTCCGTCCGATGCATATACTCCACGGGTTGAGCGACAGCTCTCCTATATGTCAGAGTTCACGACTGACATCCGCCATGTTGGCGGAGTTGAGAACCCTGTGGCTGACGCCCTCTCGCGCTCCATCTATAATATTTCTCAATACCCAGTGCCTCTTGATTATCAACAGATCGCTATCGCTCAAGAGACAGACGAAGAGATGGCCGCGTTTAAGGGAGATCCATTGTCTCTTCAGTTGCGTCCCTTTCAAGTGCCTGGGACAACAATTCAGTTGTGGTGTGACGTGTCGTGTGGTGAGGCCAGACCATTCATCCCAAGATCTCAACGACGAATGGTGTTCAATCACTTCCACAACATGAGCCACCCGGGAGTCAAGGCTACCCAGCGACTTTTAACTCGGACAGTGGTATGGCCACGTATTCGAGCAGATGCTCGTTCCTGGGTTCAACAGTGTCTCTCGTGTCAGGCATCAAAGGTTCATCGCCACGTGAAGGCTCCGCTGCAAACCTTTTCTTTACCAAGATGCAGGTTTCAGACTGTTTATGTGGATATTGTAGGACCTTGGTCTCCATCCAGAGGGTACAGGTATATCTTAACATGTATCGATCGTTTCACTAGATGGACTACAGCAGTGCCTATGCCGGACATCTCTGCAGAATCGACGGCCTTAGCATTCCTCTTGGGATAGGTCTCTCACTTTGGTGCACCTACTACAGTCATCACAGACCGCGGGGACCAGCTTGAATCACATCTGTGGCAAGAGGTACTAGCTTTTCCAGGCACTACTCACAATCACACAACTGCTAATCATCCACAGGCTAACGGAATGGTTGAACGTTGAACGACTCAGCGAAATGGTCGATGGTGATGGAGGTAATGTGCAGATCATTCACAAAGAAGAAGGTCAAGCTAGGATCTCCAGTGACAGAAAGGACAGAAAGGGCATCCGACACATGCTCGAGTTGAGCATCAATCCTCTGGATCCAGTGAGTCATCCTGAAGGCATAGTGAATATTGTCAGAGGCAGGGTAGGTCCTGTTACAGTCAACGTGCAAGATTCCCTTGAATTTGGAAGAGAACAGATGGCTGAATTCGAAACGACTTGGCCGGAGCATTTCCATGATACCATCAACAAAAAGAACACGACCATGGCAGTGACGAGGAAAAGTGTAAAAGTTGGTGAAACAAAAGTGTTTGACACCAGCCTCATCTACTCAAGAGTAGTAGGTCTTCAGGCCAGTTCCCGTCAAGTGGACATCAAGGAGGTTCTCGCACATGAGCTGGCACCAATCCCAACATCAATGTTCACAGATGCAGGAGAGATGAGATGCTCAACAGGAAAATCCGTGTTGAAGACTCAACTGAAAGTTGAGTTCACTTCCAGAAATGCACCAAACACAGATATCACAACCATCGATGGTTCTACTCTCCTCTGGGTGATACACTGGCCTGTGGGTGGTACAGTAAAAACGTATGTGTCAAACTTCAGACATCATATAGAGGAAGCTGCAAAAAGGAGATGTGTACTTGGTGTTTGATCGGTACTATGAGTACAGAACAAAAGGTGTCACAAGAAGTGCGAGGAACACTGAAGCCAGTAGAGTTCACCAGCTCACGGTTATAACGGAGCTGCCATCACAGAAAGTAATCCTGACTGTCACTGAAAACAAGAAGCAGCTCATTGACATAATCTGCACTGAACTCAAACGAGACGTTTCGTTCCATCGAAACCACATACAGAATCACAAGCTGATCATCACAACCCAAGACAAAACTCTGATTGAGATCAGCAATGGAGGACTTATCATCAACAGAGGGGATATGAACACTACACATGAATAGGCAGATATCATCATCGTTCAACAAATGCTCATGGCTGCAAAGGAGAAACCCACAAGCATCACCGTCTTATCAGATGACACAGACGTGTTTGTACTGCTTCTACATTACTATCTGGAAGATTGTCTGAAGTTCATGGTGAGTATGGAATCTCCAATCAAAGATCGAGAAATAGTCGATATCGGCAAGACCGTTGAGAAGCACATAGATATCATAACAGAAATCCTAGCTGCTCATGCACTTTCTGGTTGCGACACAGTTGCTTGCTGTTTCGGCATTGGAAAAAGCACTGTTCTGAAAGTTGTATAAAGTGGACTTCTTCTGTCACTTCTGGGACAAATTGATGCTTCGCTGCCCTCGGTGATACAGCAGGCAACGAAATTCATGACTTCTTGCTATGGACAGAACAACAGTGACACGATGTCAAATGCACGACTCAGTGCTTGGGCAGCAAAAACAGGCAAAGGGTATACATCAACACCAAAATGATGCTCTCTACCACCGACCAGCGAGGCCTTCGAGGAAAACGTGAAACGTGCGCATCATCAAGCATCCATATGGCGCGCCGTGAAAGACGCGGTTCCACCAGAACTGGACGTTGAAAAATATGGATGAAAGAAAGATGAAACCAACAGATCACTTGTACCTACGACAGTCCCGGATACAGTCCGGGGAGGTGGTAGCGGAGTGGTTAGCGTCTCAGACTGGCGTTCTCGGTGACCCAAGTTCGATCCCCGAAGAAAACCAAAACCTTTCTGCACCGTCGAGTGGCCTAAGAAAACCCACATGCCCTGCCCATCAACTCTACCTTCGATTGCGAGTGCATCGGAGGACACAGGAGGGCGGTATGAGCCTCACAGGCGTCACTGTAAGAATCCTGCCTGCGCCACCACGGGCGAGGACCAACCATCACAACCCTCAAGTGAACCTCCAGAGCCTACCATCCGAGCCCTGGGTCACCACTGCCTACATGTGCTATAGGCACAAATGTAAAAAAAAAAAAAAAAAAAAGTCAGCCTTGCACCAGATGCTGTCTTGCGACTGATCAGGTGTGGATGCGAGAGTGACACACCTTGTCGTTCATCCAGATGTGGTTGCCGGAGTGCCAATCTGTCGTGCACAATGTTATGTGCCTGTCACGATGGAATTTGCTGCAACACAAATGCTTTATGACTTGTGACAGTGACTAGCAGTCGAAAAATCAAAATCCATATCTTACGTTTAACAGAATACATAAATGTTTTCAGTGATTAAACCAACAAGTTGTGTCTCATGTGATTTAATCAGAAATTAAATCATGCGTCGTTGCAATAAATGCAAAAAAATATACAAATAAGCGTTTATTTTATTAATAATACCACACAGACCTTGCTAATCCGTGCTAGTGCATGTCATTAATCAGATCTAGTAATGGCTGTTGAGAAAGTCAATTTTCTGCAATGAAAAACACATTTATGGCGGCCATCTTGTTTTTGTATGTGTTTTATTGATATAATAATGGCAGCATTGTAATGTTGATGCCTGAAAACATATAAAAGAACTTGCATTCGTGTTTCTATCTCATATAGTTACGAAGATATGATGAAAATAGATTTTCCCAGATTCGATGGCGACCATCTTGGATTTCGCCTCCTAGCACAAATTGCTCAAGTATGACTAGATGTATCCGGCAGTTTCTGAATATATATGCCCTTACCATCAATAATCAACATTAAAAAAAAACCTTATACTCCAAAAAGAGGTCCCATGGTACTTCTGCCAGACTATTTCCCTCTGCCGGACTGCCAATATAATGCAGTTCAACTCGAATCGTGTTATCGTCAATTGATCGGTCATAACTCTCAGCGCCTGAGGGTATGATGGACTACACTTCAGGGAGCAGCATTCAAGAGTAAACATAACGTGGGTAATACATCTGGTAGGGCAGTGTTTGATATGCTAGAGTCATCGGTAAGGTTGGAAGTATATTTATTTGACGGGGGAGTTGTCTTGCATTTATGGCCACGTATGACAACTTGATGTTTACATTCAGCAGATGTGTGCTTTAGAAGTAACAAGTGCTTGTGGGCCCTTCGGACCCATGTATTGATGTTTGTAGTAGTAGTATATATTAGACAACATGTGATTGCAAACTCCAATCGTGTTGTTGCTGTCGTTGGTCACTGGTCAAAGTGCCTCGGGGTAGAGCACGTTCCGTGTGATTCCAACCCTTTGTGTTCCGTGTGATTCCAACCCTTTGTGTTCCGTGTGATTCCAACCCTTTGTGTTCCGTGTGATTCCAACACACACACTCACACACGCACACAAACGTAAGTCCATGAGTCTAATGAGTTTGTGGAATGAGGCAAAACGTTACCGCAGAGTTTTTCCAGTAATCTAATACTCCTAAAGTGTTTTTTAGCCCAAAACCCCCCTTAAAAATTATTCAATCGACATGGGACCAAGCCGCTTACCACCTACGATTTATTTGCGATTTTTTTAGTCTACTCTTATCAAAATTGAATTTACTGGTGCGGCTACCCAAAACAGACACACACACACACACACACACACACACACACACACACACACACACACACACACACACACACACACACACACACACACACACACACACACACACACACACACACACACACACACACACGGCTACTCCTATAGTATATTAGATACGTGGGAAGATTTATTGAACATTTGAAACGAAAGAAAACCCTAAGCAAAAAAGTTATGGCCTCGTTCCGTGACAGGACTGGATATCGACGAATCGCAAGATAACTTTATCTCCGCACACACCAATGTAATGCACTTATATACATAAATATCTTTTACCTTTTTACACAGATACATATTTTTTTTTTCATGGGTTAAAACTAATGTTTTTTCCCTCCATTTACCCCCCCTGCATCCCCACAACAGGGCGGGGGGGGGGCCATTACTGCCCTAAGAATACAGCAGGACTCGTGGCGATGGTGCACCGGGGACGGGGGACCTATACCCTTAGTATGTATACTCTACTGGATTGGGGTCCATGCATTATGGTAACGTATGATTTTGTCTCGTAAAAGAGAAAAGATTTCTGACTTTTTGAAGTATAGTAAGTATATATAGAGTAAGTAGTAGTAGTGAGTAGTATAGTTTATTTTATAGAGTTTATTCCCAAAAATAAAAATTTATATACCATAAAAAATATTACAATTTTATGGGGCTTTATCTGCTGAGCATGGCCCCTTTAGCAGCATAAAACTTTAAACATAACAAAAATCGAATACGATGACGGCAAAATTTAAAAATAAAGATTCATAAAAAATATAAACTCATAAAAACTGTTTTTTTTTATAAAAAGTACCTAAATTTCGAGCCAAATTTACGTTTTTCTTTTTTCAATCTAAAGAACTTGATTTTGTAAATTAATAAAATTTTTAAAATTTTAAAATTTTAAATTTTGGATTATTTGCTTTTTTGATGTCATCTGGTAATGCGTTCCAACTTTTTCGGGCCAAAACAATTATAAAAAAATTTTTACAGTTTTTGTTTTTGGGTTGTGGCATACAATTTAAACTTGTTACCTCGGGTACCTAGGCGTATGAATCATTTAAAATTTTTCGTTGTTCTATTTCATTTAAATCATTAAAACAGTGAAAAACAAAAATTTTTAGAAATTCAATTTTTTAGAAATTTTTTAACCCCCTTGAAAAAAATTTGTAGAGTCTTTTTTTCCTCTATATTTTTAGGTTCTGATAAATTTCTTCGGTGACAAAAATTTCCTTTAAACTTTAAACGGCCACGTAAAACCCCAATGGCCACAATATATAAAAAGGATAACACAGGGAATAATATTATTTTTTAAAGCTCATTGTTAAATTTGTAACAAATTTTTGTATAATATTCCAAATTTTTTTGAAAATTTTAAGCAGATGTTGAATATGATTTTTCCAATTCAATTTTTTCATCTATTCCCCCCAAAAAATTTTTGTACAGAAACCCTCTTTAGTTCCACCCATCCATATAACGGACCCTGTTTATACTACAGATCGATTTTGAATAGCATATAATTATTTTTGTAATACTACCTTTAATTTGTTACTAAAACCCATTTACAAATTTTTTTCTAGTTCATATTTAACACCGATTCAAGGATCTAAGTTTTTTCCCCTTAAAAAGCGAGGTGTATCTGCATAAGAAATAATTAAATTTTTCCTGGCATTGGAAATATCTTTTATAATTACCAAGAAAAACAATGGGCCCGTATTATCCCTGGGCCCCCCCTGTCAACAGTTTTCACACTGATGTTTTCTTATTACAATTACACTTGTTTCCTTTTTGGGGCAAAAAACTTGAAAATAATTTTAAATGGTTTTTCCTTTTATTCCTATATTTTTAGCTTATCATTAATATTTTATGGCCGTGAATCAATGCCTTAGAAAAGGCCATGAATATCCCTGCCTGTGTTTTCTTTCCAAAATTTACTATAAATTTCCTTGTAAATTTCATTATGGCTTTCCTTTTGACTTGTTATTGCGAAACCCTACTGATTTCAGAAAATAATTTAAAATCTTCCAGAACCCTTTGAATCTATGAACTAGTTTTTTCAAAAACTTTACTAATCGGGGGAAAAAATAGATATGGGTCTATAATTATTTTTTACATCATCTCACCAGATTTAAAAATTGGGATCACTTTAGCAATTTTAAAATTTGTCCGGGAAAACATCCTTGCTGGAAAAATAGATTGTTTGTGGTGAGAGGGGTCAAAGTAATGTGCATAAATTGGGCGTTTTTGGGGGGAATTTCAAACACATCCTGGTGCTGTGTTTTCTTTTATGATTTTAAAAAAAATTTGAAAATTTTTAACCCCCCCTTCCCTATTAAAAGGATAAAAGGGAAAAGAAAATTTTTTGATGGGTTTTAAAAATTGAGAGGGGGAGTTTTTGCGTGCACTTGTTTTTTGCGGTGGGGAACCAGTTTTTTTTAAAAAAATGTTTTTTAAAATATTTTCGTGAGGCCATTTAAATTTTTTAGTTTAATTTATTACAAAGATGACTTTTTTTTTTGCCCATTAACTATTTATTTTATTCCAAAATTTATTTATTTTTAACCCTTTTTTCACCTTAAATTTTCTTGAAAAAATTTGTTTTTTGCAGCCGAATAGTTTTCAGCTTTTCCTGTACTTTTATCTTTGGGCCATATGACAATGGCCATTTTGATGCCCACCTTTCAATCTGTTTTCTCCTGGATACTAGTTTTTAATCCTGCGTTATTAAGGGCTTCTTTTTGTTTTTTTAAAGTTTAACTTTAATTTTTCTAAAGGGAAAAAAGAAAAAAATTATCTATATATAAAACTTGAATTTACATATCATCATTTCGTCGTTAAAATATTAATTTCAACCATTTTCATGTGATTTTCTTCTCCAAATAAAATTTATATTGATGTCAAAAAAAATCTCTTTCTACATATGCATCACACTTATTTACATTTTCTAAACTGAGAGTATACTGCAAAATATCTGTTTTTATTAGTATATCTATGTTTTTTATTTATTTTTTCCAATTGAGGGCCTATATGATCTATTAATGAAAGGGACGTTTTTAGTAACTCTCGTTTTTTTTGTAATGGGAACAACCATTTGAATACATAAAAGTTTATGAAAATCAAAGACTCCCGTTCAGTTGCTTTAAAATAAAACAAATTCCAATCCCCCAGAAAAATATTTTGTTGTACTTTTTTTTTTTGCTGTATAATCAAAAATTGCTTTAAAGCATTTAAAAAATTCAAGCATGTTCCCCTTTGGCGGCCTATAGAAAGTCAAAAAATTTTATTTCCTTCCATTATTCACTTGTATACAGACACACTAAAAATGGGGTTCCATCATACAAAACCTCCTTTGATACAAAGAAATTTAAAACCCACTGGATATATAATAAACCACCTCCACCTTTCCCATTTTTGTTCTTGCGTCTTCATAACCTTTTTAAAACATACATGCTTCGATGTTATTTTCTAAACCCGTCTCCGAAACCCCATCCATCAAATTTATCCTTATCGGTTAACACTGATCAATTAATTTTGGAGATTACTAGAGACTTCTAATGTTTTTATACTTAATCCGAAAAAACATCACTTCACTTAATTTACTTTAACTCATTTAATATTATACTGTGAAATTTTTTGTCATGTTCCCATTTGTGTTTTTGTGTCATGTCTGTAGTATGTATGTCATACTAGTAGCGTTTTGAAAATATTGATATGTATTCGTGGGGCCCCAAGCATGGAAAATTTGGGATGTGGTCCCGGTACTAAGAAAAATGCAAAGACTGGGCCAAAAACTACCCTCCCGTGTCCCCCTTGCCGGTGCTCAGTAAGGTTCTGGAAAATATTGTGGCTTCGAGGTCCTGAGGGACCTTTTAGGGACCACCTGCTCAACCTAATCAGTTTTGGGGGCACCGGCAGGTCAGCTGCGACCTCTCTGCTGTTATCCACGGAATGGGTCACCCTGGGCCAAGGTGGGCCACTGCTGTCGTGGCTCTCGACATAGAGGGGCTTTCGACGGGTCCGCAGCCCTCATCACAAAGCTCCGCTGCAGGTGTGGACGGGCCGTCCTTCAACTCTTCAGCGACTACCAGACGGGCAACTAAGGGTGGGATTAATGGGCAAGAGTCTGATTGAGCCATCAGAGCCCTGTCCCCGGAACGCCCCGGGCCCCCGCTCTGGAATATTTTATTAAAGATATCCTGAATTTAAAACCCCGCTCGAGGGCCTATGCCGATATCTCACCCTGACGCAGAGCTAAAAGGCCCAGGGGGAGACTGCCCTGCGCCCCGAATAAGCTTCTTAGCAAATAATTTTTTCAAATTGTGTAAACAACAGCTTGGTGTACTTATATATATATACCTGAATAATTAAAGGGGGGGCCCCCAAATAAAATTTTGATAAGGGGGCGTGGCACCCAAAAAAAAAAAAATGGGCCCCCATAAATACCGAAAAATACTTTAGCGCCCAGATTCTTCTAAAATATTTTTGAGTGGGTTTAAATCTAGACTATGGCTTGTGGACATGCCCAATCCATTAAGATCTTGCTGAAAATTGGGAAACATCTCTAATTTTCATATTTTTTTAAAAGGCGTCCTTTTTCTTTTTAAAAAAAGCTTTAAAAGCAACAAAAAGGACAAAACGTTGTACATATCTTCATTTATTGATACTCCTTGTAGTTTTCTGCACAAAATTTGCAAAAGAAATACACTTATGGAAAAACCAAATTATTCAAGTGATTTCTGTTTTTCCATGATACTGATGCAAAATTTTTCTTGC
>JACEEZ010018332.1:0-20514 GCA_016584305.1 Chionoecetes opilio
TGGTACCTTTTAAACCAGATGGGTTTTGGTTGCCTGATACCCAGGGTTTGCCCTGGGTGGCGATCTTTCCTACCTATAGCTTAGGCATGTCAAGGGGACCAAAATAAAGATTTATAGATTTTTTTATTGTTTAGTTTTTTTTTTTGTTATTTTTTGTTATATTTTTTTTTTTTTTTAATTCGTGGATTAGGGTTCCCCATGGTCGTAGTTGAGGGTAAAGAAAATTATTAATGTGATTATGTGTGTCTTTTTTCTCCCCAGGATGTGAAAGGGACATCAAAAGGTTTGGAGCCAAAGCGGGTAGGTGTTTCAGATTTGCACAAGGTCATTTAGGAAAGCTAATGTCTTTTGACCTTCTGCCCAAAGGAGATTTTTTACCTAGTGTGCTCGGTGCGCTAGTCCCGGGGAACACACTCACGGCCTCCCCATAAAAAGTCTTTTTTAATTTATTTGTTTCCCTTTAAAGGGCCAGAGTGCGTTTCGAGAAGGAAAGTTAGTTGAGTATCGTTAAGGCAATATTTCTAGTTATCACAAATTTTTGCCACAGATAATTGAAATCTTAAGCTATGAGATGAATAAAAAAGTATCATTAATATAATAGTAATAAATAGGGGAAACTAGAATATACTAATCAAATTTTTTTACAAAAAACTTAAATTTATCCGGTTTTCACACGAAACATTATAACGCAATTTAGTCCTAAAGGGGCCCCGCCGCTCAAATCACAACCCAGCCAACACCAGATCAAATTAGCTTTATCAGGAATCTAAGGGTGCGAAGGCTTTGAGTGAGGAGCGACACTGTCTCTCCTTCTCTCCTTTCTCTTTATCCTTTTCTGCACAAAAACATCCCAGAATATTTCCTCTTTTTAACCATTTCCACATTATTGCGAGTCTTTCTCTCTCTCGCTCTCTCTTTCTCTCCTCAACCGACATATACATTAGGCCTAGGGTGGAGTGAAAAAAACTTTTTTTTTAAAGATCGGAATAGTTTGGGGGAATTTTGAAGTAACCCAATAAAGTAAAAAAAAAAATTACGGTATATTTTAAAATTTCCCGGTGCCCCAAGTGCTGTAAAAAGAAAAAGTATTTAAAAAAAAAAAAAAAAAAAAAAAAAAAAAAAAAAAAAAAAAAAAAAAAAAAAAAAAAAAAAAGTAAGCCTTTTCAAGTTTTTTTTTTAGAGGAATCCGAAAAAAGCGCAGAAGACCATAAAGTGCCAAAAAGATGAAAAACCAAATTTTTAAATTTAGAGGTGCCCCCCAAACAAAGATTTTAGAGGTGTGTGGGTGATGCCTTCGTTTTATTTGAAGTGTATGGGGAAGTCCCCATCTATCTTAATAGGGGAATAATTAAATTGAATCAAACAAAAATATTAATGTATTAAAAAAAAATCTTTTTTTGAATAAATCTAGATTTTCCCCCCCTTTGGGGGACCCAAGAAATCTGGTAGAAAGTTTGTACAAAATTTTATTCCCCAAAACATGTGTTAGTGAAAAATTTTCATTCTATCCAAAAAAAATATTCAGGAAAAAAATATATTTTGATACATTATGAAAATAAAAAAAAAATAGTCATAAAACCAAATCTTTGACATCTTTGGGGACCTGAAAAAAACTCGCAGAGACTTCAATTTTTGTTTACGTGAATTTTCCACAATTCCATTTCGCACAATTCCCCCACTATTCCAGACGAATCACATAAAAAGTTGCAAAAAACGGTCATTTCGCTCCACCCTAAATACATGTCTATTTTTTCAAAATATTCGCATAACATCCGCATCTGTCGATGCGGATGTGGATGTTAAAAATTATGCGACATCAGAGGACAATTTGCAGATTGCCGTAGCATGTTTTTAAAACCCTTTTTTGTGATCTGGCCGATCAATGAATGTTAAATGAAATAAATGCTCGTATGAAAGTTAACATTTTTTCAGTGATTTTCATCTCATGTTCTGCGTGATTTCATCGCAAATACTTTTTTCCAGTGATCCCACCTGCTTTAATGGTTATAGGTAATCTAGGAGAAAACTTTGAAAAGCATCTTTTAAAGTTACTTATAATTTTGTCATCAAGAGTAAGAGTTCAGATGTTTTAAGTTCATTTTTTAAATTCTTCGTTGCAATAAATGTTTACTGCAACTGTTAGTTAATAATAATATGAATAGTGATGTGAATAATGATAATAATAACAATATAGATAAAAAAATAATAATGATAATAATAATAATAATAGTAATAATAATAACAATAATAATAATGTGTAGACATACTGACAGTTGTAAAAACAGGTGATAAAGGAGACATGGGTTGGGAAGTGAGTACTTTATTCCTGAATTGTTTCGCCTCTACTGGGGTTCTTTAGAGGAATACGGCTCGCAGGTTTCAGTTCCAGTACAAAGTTATTGATTGCAACAAGGACAATACAAAATATACAAAAAAATACTTTAATAATAACATCAAAATAATACAAAACAAGTGTGTACAAGCATTGCTACTCATAAAGGAGTAGCCCGTGACGTTACATTATATCAAAAGGCAATACATATTTTTAATATGTCTTGATGGCTTGAATTATCTCCAGGCGGTGGGGTTGTAGCTCACCCATTCCTCTCGTCTTCGTGGCTGTAGTAGTCCGGTAGTCCATTAGGTGTCAGTTGGGCAGGCGCGGGTTTGGATATCTTCCCGCTCGCAGGCACTGCCTCACGTAAGGTAGGGCTGGCCTGTGTGAGATGTGGCTTTTAATCGCCACACCTTCCTGAGCGATCAGGTATCGTAGTGATCAAGTAGTTTGAGCAGGTCTTCCTCCTTGCAGGTGTAGAGTGGGTCTTGAATCTGCGTCCCTCTCTCGATCAGAGCGGTAGACATTTTTGCACTGGGAAGCTGCGTCACTCGTCACTGGTTCGTCAGCAACCATCGGCTGCTCTTCCGCGGGCTCACATTGAGTCGCGGGGGACATGGCGGGGGGGCCACAGCAGGCTAAAACTCCCCCCAATGGCAGACATCTCCATGGGGCCTGGTCCAGCTTTTGGGGGTACGCAGGGGAGCCTGGGAGTCAACATCCACGTCCCCAACAGGGGCGACAGGGGTTCGTTCTCGAGCCTCTTCTTCCTCCTCCTGCGGGTGGCACCGTCTAGTCTTAGTAAACGGCAGCGTCCTCCTCTGGCGTACACCCTTGGAAAGGGGGGCTGGGGTGCTTTGGGGCCCGAGGTGGAAGCTGTGATGGCCTCCCCCTGCTTCGGCTGCTGGTGAACCATGGACCCAGGAATCCGTCTGAGCCAGGTCGGCAGCGGCGGTTCAGGCGTGATGCCCGGCACCGCAAAATTTGGGGCTCAGCGGGGCGGGACGCTCTCCATCCTCCCGTAGGCGGCGAATGCAAGTCCCGCGAACGTGTTCCCCGCTGTACACTCCGTACAGCCCCCTATTTCCGCTGACACTGGCGCTGGTAGTGCCCAAAACGCCTGGCAGCGGGGGGTAGCAGCGGACGGGTTCCTGGATGAACCTGCGCACCGCGAAGGTCCGAAACATCCAAGGTCCAGGGCGGCGGGGATGGTCCCCCGCAACGTCAGCTGAAACTGCCGGGTGGAGAGGTTCCGTCCACGACCCGCGTTGTACGAGCACCTCACCACCGTCTCAACGAGTGGGGCTCCAAATACAGGGTCCAGGGGGAGGCCAGCGGGGTATCCAACGAGGACACCTCTCCTGCTGGGTTCCCTCCGCACTAACACCTATGCCACGTGGTTGGCCGTCAGCAACTTCCTGGAGGGTGGTGGTGGCGTCCCAATTCGCCCCCCGGAGAAGGAACTCTCCGGTGGCGGAGTCGTCCACCTTGAGGGCGAGTTTGAGCTTGCCCTCTCACCATCGCATCAGCTGATAGCGGCTGGGAATCTCGTGCATGGTTGAAGATTCTCCATTCTGGGCTGGGTCGCTCCGTCTCCGTGGCACCACTCTGCCGTGGAGAGGAAGGCTTCTCACCCCTGAAGCGCTTCCTTTGTACGAGGGTAGAACCGTTATCTGCTGGTTTCTCGGGTCACCTCTTTGCAGTTGCCATGGTCTGAGTAAACTCAACAACACACGACTAACAGCTGAGAAAGGAGTTAGCGGGAGGAGGTCCGCTCACCACCGAAGCGCCAGGAGAACTCGACAACGGCTCGCAGTTGTGGGAAATAGTGGGGGAAAGATAAAGAAAGTATAAGAAAAATAATAGAGAAAAATGAAAGACAGCAAGAGTATACAGTACGTGGGATTACCACGCTGCTAATTCAAAGATTAATAATACGTATCGTCGCCTGAATTTAGAGTAAACAAATATTTATAAGAAGGCCTTAAGTTATAGGTAATGATACTATGGATCATAAATGTTGACAAAAACTCATTTTCCTTATACACTACAACCCAAGGCAAAATAATCAAGAGACTCGACAACCCGAATATACTAACACAATAATAACCAGCTGGACAAACCAAATTGAATGATAATAGTAACAATAGTACTACAACCAGTCACTTCTATAACAATCAGTACCATTCCATTTCCTGACAAAGATCATCTTACCCTAATTATGTCAGTAATAATATATGTAATATCATTAATATCAATAATAACTGACATTATCTGAAACAACAATAATATCAACAACAAATGTTTAGTAATTTCAACGTAATTTATTTTATGGTGATAATCACCATGAAATTACATTAGGACCAAAAAACAAAATTAGGGGTCCCATAACAAACGTTATTGCAGTCATAAAAACTTAAAATTTAATTAAATACTCTAGACCTTAATCCAACCTAACGTTGTTCATAATCTTATAACTTATATTAATTTACTTAATCCAAACTAACATATCTAATCCTATAAATGAATAAACAATATTTACACGAAACCTTAATCCAACACTAATAATTCAGTATATTGATACTTATTAGTATTCACATCGTACACTGCACATCAACCCTATATCAACCTTGAATATAATGATGGAATCAAAAGTCCATCCCTAATCCCATCGTAAGCTTACAAGTCTTAAATACAAATCTTCACAATTATAAAAATTTTGTATTCAAATATTATATATATTTTTTTTTTTTTTTTTTTTTATTATTATTTTTATTTTTTACTATTTTTTTTTTTCTTCTCCAAAGAGGTGGTTGCAATGAGGTGTAGGTGGTTCTTCCTCAAGTATTGATATTGACCTAGGGAACCAACCATGATTTGCTTGTACATTAGCACCGCCTAACTCAAAAGCAGTCTGATTTTCTGGTTTCAGTAATTTTTCCCTAACTTTTTTCGCTTTTTTATGGATGGATTTGTTAACTGCATCATTCCTGCTATTTCATATAGTTCTTATATAATAAAGTGGCTTTCTAAACACACACAACACACACACACACACAAAAAACAACACACACAAACACACACACACACTGTTATGACCGTTCGTGATTGTCTAGGGTGTTAGTGATTGTCTAGGGTTGATGAGAAAAGTACTAACGTTTCACTACAAATACGTGAGGATTATGGACACGAAGCTGAAAACTTATTTAAATCTAAATATCCTTAGTTAAATTTCATTAACATTACTTGGTGGTAATATATCCCCACGTAAACAAAAGATTAAAGTTCACAAAATGAATAAACACGAAGCAATATAGATTAACACAACAATAATATAATAAATGAACTAAACAATAACAAACTTAATGAAAGTAAATATGAATTAATTAGCTAAACCCACACCTTCTGCAATATACACTTAGTTAATATTACCGACATCAACGGGTGAGGAGGGATGTCTGGCTTAACACTACCACCACCAGAAAGTAAGACTCCAGGTGGGTTACAAGCTGAGACTGAAGAGTTTGGGTCGGCAAGCTCCTTTCGTCACCTTAAGTGAAGCCCGGCTTGTCTCAAAGCTTTGTTCAGGCTTCGGGTACTTGTATCGAAACCCGGCTGGATTTGGAGTCTTGATGGTAGTTCGGTGGTGAATAACGAAACGACGGGGAAGGGCGTAACAACTTACACACACACACAGACACACATATACCCACACACACACACACACACACATACACACAGGTTTACACCGCCTGAACGGCTTTGTGGGTTAGAGCGTCCCGCGCCATTTTGTTTTCCGGCGTTCGATCCCCGGCCCCGCTCGTTCCCGAGGATTTTTCCACTGATAAATTCGGGCGGTACTGTCTGTCCCCTTTGAGCAATGGGATAGGGGTGTGTGGTGTGTGAGGTCTCAGCATTAACTGAGATCGGTAATAATAATGAGCTCCAAGCTCGCACCGGGAAGGAGAAACTGGTGATCGCGAGCTATCTCGCGTGGACAAGACCATGGGTGAGTGACACACGATGCTTGCATGACTCAGTGGTTTAAGAGCGTGCCTGGTCATTCTGTGGTCGTGCGTTCGATCCCGTCTCGCTTCCGGGGATTTTTCACTGATGAATTGGGTGGTTACTGTCCCCCTTGAGCAAGGGGATGGGGTGTGTGTAGTGTGTGAGGTACTACCAAAACCTATAGATCAGTTGCTATGTGTTTCAATCTGTTTCCGGGAAGGTTTAAAGCGGGAGATACGTAGGTATCAAGTACGTAGGTAAAAACATGAATGACATACTCACAAAAGAAGGTATGCAATAACTAAAAAAAATATAGCTTCCTTCATAGAAGTATAGATACCTGGAATGGATTAGAAGAGGAAAAGATAGCGATAAAATAATGTGCATCAATTCAAAGACAATTTAGATGAGTACAGACACGAAGACAGAATTACATTAGTATTACATCAGAATTACAAGAGTATGGTTCAGGCTTTGTATTCTACAGTAAGGCAAATATGCTCTATATTTTCTTTTTTTACTTTCATGCCTATGGCAGCTGTAGGCAACTTCCATAAGGGCTTGGATGGATAACTCTCTATGGGTCAATAGGGTTCATAAGACCATGATGGTTGGCCCTCGTCCGTGGTGGCGTAGGCAGGATTTTTATAGTGACGCCTTGTAGTGGCTCATGCCACCCTCAAGTGTCCAATGCACTCGCCGCCGAAGGTAGGTTAATGGGCGACATGTGGGTAAATTTCAGGACTCGACGATGGTGGAAAGATCTGCACCCGGGGGACTTGAACTCGTGACGCCGATCTCACTCACCACTACCAAAAAAAGCCTAGCAGCCGGCGGACTTGATCACGGATCGTTGAGCTCACTACTCTCAGGCGCTAACCTGAGTACCTGACAACGCTATTAACTCCTGCCGGAATTTATATTCTGAGCTAATCCACAGCTTACATCCCGTACCTATTAGTACAGGAGCATTAGCTAAAAGGTGGAAATAAATAGTAGAAAGCTGATTTTTTCAGGAGAGCTCCAAAATATTGTATATATCGCCCTTATGCAAAGTTCTGCAAATTCAACCTCGTGGCATTTTCATAATTCAAAATGGCCGCCATCACAATTAACGATAAAATGAAAAGTACTATGATCATCCATCCGAGTTCGTAGTAATAAGAGTTTTGTGTGTACATCTATGTTTTAGAGTGTGCTGAATACAATGGAGTCATAAAAAATATTTTGAGTTGACATAATTAGCATAAATTCAATAAGGTGAAGAAAAATATTTATTTTAATTTTTTTAATTTTAATAATACCACAACTATGTTATGTACGTTACATTTATAATAGCCAAACTATGTTATATTGTACAAAACACCAATTAGAAACCACAAATAACCCAACCATATGTTGAAGGAATGTCTAATCAGTGGTATCCCCTTCGCCTTGCACATCAAGAACATGCGAATTCTTACAATTGTACCCACTGCAACCAGTGCACATTATGGTACACTCCATCCGTGCCTTGTAACAACGACATGACTTTCCACACCCTCCCTTTGCAGCCGCATGATACCATTTTCAGTACCTTCTCGGGAGCAACAGGCCTATCGGTATAGATTGGAACAAGTATCCCCTCTCTGTACTCCCACCCCCACTCATTTGGTGGTAGCTCATTTCCCTGCCATTGCTGAACAGCATGGTATGTTCTATAGCTATGGAATTTGGCAGCTGCTGAAGTTGGAGGGATTGATTCCAATTTGAAACCAGATGAGATAAGGACGCTCTACGTGTAGATCGGAAGTACATAACATAGCGATGCTTGTCCAGTGAATTTGACCGGACAGCTCCATACAGCTTAGTAGAAACAACTCTCCTATGCGTGCTATCTCATCCTGACTGCTGTCAGACTGAGGAGAAAACACTCAAACAGGGTATTCTCGCTTGGAAATTGTTTGCCAGCATAGAAGAGAACCTGACAGTCATGGTGGTACTTGACTTCAGCAGCAATAAAATCTAACTCATTGGATACGCGAAGTCTAACAGCATCTCCTCTAACAGCATCTCAGATGGAGTGTACTCATCATGGCGATCGCCAGCTTTCTCAATTACGCTTTGAAGGGTGGCTTTTGTCATAGCATCATGTGCCCGTACCCGACGGTTGCGGGGTATCTTTGTTTCTACATTGTAGTCAATTACAGTCTTTGCACAATAGAGACAATCTTCTTTTATATTGACAACTCGAATTCTTGAACGTAATTTTGAAGATGATGTGCCCCAATCAGAGTCCAATGGCTCTTCTTCCCTTTTCCTTTTGTAAGAAGTAATACTGCATGGTCGAATGTATTCGCGACGACATTTACCATGGACTGGGACTGGCAATTGTGACCTCTTCCTCTCAAATACAGACTGCAAACCATCTTCTCTTTCAATGCTGGCTCGTAGGAGTCCCTCAAGGCCCTTATCATGGACCTCTGCACGATCTGATGTGATCTGCTTACCGCATGTGGGAATACTGCAAAAGTCGGCCATCATGACAACACCTGAAAAACGAGAAAATTAGTATTATAATTATTATTATTATTATAATATACTATTAATTATAATTTATGCTAATTATCACTCACTATTGTTATAATATACTAGTAATTACACTTTATGCTAATTATTTTAACTCAAAATGAACATGGCATGGGTCCACTGTAATAAGTTGCCAGTTATGCCGATTTTGGTATTTTAACCATTTATCGCAAATTGTTATAGCGGCCATCTTCAATTCTGAAAAGCCACCAGGTTTAATTTGCAGAACTTTGCACAGTGGACATGCTTATAGTTTTTCTGGAGCTCCCCTGAACAAATCAGGTTTCTACTATTTTTTTCTAGGCTTTCGTTACATTTTTACTAATGCTCCTGTACTATATATCCAATAGGGTAAAAGAGGCTCCGTGACCTTGATAGCGTTCCTTTGCAAATTAAATTATGGGATTTTTTCCAAAAAAATCATATATGAATTAAACGTAATTCCCAGGATTATTGGGAATATTTTTTATAAGGTGGGTCTGTGAATATTTATGTTTGAAGTCATGAGCAAATGTAATACTTACTTATGTGTATGTAGTTATAATTCCAATCATGCATTTAGGTGTTAATAGTTATATGACTATTTTCGTCAACTTGTAATTGAATCAGAGTCAAGCAGCCGTAAATTGTACGTTGAAAAACAAATTAATACAAATCATGATTATAGTACCGACAATTTCTTCAGCCAACATTCCTGTTACGTTTAGGATTTGTATATTGATACGTACCATAGCATAGCCATGTTGCAGGCTTTTTTCTACCTCCCGTCCTACTCCAGTGGTTGATACTTTCAATTGCATCTGCTCCATTCATCACAGTGCAGTTGATTTAAGACTGAACATTTCGTTTGTTTTACTTCTCTCTCTCTCTCTCTCTCTCTCTCTCTCTCTCTCCTCTCTCCTCTCTCTCTCTCTCTCTCTCTCCTCTCTCTCTCTCTCTCTCTCCTCTCTCTCTCTGTGCCTCTCTCTCTGTGCCCTCTCTCTCTCTCTCTCTCTCCTCTCTCTCTCTCTCTTCTCCTCTCTCTCTCTCTCTCTCTCTCTCCTCTCTCTCTCTCTCTCTCTCTCTCTCTCTGTTTTAGTTAATTAAACCTATCAACATCAGTTAGTTGCACATGGCCAAGTTGGCTTAGGAGTTAATGAGATGAAGGCAAAAAGTGTTCAGAAGCTAAAGATGTCCTCTTCCTAAGGAATCTTTCTAAAGCTCATATAATATCAGAATATGTATACATTATTTACAATTAAACAGGCTAAAAGTCATTGTCACAGGCACTTGCACACACGCATTTAACATGGCAACGTGTACACCCACGCCTCACGAAAACTAAGGTGGGTGTGTGCAGCACCATCGGTGGGCCGCTATCTTCACGCTGGGTGTTCAAGGCCCTGACGTTCACCTCAGCCGTGAATCAATCAATCAGTCATTGGGGGCATACGCCGGGAGGCGCGTCGCCTCGCCCACCCTACGACGCCACTCCGGGGGTCGCCACGCGCGAGTCCCCATACAGGTTCCCTTCCCATACAAAGCAACTCTCGACAAGAATCATCAACTTCCCCAGCCACGAGCCTTGTGGGCGCCCCCTTGGCCTCCTTCACGCCGGATTGTCTCTTACAGATACAACCCGATGGGAAGGATCGGTTTCAGGGTAGCGTGCCACATGCTCATATAGCCGAAATTGGCGCTCTCCGACTATGCAGATAACACTGGGCAACAAATTTTGGCAATTTTTTTATCTCAATTTTTCACGGTTTTTATATGTATTCGTGCCTGCTGATTCCAAAAATGACCTTATTTTTCTTCTAGCATTAATACTTTTATCATGAATAAAGAATACATTGGTATATATTATAATCTCAGAAATTTTACCAAAAATCAAGATAGAAATGTTCATATACACTACATTTCCTAAGGAAAGGAATGAAATAAGAACAAAATGGTCTGTTTATACATGTATTCGAGTCCGCTTATTCCAAAAATAACTCTATTTTTTTCTAGCATCAATAGTTTTATCATAAATTAAGAAAAGATGAAATTGTTATAGATACAACATTTCATAAGCAAATAAATGAAATAATGACAAACTTTTATCTTACAATGAAGGCATAAAACATCAGAGAACAATATATTTCTTTTCTTCACTTGCTACTAATAAAATAGAGCAATACTTAACGCTAAAAGTTAACACTTGAACGGGATGTTCTTTTGTGTACCCTAGGGTCATCTCGAATCAAACCCCACACGTAGTAGCCCATTCATTCCATCTCCCCTGATATCTCTTATCCATAGTTTGAATGTCTTGATGAAATTGTTCTCCATGCTCTTCACTCACATGTCCCAAATTTTCTCTGTGAAGAAGTCCAAGTGTGAATGCAAGTAGTGTACCTTTAGTGACATTCTGCAGCCAAGTTCTCTATAACATACAATAAAATTTTCCACCAGCTCTTTGTAGTTCTCAGACTTGTTATTTCCCAGGAACCCTTGTATACTAGCCGAAATGCTTGCCATGCATTTTTTTCAACAGTTGACATTTTTTCTTCCAAATCTTTAGATGCCAACATCTGTCTAATTTGGGCCCAATGAAGATGCCACCTTTGACTTTGGCCTCAGACAATTTTGGGACCATTAAACAGACATGTTTAAGGGCTTCACTTTCTGGACTTAATGCTTTGATAAACTATATCACAAGGCCAAGCTTTATGTGAAGTGATGACTGCAATATCTTCTCTCTTTGAACAAGAGCATACATACATTGTGTGTACCAGGAGTTAATTAACTTCTGACAGGCCATTTTCTTCTGTGATACTGTTGGTCATCTGTTCTATTATCCCATAGACAGATAAAACAAGAATACTTTGTATAACCTCCTTGTAGTCCAAGCAGGAATGCTAGAATTTTGCATTCAGGAATGCTAGCTTTTCTGTTTTTGTGTGGATTGTTGCAAATTTTAACAACCCTTTATATGGTTTAAATATACATAGTTATTCTGTTTATTATATATAACATATATATAAATAAATGTATTCATTAAATTCAATTTGAATATTGAAATGTTATGTTTAATACATAAATCCCCCAAAATACCACCAAAAAATTTAAAAAATGTCATACTGCCTTTTATACAAAAAATATTGAAACTGTGACAAAACCAATGTCATATTCGTAATCAGCATGTCTAGATTAGTAAAGAAACATACTAAACTCAACATAAACAAAAAAATGTTGCACAGTGTAATAAGCCTCGATTCAGTCTCACGGTGTAATTACTAATTTGTCACGTTATCATCCAAGCGATACCCCATGATTTTGCAAAGACACTTATTACCAAAGGCATCGATTCGCCTCTTCAAGTCGCTATTTAGTGTCCATATCTCACAACCATAAGAGTAAGACAGGGATCACAAGCGACTTGAAGAACCGGATCTTTGTCCTTCTTAACCGGGAGCGACAACGCCGAATACTCGTGCTGAGCAAGTCCATAACATGTGGGCTATGCCAATCCGCTGTAAGACTTCTTGACGTCTTGCCGCGACGCGAAAGGCACTCTGGCACGTTGGATCCTCGGATTGGATCCTCGGATCTTCGAGGAGGAGATCGCCTGACACTACCGTTCTTGTAGCGCGCTCTGACCTCCTCCACGGGACCCGAAGTCCTGCGAGGTGTAAAGTGTTGTATCTGGGCCTTGTGCAACACTGAGGGCCCCTACTCTCCTCTGGTGCTCCAGGCTGTCCAGCTTGAAGCGGGGATCGTCCCGCCACTGCTCCTGCTAGAGTTGCTGTCGCTGTCGCTGTAGTTGTTGTTGCTGTTGTTATTGATTATGTAGCTGTCGTTGTTGTTGTTGTTGTTGCCACTGCTGCTGCTGCCATTATTGCCGCGGTCGACGTCCCATCCACTGTTGGCAGTCGTTAAGTTGTATGAAGCGCTCAGCACGCCTCTGCACCTTGTCCAGCAGTGACAGGTGGCACGGGGCACTGCTCATCCATGTGAGGGGACTGTACTTCATGACTGGCCTCACTTGAGCCTTGTACAGTCTCAGGAGGCCGTCAGCGTCGAGCAGGTACCTTACTCGGCGCAGGACTGTCACCCTAAGGGAGGCTCTGCGTGCCACGGTCTCCAGGTGGCGATCGAAGCTGAGCCTGGTGTCAATCTTCACCCCAGGATGTTGATGTAGTCCTTGATGGCAAGGGTGTCGTCTCCAGAAATGCCACCGTCTTCCCGCGCCAAGATGTCACCAAGTTGACGGTTGGTGGCATCTATCACGTTCTCTGTCTCTTCTCTGGTGTAGGTGTGAGACACGGTACAATCGTCAGCATAGGCAGACGCCACGGGGAGGCTCTGGAGGAGGTCATTGAAACAAATGTTCCAGAGGATGCGGCCCAGGACCGACCCCTGTGGAACAGAAGCCTCCACTGGGTATGTAGTTGACGTGCTCCCATTCACTACCACCACCCTCAAATTCCGACTGTGCAGTTAGCTCGAGAACAGCACCAGCAGGTGCCCCGTGATGCCGAGCTGTTCGAGCTTTGCCAGGAGGCCCTTGTGCCAACACAGTCGAATGCCCCGGCAATGTCTAGGGCAATCACCAGTGATGGGCGGCCAGAGTCCAGGAAATCCTGCCATGATTTGGAGAGCTGGAGAAGCAGGTCCGAGGCAGATCGTCACTTCCTAAACCCCTACTGTCTTGGGGACATTAGGTGGCGGGTGAGTTGCTCCGCAATAATAATTTCCAAGATCTTACTGACAATTCTCTCTCTCTCTCTCTCTCTCTCTCTCTCTCTCTCTCTCTCTCTCTCTCTCTCTCTCTCTCTCTCACTCTCACTCTCACTCTCACTCTCACTCTCCTGTTTGTTTTATATTTCTAGTATTTTCTCTTTTTTTATCTCGGTTCTCAATTTTCGTATTCATCTTTTCCCTTTTTACTTACACTGTTTTCTTCCAACATATCTCACTTTTCCATTTTCCCTCAACCTCATTTCGTGCCTCCCATTCTATCCCATTTCTGGTTGTCACTTTGTATTTTATCCCTCAAAATATCAATATTTTGCGCTCAGGCATTAGGCAAGTTGACAAAACGTGCAAAATAGTTCTATATTCATAGAACTATTACACCTATATGTAGGATTGGAATTATAATTATATGCATAAAAGTAGGTATTACATTTGTTAATGACTTCAAACATAAATATTCACAGATCCACCTGGGGAAAAATATTTGCAATAATCCTGAGAACCACGTTTAATCTATTTATGGTGAGAAAAACCATAACTTAATTCACAAGGGAACGCTATTCAGGTCACTGAACGGTATGACCTATATCTGCCTCATTGACAAGCCGTGAGGTATATTATATATATGTATATATATATATATATATATATATATATATATATATATATATATATATATATATATATTAATATATATATATATATATATATATATATATATATATATATATATATATATATATAGTAAGTGAGGTTTTGTATATTATAAATTTACGTTATATGAAGTCTTTATTGATCCTAAGTCCTTACAATCTCTCATTTAGTGAATAATTACTTAAAAGGAATCTACGTAAACAAATTAAGAATTAATGCAATTTTAATATTGACTTCTTACTATCTTAAAGAACTAAACCCTTAATAATAACCGACACAAAATTAAAGGAAGGTTCTTAGTTACATACACATAAACATAGTCACCAGATCAAGAAGAGTTTAGTCCAGCGTGCGTAGAAATAATCCATGGGGTAATCCTAAAAGAAATCTTCAACTCCTGGGAGAGAGATCACTTTGCAGGCCGAGTGGTGAGATGAGACTAACTTTCGTTTGTTACATCGGGTTACTTATATAACCTCGGAAATGAAGCCCGGTGGCTTCGTTATGAAGATCATGGCCCGGCGTTCTCCGGAACGAGGGGTCGAAGCTCAGAGATGCGAGCCTTAAGTGGAGCTCCGAGAAGGAGGGGGGGGGGGGGGGCGCTGGACCGTTGAACCATCCAAATAGCTGGCTAGTTACATTCCAATAAATAATAATAGTTAAACATAAAATATATATAATGTACCATAACCAAAATAACCCAATATAGAGTAATATATATTTAAGATAATCTCACATCTCCACCCCACAAGCTAAAACTTCCAAGAAGTTTTGGCAAAGAAAAAAGAAAAAATATTATTTTAATCCTAAACATAGACAGGTCAACCTTTAACCTGTAGCTTCAGGGTGAACTCTGGAGAGAGCATCTGTGATGATGTTATTTTGCCCACGGACATGCTTGACTGATGGCGTATGGTTGAAGGAATAGGGACCATCGTAGCAAGCGTTGATTAGAGAATTTGTTCTTGTCTAGGAAGGTGAGAGTATTGTGGTCTGTGTAGATGGTCAAGGGATGAGAACCCCCATAACGTAACAGTCAAACTTTTTGAGGGATGAGGTGGCTCCTAACAGCTCCTTCTCAATGGTGCCGTATGCAACTTGGTGTTTATTGAGCTTAATGGAGTGATAGGCTACTGGATGAAGAACATTTTGGTCATCGGCTTGTGAGGGAACGGCTCCCGTAGCGTAGTCACTGGTATCGGTGTGGAGTGTGAAGGGACGGGTGAAGTCTGGAGACTGTAGAACAGGGTCACCTGCCAGGAACATTTTTAGTTGTTGGAAAGAGTCTTGGCAGGTCGAGGTCCATTCAAACGGCACCTTCATGCTGGTGAGGCGAGTAAGAGGAGTAGCGACTGCAGCGAAGTTGGGTCAGTATCGCCTGTAGAATCCCGCCATGCTCAGATACCGCATCAGCTCCTTCCTGGTGGTAGGGACTGGAAAGTTATGGATGGCGTCAATGTTGGCTGACTTCGGATTAACTTGTCCTTGTCCCACAACATGTCCTAAGTAGGTGACCGTATTGCTGCAGAAGGTAGTCTTAGCCAGGTTGATAATCAGGTGGGCGTCCTTCAACCTCTCCAACACAGATATCAGTCTCTTCAAATGCTGGGGCCAGGTATGTGATATTAGCAAAATGTCATCCAAGTAAATATACATACACTCCGTCTAAATCTTGGAGGCTGAAATTCATGACCCTTTGAAAAGAGGATGGACTGTTACGCATCCCAAAAGGCATGACTAGGTAGTGATATAACCCAAAGGAGTGACAAAGGCATTGATAGATTAACTGAGCTCTCTTCGTTAGTATAATTTCAAAACGTAATTTTTTTTTTTTTAAGAGGGAAAGCTTCTGGATATCTGGTAGTGGGGCACATTACTGTTAATATATATTGATTTCCTTTGTTAGTCTTAGGCAAGGGTCCTACACAGTCTACAATTATCTTTTGAAAGGGTTCTGAAGGAACTGGAATTGGTTGTAATGGACATGAAGGAATCTTTATATTTGGCTTTCCCATTACTTGACATGCGTGACATGAATTTACAAATTTTGTGATATCTTACTTTATGCCTGGCCAAAAGAATTCATTAAGAATTTTACCATGAGTTTTCCGAATGCCGAGGTGTCCACCAAAACCTTCATGAGCAATCTCCATAACGGATTTCCTGATGGATATAGGAAGTACAATTTGATGGTGTTCGCTCCAGGTATCTTGTACAGATACTGTGGGAGGCTTATAGAATCGTATCAGTAAATCATCCTGGTAATAGAAAGAAGGTGAATCAACAATCTCTTCTTTAAGTATGGCTTTAGTGTGAAGATTTAACAAGGTGGGGTCATTCTCTTGAGCCTCAATTAGTTTTTCTTTACTCATAACTTCAAATGTTAGGTCAAAAACAGTTTGATGTAGAGAAGAATCAAGGGGAGTGTTATTAACATTTGTCTTAGCTTGGGATCTGATAAAAGTACAAGAGGGAAACAGTTCAGGAAAATAATAATTTGTATTATAAGCAGAATCAGGCAAGGGTGTATCCTTAATTTTAATCTAGGTACCACCAACTCACCGGCCAAGTCATTTCCCAGAAGGAGTGTTGCCTTGGGAATAGGTAATTCTGATTCAGTTACTCCCACTACCACTGTGCCTTGGAGAAGTGTACAGTTTAGTTGTATATCAGCTAGTTTTATTTATAAAGTACCAGATATTGATTGAAGGATAACTTTATCACCAGTGTACTTCTGGTGAACGCCAGGCAAAGCCTTTTGGACTAACACAGTTTGAGCTGAAGCGGTGTCTCTTACTATGTGCACAGGATGTTGTAGTGAATCCTTCCCAAGTGAAACAGTTCCTTCTGATCGAAAATGCTTGAAAGTATCTATTGAGGGTTCACATTGAGCAAAGTTGTTTAGAGAATTCATTGATGCAACAGGTTTTGTAAATTCAGGACCCATGTAATGAACTGATGATTTATATCTAGGATCCTGTAATACTTGATAGTATGGCCCTCTTTCTTGCACAAGTGACAAAAAAAGGTTTACTCTGTCCAAAAGCTCTATCCTGATATGCAAAATTGGGACGTGCAGAAGACTGGTTTGGTTAAATGGCTACATTGGTTTGCCAAAAAAAATTCTCTCCTGTGAAGGCTTTCTTTTTCTCTGTAAAGGCACGATGGACTGAGGAATAATTATCTGCCAACTGAGCAGCTTTCAAGGGATTTTTCTCTTGTTTATCTTGTAAATACAACATAACTGTGTGTGGAACTTTCCTCATAAATTCTTCTAATGCTATCAATATTGGAAATCATCAAAGTTATCAACTGAAGCAGATTTGAGCCATCTTTGTAAAGCTCTGATTTTATCTGAGACAAACTCAAAATAAGTGACATTACTTGGCTTAGTGATGTTCCGGAATGCTTGCCTGTAACCTTCTGTGGTAATCTCTGTTCCGGAATACTTTCCTGTAACCTTCTGTGGTAATGGAATAAGATGCCAAAATGTTATCTTTTACTGTGTCATAGTCACTTATCTCTAGCAAGTTATTATAGACTTGTGCTACTTTTCCTGTCAATTTAGTCTGTAAGAGCCAAGTCCAATGTTTCTTTGGCCATTTAAGGTTTGAAGCTGTTCTTTCAAACATTATAAAATATGACTCGGGATCCAATTCACAGAAGGCAGGGACTAATGAAGACATTTTTGCTAATTTGATAGATTCAGTTGAATCCTTGTCATTAGAAGAAGTACCCTGGTGCAAGTCATGTTCCCTTTGTCTTTCTAGTTCTAATCGTTTGTCCTCTTTCTATTTCAAACCGTCTGTCCTCTTTCTCTTTCTAGTTATCTTTCTATTCTTTCTTGTTCAAACCTTTTTTCCTCAAATTCTAATTTTCTAGTCTCTAGTGCCAACCTTGTTCTCTCTTTTCTAATTCAGACCTTCTAATCTCTCTTTCTGTTTCTAGCTTCTGAGACTAGTTTGAATTTGTCAGAGTCCTGCCTAAGAGAAGAAAGAATCCATGATACTCTCATCCTGACGAGGCAAATAGTCTGTCCTTAGGTGATCAATGATAGTTTGTTTCAAGTGATCTTTAGTGATGTCTGTATGAAAGGGAATCTGGAAGTGTGTTGCAAAATATTTTAGTTCATCCTTGAGTGGATCAGAAACTTCCAACAGTTCCACAGAAGGTGTCAGCACAAACTCACGAATATTTAAATCAGACATTGCTTAAGGAAAGTTCCGATCTGGTAACCTAGTAGTGATCTTGTGTACACTCAAACGTCTAGGAAGTGTTTCTCAGTGCGAATTCTAGGTTGAGAAGTGAGGAGACCAGATCATAATCAAGATAAAGTATGAAACTTTGTAAGTCTAACCGTGAAGTGACTATAATGATTAACCCTCCATTATCATAATAGTAGTTAAATAAAATTACTCAGTGAAAATCCCCAAGATTATTAAACCAATTAATCTTCACAAAATTTTGACTTAAAAAAAAAATCAATTATAGTGTGCCAAGATTAGCGAAAAGTGGTCTAGCAGTATTCCTTACAAATACGCCCTGAGAGACACTCGCTGTGGACTTCAAACATGCGAGTCGTGGCTGGTCACACTTATAAAGAGTTTGTTGCTCTACGTTAACAATTGTTACTAGTGAGCAATATAAAAGATGAGCGACTGTGGCTCGATACCTGGTAAATTACCTTTGGTATAGAATGATGAGTCGTAGTTCGGCTTAAGACATAGGGGTCAGTATCCTCTAATAACTTTACAACAAAGTTACTAAGTCAGAAGGGTTAAATGAGAGCAGCAACCATCAATTAGTAACAGTGATTTAGCAGGTGATTAAAGTTACTATAACAGTGGCCAACTGTGATAATCAGTTTATATGTCGGGAAATAATTTAAGAAAATAACCACACCTAGGAAATAATATTCACCTGGTAAATATGGATAACTCTGTGGACCACCACCAACAAGAACAACTTTTATATATAACCAAGAACACTCAAAGTACTAAGCAATTAACAATCAATTAAAAATAGTGAAAAAGAAGAATCCCGGACAGACCCCAATTGAGAGGTTTTGTATATTATATTATAAATTTACGTTATATGAAGTCTAGGGTGAAACTAAATCCTCACAATCTCACATTTAGTGAGTAATTACTTAAAAGGAATTTACATAAACAAATTTTAGATTTAATGCAATTTTAATATTGACTTTTTTTACTTTTTTACTAACTTAAAGAACTAAACACTTAATAATAACCAACACAAAATTAAAGGAATATACTTAGTTACATGCACATAAACATAGTCACCAGATCAAGCAGAGTTTAGTCCAACGTGCGTAGAAATAATCCATGGGGTAATCCTAAAAGAAATCTTCAACTCCTGGGAGAGAGAACACTTTGCAGGCCGAGTGGTTGGATGAGATTAACTTTCGTTTGGACATCGGGTTACTTATATAACCTCGGAAATGAAGCCCGGTGGCTTCATTATGAAGATCGTGACCCGGTGTTTTTCCGGAACGAGGGGTCGAAGCTCAGAGACGCGAGCCTTAAGTGGAGCTCCGAGAAGGAGGAGGGGGGGTTTTGTTTTAATTAATTTATTGCGCCCACAGGCGTCAGGCAGATACATACAAAAAACAAAATATAGAAATACATTAAAAAAAAAAAAAATAACAAAACCAAATTACAGACAAACATGTGGCCTTAATGACTTCCGGCGGCGGGATCGTAGCACACCCAGTCACTTTCATCACGGCGGCGATGATAGATCGGCACGTTGATCGGAATCTCCGTGGGCAGCTGCATGCCAGGCCTGCGGCCCTCACGCAGCGCCTGCCTCACGTAAGAGAAGGCCGGCTGGTGCGAGACACGGGACTGGATAGCCACGAATTCCTGACTGACCAGGAACTCATAGGTCCTAAGGAGCAAGAAGAGGTCCCTCTTCTCGAAGGTATAAGGCCGGCCCTCCATCTGCGTCCCGCACTCGACCAAAGAGGGAAGCGGCCTGCACTGGGTCGCGGCGTCATGGCGGGGGACCACAGCAAGCTGCAACCCCCCTCCAACGGCCGCCATTTCCAAGGGGGCTGGGACCTGCGTCATCACGGGGGCCTGGGCGTCCACGTCCATATCCCTCACAGGGGACAACAGACGGTTACGCTGGGGCCTCTTCCTCCTCCTCCTGCGGCGGGGCCGTCGGGTCACGGCGGCGTCTTCATTCCGTGGAACGGGGGGCTG